>CM060734.1:6870391-7253391 GCA_030704615.1 Takakia lepidozioides
ATGAAATAAACCCTTCACTGTCAGCCCAAACAGGGTGCGGCAACGCACACTGTTTGAGCTGAGCACTTCAATGTTTCTGGTGCAAAATTTGGACTTCAGGGGCACCTATCTCAGGATGAAATGAACAATGTGCTGCCAGCTCAAACAGTGTGCGGCAACGCACACTGTTTGAGCTGAACATTTCAATGTTTTGGGTGCAAAATTTGGTCTTGATGTCTGTTATGTGAGGGTGAAATGAAACCTTCACTGCCAGCTCAGACAGTGTGCGGCAACGCACACTGTTTGAGCTGAGCATTTCAATGTTTCTGGGTGGAAAATTTGACTCAGGGGCACCTATCTGAGGATGAAATGAACCCACACTGTCAGCTGAAACAGTGTGCGGCAACGCACATACTGTTTGAGCTGAACACTTCAATGTTTCAGGGTGCAAAATTTGGACTTCAGGGGCACCAGTTTGAGGATGAAATGAACCCTTCAATGTCAGCCCAAACAGTGTGCGGCAACGCACACTGTTTGAGCTGAACACTTCAATGTTTCAGGGTGCAAAATTTGGACTTCAGAGGCACCTCTCTCAGGATGAGAGATGAACCCTTCACTGTCAGCCCAAACAGTGTGCGGCAACGCACACTGTTCGAGCTGACATTTCTATGTTTCTGGGTGCAAAATTTGGTCTTCAGGGGCACCTGTTTGAGGATGAAATGAACCTTTACTGTCAGCCCAAACAGTGTGCGGCAACGCACACTGTTTGAGCTGAACATTTCAATGTTATAGGGTGCAAAATTTGGTCTTCAGAGGCACCTGTTTGCGGATGAAATGAACCCTTCACTGTCAGCCCAAACAGTGTGCGGCAACGCACACTGTTTGAGCTGAGCATTTCAATGTTTTGGGTGCAAAATTTGGACTTCAGGGGCACCTGTGTGAGGGTGAAATGAACCCTTCACTGCCAGCTCAGACAGTGTGCGGCAACGCACACTGTTTGAGCTGAGCATTTCAATGTTTCTGGGTGCAAAATTTGGACTTCAGGGGCACCTGTGTGAGGGTGAAATGAACCCTTCACTGCCAGCTCAGACAGTGTGCGGCAACGCACACTGTTTGAGCTGAGCATTTCAATGTTTCTGGGTGCAAAATTTGGACTTCAGGGGCACCTGTGTGAGGGTGAAATGAACCCTTCACTGCCAGCTCAGACAGTGTGCGGCAACGCACACTGTTTGAGCTGAGCATTTCAATGTTTCTGGGTGCAAAATTAGGACTTCAGGGGCACCTGTGTGAGTGTGAAATGAACCCTTCACTGCCAGCTCAGACAGTGTGCGGCAACGCACACTGTTTGAGCTGAGCATTTCAATGTTTCTGGGTGCAAAATTTGGACTTCAGGGGCACCTGTGTGAGGGTGAAATGAACCCTTCACTGCCAGCTCAGACAGTGTGCGGCAACGCACACTGTTTGAGCTGAACATTTCAATGTTCTAGGGTGCAAAATTTGGACTTCAGGGGCACGTCTCTGAGGATGAGATCACCCTTCACTGTCAGCCCAAACAGTGTGCGGCAACGCACACTGTTTGAGCTAAGCACTTCAATGTTTCTTAATGCAAAATTTGGACTTCAGGGGCACCTATCTCAGGATGAAATGAACACTGTGCTGCCAGCTCAAACAGTGTGCGGCAACGCACACTGTTTGAGCTGAACATTTCCTTTTTTTAGGGTGCAAAATTTGGTCTTGATGTTTGTTATGTGAGGGTGAAATGAACCCTTCACTGCCAGCTCAGACAGTGTGCGGCAACGCACACTGTTTGAGCTGAACATTTCAATGTTTAAGGGTGCAAAATTTGGTCTTTGCTGTCTGTTATCTGAGGATGAAATGAACCCTTCAAAACCAGCTCAAACAGCGTGCGGCAACGCACACTGTTTGAGCAGGCCTTTTCAATGTTTTAGGGTTCAAAATTTGGTCTTGATGTCTGTTATGTTAGGGTGAAATGAACCCTTCACTGCCAGCTCAGACAGTGTGCGGCAACGCACTCGTTTGAGCTGAACACTTCAATGTTTCAGGCTGCAAAATGTGGACTTCAGGGGCACCCCTCTGAGGATGAGATGAATCCTTCACTGTCAGCCCAAACAGTGTGCGGCAACGCACACTGTTTGAGCTGAGCATTTCAATGTTTCTGGGTGCAAAATTTGGACTTCAGGGGCACATTTCTGAGTATAAAATGAACCCTTCACTGTCAGCTCAAACAGTCTGCGGAACCGCACACTGTTTAGGCAGAACATATGAATATTGAAGGGCGTAACTTTCGGCCCTCATGGGCAGATATTTGAGCAGAACTTTTCAATGTTCTTTCCCTGTGAAAATCGGGAACATAGTGCAGGTCCGTGAGGATCAATGAACACTTACCTGGCAGCTCAAAGAACACTTACCTTTTTATCCCACTTTTTCATGCATCGGTCGACGTTTCATTCCTCTCTTATAAGAATTTGAGTGAACAACCTTGCAGGAGAAAATGCAAAGTGTGGCGGATGAGGTCCCTCAGGGTCAGGGGAAGGAGACCATAGTTGATGTTGACGATGAGTTTTATGAAAGCAAAGCCGCTGAGATGCTGGGGGGTCAAAAGGTGAACTCTCAGCTTGTGGTTCAAAGTATGCTTGCTCCTGGTGGGAGGTTGAAGATTCCCCTGTGTAGGTTGGTTTCCATGCCCGTCGTTCGTCCACCCCTTGTCAAAGACATTCTCAAGCTGGAGGCCGAGTTTGTTCATGGGTATTTGGATGGATCCGCAGTCTTTTACGTTTCTACTAGGGATTCTAGAGGTAACGAGCTCCTTTTGGATGAGTCAATCGTCGACTCCTGGGACCCCATTTGGAGACAGGTGAACGAATCCTTCGAACTTCTTCTCTCCAGGAAACCTTCCACCCAAGTATTCTCGGGGAAGATGTTTCACGTTTGGGATGGCAACCACCGGTTGCTTGCATGGATGGCTGTCATTGGGAGGCTGCACTCACAGGAGGAAGAGTGGCATTACTCTGTTCGATCGATGGTGCTTGATTGTGACGACAACATGATGGGTCTTCTGACGGCAATGAATGATGTGAACAGGTTGGTTTCTCATTGTACATGTTGCACTTCTGGTTCCGTTCTTCCTTGATTCAAGTCCTTGAATTACATTCTGAAATTCAGATATCATTCTGCAGAGGGACGGAGACATCGCATGTCAAAACGAGTCTGGTTCACACACTTATAGGATACAAAGGATCGGGCAGATGCCCTTGACCAACTTCAAGACCATCCTTTCGGCAGAGATGTATAAGAAATGCGAAAGCTCCAAGACTTCGGAAACATGGTACTCGTTGACCCGTGAGGCTTTCATGGAGTACATGTACACGGTGAGATACATCTTCCTTCATCTGGCCTTTCCATATTCCTGCTTCCACATGTTTGTTTCTGTCTGTCTCCCTTGACCTTGGATTGATGCAACTCTCTTGCATTCCCTTGCAGCAAGACATTGCAGATGCAGGGGAGCGTGGCAAACTGGAATACTACAGCTCTACCCCTGAGGAGAGAAGGACAGCAAAGGGGGTTGAAAGTCACATCCAGAAGGAGATGAACGCTACAAGAAGGACAATAATGAGTGCTTTTGTGAAGCAGTTGAGAATGGCCGACCCCTCATTCGGGCCGCAGTTTCTCCTGGAGATAAAAAACCATTATAACAAGCCAGGCAAGCCGGAGATGGCCCAGGAGAAGTTGCACAGGTTGTCTACCGCCGTCGTGTCTTCTGAACAGAAGGTGAAGTGGCTACAGATATGGAACTCCGATCCCACAGTTAGGGATACCCACATGTTCCCAAGGCCAGAGAAGGAGAAGAAGACCCAGCGTGTCGTTCCTGTCAGTGACAATGTGCTGGACACCTGGCTTCACAAGGCCACTTACTGGAGCCAGGTGTGATGTCCTCTCGTATCTCACTTTCTTTTCTCTTTTCCTGTCCTTCTCTTCCCATTGCCTCTTACATTCGCTGTGACTGTTTTTGGGTTCATTCTTCCATTTCAATTGTTTTGCAGTTGGAAGAAAGGGCCCGATCGGTTCTGCATACTCAGCTGGCTGACTATGGCATCACTATGACAGCTCCGAAGGTCTCCTTCGAAGCATACATGAGGAAATGGAGAGCCACAGTGTGGCACTCTGGTTTCTTTAGAGAGTTCAGCAAGGAGGGTGGCATCAGTCGAACAAATGAGCTTGACCAGCAGGAAAAAGGAGAGGAAGCCTGGAAACGATGCCTTTACAGGTGCACACCCTTGCACTCTTTGCTTGTGTTGTGGTTGCAATGTGTTGTGTGGCATACTGTTTAAGGGGGTCTTCCTGGTGTGTTGAAAAAGCTGGGACACAATATGTGCATTGGAAAATGAGGCTGTGTCTGTTCCTGCAGGTACATTAAGTTTGTTCTCTTGGAAGAGAATTGCTTGGACAAACATCCAGATTTCGTGGACCTTTGGCTTGTCCCTGCTGGCAACCAGACCATGTTCACTGCTGGGATCTTGCATGACTGGGGTCCAGACCATCTTTCTTCTTGTGGTTGGTATTTGGATTGCCCTCCTTCAGAGACCCCAGCTGTAGAGTTGTCTTTGAGGAGAGAGAATGACCGTATTGCAGCCACTGCCGTAGCAGCGGACCTCGACATTCATGAGCGTAATCTGAGGACTCTTGCAGAGAAGGAGCCTCCCGCTCAGGATACCCCGGGTAGAGGAAGAAAGGCAAAGGGAAAAGATGTTGCTGGTGTTGTGGGGAAGGGAAGGGGTAGAGGGAAGGTGGCACAAGGGCAGGGAAGTGTTGCAGCTATTGGCCCTGTGGAGCATGTCCAGCAGACTCCACCGCATGGTAGGGGATCCGGGAGAAAAAACAAGGGGTGGTTGATCCCAAGGACCCGTACCATGCAGTGGAACATCCCACGAGGGTCATTCGTCCAACCAGGTTGGAAATTGCCAACGTCGGGTTCCTTGCAATGATGGAGTCGAAGAAATCTGATTACAAGGGCGAGCCATCACCAGTGTGGGAGAGGATTGTCGAGTTCCTCAGCACGGTGCGTGTTCTCTTTGGGTTCTGTGGCTTCTGCTCTCTTTGTCTGCTGTGGGCATGGATCGTTTATAAACTTGTCAGAATTCCATTGTATTTTTGTTTGCAGGCTAAAATGACCAAATCGTGGGTGAACGGGAAGGAGAAGCCATATGCAGCGGAACTCATCATCTTGGACATCCTTGATGGGTTGGCAGTCCCGGATATCCCTCCATCGGGTGCTTGTCCGGGTTGGAATGCATTTGATGAGCGCTACTGGCGGTGGGTTTTTTCCTTTTGCAACTTCTTCCTTTCCGATGCAGGTGTTTTGGTTCTCATCCAGTCCATCGATGTTCGGTGTCGCCGTGCCCTTGCCAGCTATTTGAAAGCCTCGGGCATGAGAGTCGTGAAGACATGGAATTGTGTGAACAGCATGTACCTTACGAAGGGGGATCGTCCGGGAGAGATGGTGAGTTTCCCTTCTTCTTCCTCTTCTTTTTTGTTCTGGGATTGTGTTGTATAGGTCGCTCCAACTCATATGTAGGGGCCCGATTTTATTTTGGTTCTTAGTTCCTTGTGGATGTCATGTTCGCAGACTCGTCTGTTTGAAGCTGTTTGTCTCGTCCGGGTGCATCCACCAACGACTCCGGCCGGCATTACGGAGTTTGCCATCACTCACGGGGGCAAGTTCATAGATGACAGGACAAATCCTCCCACGGATGACATGCATCACAACTACGTCGACAGCAACGTGTGCTTGCGAAGGGGGAATGGGGTTCCTTGGAGAGGGGCGAGGGAGAGGAGCCCGGCTTTCATTCAAACGATTGTGGAGTGCTGCACCTACACAGACGCCAGAGTTCTGGATTTGTCGATGGGCACAGGTTCGTCTCTTCAACATTCACATTTCATGAGGTTTGATTGAGCTTGCACTTTCAGCACTTTCCACCGTTCCGAATGTGTCTTCAATGTCTGCTTACTTCATTCTATTCCACTGCAGGTGCTTCGTACCACGCTTGCAAGGCCAGTGCGCGACATGTCTTTGGGATTGAAGGGGATGCTGAGATTTACAAGAACCTCCTGATGGGTTTGGGTGGACACACTTCTCAGGTCCTTCCGAAGCCCCGTCCCGCTGATACTGGTACAGAGGAGACTTCTGACAAGGAGCTGGACTCCGACTTTGCCTGTGAGTAAGTTGAACCTGTGCATGCTTGCATTGTTGTTTCAATATCGAGAATCGCTGTTCTTGAGGCAAAGTGCACATGGGAGACATCCTCTTCGTTGGACTTGTGCATTGCATCATTGTGTTAAAAATGGGATTTTGTGGACATGTGTAGGAGTCCGCGTGCTTCCACTTGCCCTCCTGGGCTATCACACCTATTTGGACTTGTTTTCAGTCCTCCTCGGTCTTGTGTGCTACCTGTCTATGCGGAGGCACTCGCAGCAAGCATGTCCGTTCATGGCACTCAGAGTCCACCTTGCGATGGCCTTCGTAGAACACGTGGTGTTGGGGCCAGAATCTTTGTAGATGACATAGCACAGGAGGTGGACATTGATTGTGATGACTGCGACACTTGATATGAAGTATTCTTTTGGTTTAATTCTGGGACAAATTTGAAATGGGATGGTTGTGTGTCCTTATTGTCCTCTTTGCAATGTGTGCATGGAATTCACATTCATGGTTCCAAACTATTGTTGGAGATGGGGGTTGCATGGACTGCCCGGATTGTTCCTTCAATATATTTGTTGTTTTGTGGACCTCACAGACTTGAGTACATTGCAAAAACAAACAAACCACTTTGTTCTCAATTCTCAATTCTCCCCACATCAACCCGCGGAAATAGGTGACACCACTCGGAAATAGGTGACATCCGCGGAAATAGGCACTGTTTGCATGCTGACGTGGCGTGAGCCTGTGCTGGGCTCACGCTTTCCTGGGCTCACAGGCTCACGCCTCCAGGCTCACGGAATAGCACCCCCCATAATTCTCAATCAGAATGGAAATGCGGTACCGCATTTCCGTTATGGAGAGTATGAATGTCTTTTAAGGACGGAAATGTGCTGCAGCATTTCTATCCCTCAGCTCCATGCATCAGATACAAAATGGAAATGCGGCGCCGCATTTCCGTTCTGGAATGTCGGAAAAGTGCGACTCGGACGGAAATGCGGTGCCGCATTTCTGTTCCCGTTGTTCATAATTCTCAATCAGAACGGAAATGCGGTACCGCATTTCCGTTCCATCTTCACATACCGTGCTTGCTGGATGGAAATGCGTTACCGCATTTCCGTTCTAGAGAGTATAAAAGTTTCCTCCGGACGGAAACTCGGTGCCGCATTTCCGTCGCTCTGGTGCATGACCAAGAAGCAAAACGGAAATGCGGCGCCGTATTTCCGTCCACCAGCAATCGAAAGAATCACTCGAGA
Organism: Takakia lepidozioides; assembly: GCA_030704615.1. Taxonomy (NCBI): domain Eukaryota; kingdom Viridiplantae; phylum Streptophyta; class Takakiopsida; order Takakiales; family Takakiaceae; genus Takakia; species Takakia lepidozioides. Next base: position 6,877,841 of record CM060734.1, read on the forward strand.
CGGGAAATCTGGAACCTGAATGGGTTGCATTGTTCCGAAACAACATTGCGGCCAGTCTTGATGAGCACAACTTGGTTGTCTGACCGTTTTAACCAACAGTCCCGGCACTTGTCAATGCGAACGTTCCTGTCTGCACCGAGAATACTGCTGGATCCACCCTCAGGAGAAACTGTCTGGAAATGTTATTTCGTCGCCGGATCGGCCATCATTGTCATACTTACTGGCTATGGAATCAAACCTCCCACCTTCATGCATGTAGCTTGAAACAATACTTTCCACTTCAATGTGCGACTTCCAATCGTCGATGGACTCCGCAGATCCACTTAGATGGTGCCTGTGAGCCTTGGTCTGTCGCTATACTGAACCTCGCACTTGCCAACTCCGTGCGGTGTTCGATGGCTCCGAATTCCTACGCTATAGTTTGCTGTCCTCCGCAACTTGGGAGAGCCTGGATCCCAAACGAGGGAGGACTTTGCAGAGTGACTGAAACTTACCTTTGTTCCAAATTCAAGCTCAAACCGGGCACAGTTTATTTGGAAGAAGAAAGGAAGGATGTTCCTGGACAGGTTGACGAGACCATTGTCGTGCTAGGTAACGACGGAGGTTGCGGAATCGAATGGCACGTTCCCCCGTCAGACACCATCCTGTACCGAGCTGTGGGAATGCCCATTCCCTTTCCGAATCAGTCGCTGCCCACACCATCCACAAAGGAGTCCGGAAACCGAGAGGCGGCCACTGCCAACAGAGAGGTATGCAACGATAATCATTCCCGACCTGGACCGTCAAGACCCTCCATAGCTTCTCGTGTGGACGTATTCGACATTTCCGACGAGGAAGATGATTGCATTGAGGTACCCATGTCCTCCACACGGTCGTTCAAATCTGGCATGGACGTCTCTGTCGGTGCTACGAATGTGCCCTCGAGCATAACTCCAACCCGGTCCATTGTGCAGCTCCTACGACAACATCACCTCGATGGTTCTCGCTCCGAGCTGGCTGCTCTCGACTATGCCAAATTTCCAGTCAGAAAGGTAACTTTTCTGCCTCCCGAAGTCGATGGCAATGTCATCTTCGAGTTTCCACCTGTTTCTTCGTCAAAGAAAGCCTCCGGGATGTTAACAGACATGGATCGAAAGCATGACGGACACCCCTGGTGTGTGACGAAGACCAGTAGCACGAAAATTGCTGATGGTGTTCGTGTACGATATGTCCTCTGTGCGGGGAAGCTGAGGTGCCTCAATCCCACCTGCTTCCACTTTCTCTCCAAAGGAGGCGGAGAAACGAGACGGATTGGACTGGCACAACGCATCATCCATTCATTGTCTCCAGCCAAGCTCCTGCGGGTTCTTTCAAGTGTGCACATTGCAAAGAACCACCGACGTGCATGTCCATGTGCAGAGCCAAGCAATATTACGTAATCCATTTGCTCCCGGACTTGACTAGAGCTTGCATACATGTTGGGGTCCACTGCCACCCCTTGGCGAGAGGCAACATGCGTGAGGCTGTGCAGGAAGCACACGACATCATAAAAGAGGAGGTGAAATTGAGCCCCGGAGCCAGACCAAAGCAGATTCAGCTGAAGGCAGCCCACAAGATTGCTCTTGGCAAAATCATGTCTGAAGATGGTTCCGACCGAGAGCCCTTGACCGAAGACGAGATGCGTGACCTCTTGGAGTCCGTCTCGCACGTTTGTAGTCCGAATGTGCGGAATCACATCGTATCTTGCAAGCATGAGTTCGGCAGGGGGTCGGACATGTACTCAATCCTGGAGGTGAAACGAATGACTGGATATGACTACATCCAAGGTAGCAGGTTTCCAGGGCAAGGCAGCGAATCCGATCGTTGTTACATTTTCAAAATGTCGACGTGTGGGCCTGGGAGTGGAGTCGACTTGGTCACTCGCATGACAACTGGAAACTTGTCGAATGCTTGGGTGATGTTTGATCACATCAAGCGAATTACAAACCATCAGTGGGTGACTATGGGTGCGCATGTTTATGACTATCACTCCAAGAGGCTCATGACGATTGCAATCTGCGAGATGAAAGGGGAGGACACACAGTCCGAAATGCATCTGTGGGAGGGCATAAACGAGCAGATGGCAAGGGCGGGATTGCCAGAGCCCAATTTCAGGGGATTCATGGCAGACAACGCTCAGGCCAACTGGGCAGCGGTGCGGCGTGTGTACGGTGAGGACCCCAATGTTCCAATGGAGGGGAAAGAGAGATCCTGTGGATTCCATTGGATGCAGAGTCTATCCCACTACACTACCAAATTTGTTGCTAGCTCATTCCAGGCTGAACACCGTGTCCTTTGTACGGCGTGGAAGGATGCACCCACATTTGATGACGCGGAGGTTAAGTTTGCTATCATCGAGGCTTGGTGGAACACGTCAGGTGCAGTGGAGACAACCAATCTGGGAGCATTGCACAGCTGGTTGGGGTGGTGGCATTTTCGGTATCGACAGTTCGGACAGTACATGCGGGAGGTAGGCTGCTGTCAATTTCGTTCATTTGTCTTTCTGTTACGGACATTTCGATTGGTCCCTCACCATTGTTTATGTCCTTCTAGGAGCGGTGCTTGGATTCCGACACGGACATGCCGAACACGAATATGGCAGAATCGGTCCACTCCTCCTGGCGAGCGTCTTCTGCCGCACATCTGGTGGACGTAGTGACGGCCACAACGGAGGACATCGACAGAGCAATCATGCAGCAAGCCACGTACTACAAGTTCCTGAGCGACAAACAATGGGGCTTTGGGCCGGACAGGGAGGAATTGTTGGTACGAACAGCTTCGAGGTCCAAGAATCCAGTGAAATGGGCGACAGCATTGCGAGAGAAGATCAAAGGGACGCCTCTGCACCGAAGAGGTGAACACCTAGAGGGGGACGTCCGGACTCGCCCTATCAGGCGGAGGATTGAAGAGGAACCCGGGTGCGAAGAGGATTCCTGGAGATCCGACAGGAACATTCGGACAGCACCTCGAGGTCCCGTCATGTTGCCGCACAATGTGTCTTCCAGCAGTGGAAGCCCAAGAAATTCCAGATCGCCGTCGCCTTCAACCGGGGATTTCGTGCAAAAAATTCCCACCGTTCCCTTGCCCCAGATTCCGCCCGCTGTTATGCAGTATGGCCAAGCCATTGTGGAGACGACTGTGTCTGCATCACAGTGGAGAATTGCTCGCACAAAGCCGTCGTTTCGACAGTGTGTGTCATGCAAGGGAAGTTCAATCCATCACTGATTACAATGTGTGTGCCTACATGGCAAGTCATAGGGGTTTTAATTTTTTTCCCCGACAAATAAACTTAATAAATACCCAGGCTACTACCCTTTTTTTTTCTTTTTTAAAAAAAAAAAAACAGTGGAGAGTGGAGGGATAGTACGGGGGATGCCCGCCTATGGAATAGCAAAAAGGCCATGAATCAGGCCATCGGTACAGGACTGGGTTAAAAATTCCAGTTTTGGCATGGGCCTGGGGTAACTGTTTTGGCCTGGACCCCGGGACAGGACCAGTACCCCTGTCCAGTCCCGCCAAACCCCCTCAAATGGGATCGTCTGGGAACAAAAAAGAAGCATTTTCGGGCAGCTGCCCAGAAATGAACGGTCGAGATTTTATGTCCAAAGCGGACACGTGGTTGGACGTGATTTCATCTATTTCCTTCCTCGAGATGTTTCCATGGAAGCGTGTAGCTTTGCGAACTGCCAGTTTTCGGAGCACCGGAGACAAATTGAATGCAAGAATGTATCATAGCACCTTGATTACTTCACTCTGTGGGTTCGAATGTCTTGCGTTTTGGTATGTTGTGTGCAGCCAAATGAAAGCACTCACAGGTGAGAAGTCAAATACCTTGATCACTTCACTCATCTCTGTCTCACATCCATCTCATTGTCTAGTTGGTGTACCGCAGGAAGCTCAAAGAAATTCACCCAGGAGCATATCCTCATATCAATCTGTTGTTTTGTGTCAAGTTGAATTAAGCTATTTGGACTCCATTAATGTTGGAACTGAAATGGTTTTCTACAAGCAATGCCAGTCACCATTGTATCTTTCCATTGTGTTAAGTTTCTTCATAAGAGGTCTTTTCCTCTGGAGGAAGTATATCATATTTTGGAGCTCTCAACGCTGATGTGCATTCCCTTGGATATCTTTGTAGATGCATGTAGCATGCTTCCAACGTCATGCTGGTTCTCTTCTTAAACAGCACTTTGGCTTCTCTCCTTATGGAGGTAGTTATGAAGCGTGACTGTTTGACAATTTTGCACCGACTCATTGCTAGTTTTGCTCCTGCCTTACGTCTGCCACAGTACAGAACAGTTTGATGTGGAAGGGAACATATTAGGTGGGCCACATAGTTGTTTTCATATAACCTTGTCTACCTTTGTAGAATTCAACTTTATCAAGACCAACATGACTTATATTCCATGAGTCCCTAGTAATCATCCTAGCAATCTCACATATGCCCACCTACGAGTCATTGTTGTTGAGAGACTAATGACAGCAATGCCTTACTTGTGAAGCTGTTTGTGGTTGGATTCTGGGTGGTCAGGAAAAGGTATCATAGACCTCTCAAAAATGGACTTCCTCTGCCCAATCTGTCGCCGCCTAGCAAATGTGTTACTACCCCATGTGGATGCCTCAATTCTGAAGACGAGAGATACACAAGTGGAGGGAAAGGAGGTGGACGAATCAGGGAAAAATTGGCAAAGTTTCTGGCAACTTCATCAGATTCTAGTAGAAGCAATTGTGCGTTTTGCTCGTCAGGTATTACTACCCCTTGTGCTTTCTGTGCTTAATCCTGTAAGGTGGTGTCCAATCAGCAAGTCCTTAGAGTCTGTGATTTGCGCCATGATAAAGAGTTGGATCTTTCAAGACCTTCGATGCTACCAGTAGGTCATTTTTATGTGTTGACCTAAACAAATCGGTCTACCTCCTTTTGCCTTTATTTTTTCATTACTTTTTCTGTCCATGGAGCAGAGTTTGAGGGTGAGAAGCAACTTTCCTCAAGAACCGGAAATGGAGGACCTGTCAAGCTGCTGGGTGAGTGCAAGGCACCCTTGGAAGAAAGAGGACAAGGCTTTCAAAGCTTTTGTTTTTTTCTAACTTCAAATTCGTGAGATGTTTTGATATCTGCTATGCAATGCAGGCATTGGTTGCATGTATAGGGGGTTTTGCAGATTGCTGGAAGGTCTGATTTTGTTTGATGATTAAGCAGTCCTAATTTTAATCCATTTTTTTCTTCTTTTTTTGAGTGGTACAGGTTGTCGCTCACGTGTTTGGCTTGCCCTCCTTTCTCTTGAGCTATGAGAGAAGTGAATAATAAGAAAATTGTGTCTGAACTCTTCAGAATTTAGCCAAAGAAAGGATTTTGACGACAGCCTTCGAAAGCAAGAAAAGTGCAAAATTGCAAAATAACTCCCCAAACAAACTGGTGTGCCCGTCCGGGTGCTTTGGGAGGTGCTTGCAGCAAATATAATCCACACCGAAGTGGAGACAAGGGAAGATTTAACGGAAGTTGCATCATCTTCCACTGCACCAATTCAGCTTGGTGATGAGCACGTGGGGAGGAGACACAACCCACTGGATAGCCCTACGGGAGCTGGGCAAATTGGCGATGCTTGTCGATACAATGTGTTGTGGAGGTGGGTGGTTTGTGTTTGCTGCTTTGAGAGGAGACTGTCCTGTACAATGTTCTGGTCCGGTGCTTAAAGCTTACTGCAATTCACTTCCTGTCTTATCATGTCACACTTGCCTTGCCCTATCTGTTTTATGTTTGGCCTTAGCACTTATCCAAGGAGATATGTTGAGCATGACATTTTGTATGAAATTTGAGAAACTGGCCTCTTGGACCAAAAGAATGTTTCAATTGAGGTTTCTACAATAGACTTCCAACACTGCAAAACTAGCCTCTCTCTGTGGGATCTCTAAGATCGCAAGTCTTGATGCTCCATTGCAGCACAAGGAAGGCAGTCGATGACCTCATTGCTACAACATGAGCTGGAAGTGTTGAGGGACCACATCTGCAATATTCAGCAAGAGATCATGGAACCCTGTGCAGGATAGGTTTATGCTCGACACTAGTAGTGACCATAGGTCACATAGTGACCTATGTGAGGATGTTGAGGAGAACTGTGAACAGGACAAGACTTCACAAAGGGGAGTGTTGTCTGGAAGTACAGGATTGGAGTCTATTCAACTGCCTTCTCGTCATCATCAGGTGGGCTGCTTCTGAAATGCTAATGCAAGAAAGCACAAACAAAGAATGTTCTAAGTAGATATGGTCTATGAGCTACAACACTATGCAAGTCCGTAGCTAGAATCTAGAGTTGCGTAGTTTATCCTACGGAGCATGGTCTCCTCATCCCCATAAAGAGGCAGGTAGAGGATAGAGAAGCAAGTAGAAGAGTATGGAAATCCCTCATCTGCACGAGGGAGCTTTTCTACCAAGATCCTCTTCCCTCCAAAACACTCTACGCCCGTGATGAAGACCACGAGGCGTGTGCGCTCAGAGTAGGTCATGCGATGTACGCAACTCCTGAAGAACTTGATCTGTTCTTCCTCAACGTTGAGGAAGGTGCACTTAGCCAAGAACTCCTTGGCATCAATGGTGGGAGCTCCATTAAAAACCACTCGGAGGGTCTCTGGAGGGAGCCCTTGCAAAGCGCCATGTATTTGAATGTCAGCCGGTCCCTGTGAGGTTGCCAAGAGGAATCCCTCCCTCATGGCTCTTCCAACCTCGACCCGGCCACTAAACAGGTGGCTATACACAATCGCCCAAACCTTCTCGTCCACCTGCTCTTCCCACCTGCCCTCCTCCAAGACAAGCTCGCAAAAGCTCCATCCGAGCTCGTCTGATAGCTCGTCCCTCCCAAAACAAGCCACCATATCTGTAGCGTCCTTGTAGGAGGTGCATTGCCTCAATGCCCTTAGGAATGCCCATTTCAAACCCCAACCCAACTGGAAATCCCTCTCCAGAGCCACTCTGAGGCTGCCTTCCACATCGTGCAGGGAGGAGTGAGTGGCCTCTGGCGCCTGATTGGAAAGGTGCTAGAAGGGTTGCAAAAGAGAAGGGCCTAGACAACTCCTCTGACTCTACCAAGAGGAAAATCAGATACCCCAACATCCTAGTTGCATCTAGTTGCATATCTGGACGCACAATGTCTTCGTCTGGCAGAGGATGAAGAATGCGGCCTTGCCTTCGATCTGGATAATTGAAAATACAATTGTAGGCCTGTAGCAATGCAGCAAAATGGTTTTGGCTTCTGTTAGGAACATCAGGTCCAACTTCAGCAGTTACTAGGTTCCAACATAGTATTTTAGCAAGTGTGTCTTGTACTGAATCGGTGATTGTGTCATGGTTTATTCTTCTACGCCAATGACATTCTGGTTTTGTAGTCTGTCAGTCAAGCCAGCAAGGAAAACTTTATGAAGTGATAGGTTGGAGGGAGGAGGCTCTCACAAAGGGGCGGGTCTGGAATTGCTTCCAGGCGTTACTGAGCCAAGTGTCTCACAGCCCAGGTTTCTGCCTCCTCCATGCCGCTTTTGTGCACATATTTCACCTGTAGTTTATGCATGGCTTCCGGCCCATTCAGGTTGACCTCATTCCAATGTTCAGTGAAAGCGTTCAGCTCTTTTCCTTGGTGTACCTGCTCAATACCAAGGAAACGACAGTGAATATGTGTGTTTGCATATATAGGTAGATCAATTGAACATGTCAAGGACATAGGGAATATGGAATACATACCATGATGTGTTTTGTAGGGCGCTTAGAGTTTGTGTAACTGTAGAGAATGTGATTCAAATAGACTTTTTGATGAGCAAGGAGGGCGTCCTCAACCTTCCCCCTTGCCTCCAAAACCTCAGTCTCATCTAGTTGTGCCATTTGCTCTGTGCGACACATCAAGCGGAGTTTGGCTTCGGTGAAATCTGTGAAAGCAGGATCGTGAAGGATCCTGTCTATATCCTGTAGGCTCCAAACACCTGGAGCTGGCCCTCCTCCACCAAAATTGGAAACGAGTGCATGTGCAAGCATGCACTCTTTTGCATTGACTCCTCAAAAGTATCCCATTCTCGCCAAAATGGGCGAGCCTTCAGCTCAAATGCCCAGTGGATGTCTACAGGGGCGTACATTGCGAGCGCAGGGTGTCTGCCAAGATTGGACAGCTCTGCCTCAGAGTTCATTACGCCTCTGCGAAGCTCTCTTCTGTTGCACAAAGTGCGATAGACAGGACTGTCACTTGAATCAATCCCAAGGGCATAAGCCTCGAAAGCTTTCCAAAAGGTGTCGGCTTTTGCCTCCTCATGGGGGTGGTACACTTGGCAGCCCCCCCCCTGTCACCCTGATCTCCAAGGCTGCAAAGTACTGTTGATGGCATGCAATCCATCGTTCTTGCAGTGTGTCAAGGGAGATGAAACGATATGTTGATGGAATGACCTGTACTGGAGGGTGCTGGAGTGGAGGATGTTGATGTAGTGGCCGCTGTTGGAGTGGGGTGAGGTGTCGATGTTGAGGTGATCGGGTCTGCCAGAGCTGCCATGACAGGGGAAGTCACTTCTAGGTCGTCATAGTTTTGGCAGTGACTATTGAATCTCACAACTGAAGAGACTTGATCAAACTCATGAGACATGGTGTCCATTAAAATACCTGGTCCACCTCCTGTCAGATCAATTGCGGAGCTTCTGTCAAGTCTTGATGGTGAAGGTCCACCAGCTCCTAGATTCTTGTATGGCTACTTCTAGAATTTGTGGGAGCATTTCCAGGGGTTGATGTTTGGCGTAAAGAAGGATTTGGTGTTGTTGGTGCTGCTCCTCTTAGAGGATGGGCATCTTGATCATCATCCCTACCTACATTCAACATAGAAGTGTAGGAGGTAATCGCTGCCCTAGGTAGAACAACAGGATCTGGACAATACACAATGTATGTGTTCGCTGGGACTGCACCAAATGGACTTTGACATGTAGGAGCAAAGGGGTGGAGCTTGAAGCCCCTCTCTGAGCCTGTTCCTTCTGGTCTTCTGTTGCACTTGTAAAAAAGTCCAGAAAACAAAGTTCCACGGGTGTGTTGATATTGGGGCAGCCTAGAAAAGGCCTCCGCTATTGCGAACTCGATGGATGTGCGAGCATATGGGGTAGGGTACATATACCCACACCATCTTGATGTTGCAGGCTGTGAAACAACGATTGAGGGTACGTCTGAAGGCCACGAGGCCACCATGGGAAAAGTAAAGCCGACTTTGCAAGTCCATACTGTAGCCCTCGGCAAGGTATAAATAGTTCGGCTCATAATGCGTGGTGCTCGTGTTGAACGTTGCCGTCTGGAGGCACTAAGTTGACTGTTGTTAGGGGCTCCTCTCCGGCTGGAATGTCCAAAAATTGGTGGGTAAGCAAATCCCTGACCTGCCCATTGAATTGGAGATGGAAATACGGCCCTTCGTAGTGTAGGAGGATGCTCGTCTTCCATGTCTTCTTTCATGTCTTCCCTGGCTTCCATGTCATCTTTGCACGCCATGTCATCTTGGTAGTGGTGCATCCTGGCAGTCAAATTTCCGCTGTTAGTGTAGCAATTGTTCCCATTTCTTGATTCCCCTCATGTATCTCGTCCTTTCTAACAATCCATGATTGGCACTATATGAAATTGATGTCAATTAGGAGTTGTACCTGTACATTAGGCACGGACAGTGGCTGCAGTAAAACTCTTGGTCTCTTTCAGACTGAAGGGTCCAAATGAGGGAACCCTTTAGGATGAACATAATAGGGAACGGATGATCGTTGGATGCATTTTGGATGAAAAATTACACACGTGAGTAAACCATGGATGACGGCAACAACACGTATCGTGGGGGATCAACATGCGCAGGGAAGCAGGCATTAAGCTGTCGTCAACGACAGCTTAACTCGCAGCCCCAGTCAGCACATGAAAATGAACCCATGAATTATACTGCATGAGTTTAAATTTGAAGTTGTTTACGTTTGGACGTTTGCATCTTGTGGCAGATCACTTGTCACGCCTTTCAACGGGAGAACTCGCCACAGGGGTAGATAATCAACTACCTGATGCAAGTTTATCAGCAGAAGTAGGAGCAGATGACTGGTTAGATTGGCAGTGGTCAATCAGATATTACCTAACTCATGGACAGTGCCCATCTAGTCATGGGAAGGAACAAAATTGTACAAGCTGGGACCAGTTGGAGTCCTAAAGAGATGCTTGTACCATCATGAAATTAATAAAGTCTTGGAAGACATTCACAAAGGGATAGCTGGAGGACATCATGGAGAGAGACTATCAACCGGAAAATACTACTTGCAGGATACTGGTGGCCTGGGCCTACTGAACCATTCCAGAAATGGGGATTAGACTTTGTTGGGCCAATCAATCCACTAGCCAGGAACACCCAGAACAAGTATATAATCACAGCCACAGATTATACCATTAAGTGGGTAGAAGCCAAAGAACTGCGAGATAACATAGCGAAATCTACAGCCAGATTTCTTTATGAGAACATAATCATGAGATTTGATTGTCCCTTATAATTTATCAGTGACCAAGGGAGTCATCTTATTAATGAGACCATTGAACTGTTGACTAAGGAGTTCATGATTGTGGACAGGAAGAGTACAACTTATTACCCTCATGGTAATGGGCAGGCTAAGGCTACCAATAAGATATTGTACACCATTTTGGTTAAGATAGTCAATGCCAACAGAACTGATTGGGATACAAAGCTGTTAACAACTTTGTGGTCTTACAGGACTTCATACAAGGTCACTACAAAGTATACACCATTTCAATTAGTCTATGGCATGGAAGCTCTAATTCCAATGGAATTCTTATTACCTACCATGAGAACTGAATGGGGAAGGAGAATGGAATTGGAGGATTCAATTAAAGTAAGGAAACATGTACTATATCATGTGGAAGAAGTATGTGCTGATGCAGCAGATAACATGGCCAGAATTCAGATGAAAAGAAAGGATCGGTTTGATGAATGCAAACTAAAAACTCTTAAGACAGGAGATTTGGTACTGTGGTTGTAGAAGAAGGGAAAGATTAAAGCTTCTAAGCTTAAATCACCATGGAAGGGACCTTATGTCATACAGAAGATGTATGATAACAACACAACTATGTTACAAATAATTAACAAAGAAATGCTTGGTAGAGTCAATGCCAACAAATTGAAGGGATACAGCGGTATCCATGATAGACCATTACAGCATGATTTGCATGTTGAACCACAAGCGCAGTCACAGACTACACCAGTAGCACTAGCAGAGCATGAAGTACTTGTCATATCACCGAATGTGTATGGCCATAGCAGAGAACACAGAGGTTTGCACAGCGTCACAACCCATCACAGGCAACGTAGCCCACACAGGTTGCACAGTCCATAGGAGCAGTGACAAGTGGACACGAGTTAACAATAGTAAAGTGGCCGGTAAGTAAAAAGACAGTTTGGGAGTCAAATTCGGATAATGTGCCACGGGGTCAGAAGAAGACGGGAGAGTGTTTGAATTCAAACACGTGGCCTATGGAGCGCAACACTCCGCATTGCTTGTATTGTAGTAACGAGCGTCATCACACAAGAAGACAAGCAGGGCCGTCAAAATATCTACCCGGTACTTCAGCCGAAACTTATCACGAACCCATTAATGCACCAAGAGGACAGGTGGCAAAACACTTTACGCGTCCGGCAAAGGGTAACCTTTGCCACATATGCAGTCCTAGTGATCATTCCAGGATAGAATATGAACAGAATAGGGTAAAAATAAAAAATTACCTAATGATGCAACGGCCAATCAACAACGCGAATTTTGTGCAAGGGGCTCCATTCAAGAAACAAGGCCAAGAAACCAAGAAGATCATGAGCGGCAGAGTCAGTGTTATCCCGGCTAACCATTGTTTCCGCGAGAGGATTAATCAAGGCTATAGCCTTGTAGCTATGGCGGATATCACGGACTATACACTAGCTCTACTTCTTACGCAGTGGCGCAAGGAAGGACAGGACGAAAGTACTTTCTCTCTCACGCATTGTTTGCAAGCCCCGCAAGCTTACACACACCTACATGTTTCATTCTGCGTTAATCACACTTTCATGCTATACGCATTGCAAGGTTTCTTGCAACTATTCCAAACAAGGCCTTCTTGTTTGTCCGGTATGAAGCGAATCAGAGAGATGGAGGATCTACGAGTGAAGAGCACTACGATACTACAAAAGCAAACAATTGCCACTCCCCAGGTAGTGCAGCTGTTAAAGAACTTGAGGTTGGAGGGACCGTTGCGTAAATAATGGTCTTTGCATCCCTTGGCTAGACTAGAAGGCTCCGTTACCATATAACCATATGGCAAGCAGGTCTGAAAAGCTGTTCTTGGTGTAAACTTGATCCACAAGATATCCTTGGGGATCAAATTCTTTACCAGTTCAAGCTCTTCATGCATATGAGTGAAAACATTCACTCTTGACTCTTCCCAGCTTTCAAACTCTATTCGCTTTATGGATATCAACGCTATCACATATGTCAATGTTGGTAACCAACTCGTTCTCCCTTTACAGGACACTTGATAAATCTTTATCACTCATTTCTCCAAACCTCACTCTGGATCAATATCATGCACTCTCTTGAGAATATTTTCCTTGCAACCGTCTGGCAATTCTAAGAACTTCTGAAAGAATTACTTGGACAATCTTTCTTTCTAAGTTTCACAGGAAATTTGATCCACATCAAATTCTTTGATTCTTCATCCACCATGATCCCACCAGATGCCTATCACATCTGGTTGTTCTTGACTCAGTTCCCCAGTATGGTCACCAAATGTTGAGCGGCTTTTACTCACCCATCCCTTAGCTATCCGAGGTGGAAACTCCAAGATAGAAGAGTTGGAAATCTCTAAGCACTCGGCCCGCTGAGAACAATCAGTCAAGACCTACAGCTAGTGTATCATGGGGGTGCTTTCCTATATCTATTCCTTCTTGCATTCATGTTTAGTAAGTTACCTTACTGCCTAGGTTTAAGTATCAAATTGCTTCTGCAATCTACCATGTTCTATCTACTTAAGCATTCATTCCACAACTTCACTTAGATCTCTCTACACAGTGTGAGTATGAAATATGAATCATATTAATATATATCATGTATCAGGCCGAAGCCATGGTGTCTCTATTCTGCCCTACAGTACATCTCTACGGCTTGCATGTATCAAGTTACATCAGATCTTCTTCTTCTCCTCCATGTGCTCTCTCGTCCCCTCTGCTCCAAGATCGTGCTCTCCCCCGAAGTGATGCCAGAAGTGATCCCCTCCATGTAGCTACTCTGCATAATGTATCTGCAAGCTGTTCTAACTGCCTAACTAACTAACTGTCAGCCAAGATAATACGTAAATATTGTCGTTCCCCTTGCTGTTGACGTTGCCGCACACTCGTTCCCTGCCAGTGATAACCGCTCCCTATGTCAAGCTGTGACTTGTGTGACGTTGTGATGGGCTGTGCCAAGCTGTGTCGGGCTGTGACCTGTGTGACGTTGTGATGGGCTGTGCCAAGCTGTGTCGGGCTGTGACTGGCTGTGACGTGTAGGGCTTTGACTGGCTGTGTTGTATCGGGCTGTGTTGGCTGTGTCAGGTTGTGACTGTGTCTGGCTGTGGCTAACTGTGATAGGTTGTGTAAGCCTGTGACTGCTGACTGTGTGAGCCTGTTTGCCACCCCTAAGATATCCCTAAGGCTTGTGCCGGTCTGAGTCTACCACCCCTAAGAACTGCGCAAAATTAAGGGTACCCCACAGAACCCGTAAAACTATCTAAGTCCCATACATCCCTGTAACACCAACGTGGCCATACTCTACTGCCCTCTGCAAGCCAAGTACCTCAGCGTCGTCCCCGACGACAATGGGCTGGCCGTTGTTGAGGAGGATTTGCTTTGCATAACATTCCACTTTGAACCAGGGACCGTCCATATGCTCAGAGAGGTAAACGACAATATAGGGAAGATCGAGAGCGCACAGGTTCAGAAGCCGCATAAACGCAATGGCCGGAGAGAATGGAGAGTTACAGCGGCCAGGTATTGCGTTCATGGAGATCAGAGACGTCTTTCCACGGACACTGTACTCACGCCGGGAACAACTGCTTCGGTGGCTCAGGTCCCCAAAGCCGTCGTCATCAAAATAGAATAGACCACCTCCACCACGTTTGTGGCGCTCTCCGATAGTTTGGAAGACGAAATCACTGAGCTCCCTCCTCCAACGAACCGTAATGTTCTAGTGGACCCGGATGTGCAAGAGATAAGCAGTGTCATTCTGAAATTGCAATCATTGAGAGGGTTGCTAGGATGCAAAAATGATGTTAGAGGCATTGCCTGGGAGACACAGCGGATCCAACGAGCAAAATTCCTTCCCACCGATTTTGATGGTGATATCATTTTTGAACTGCCACCTGCGACTTCTTGTGGAGGTTTGGTTGGTCTCATGTCGGGCATGGACAAGAAGCACGATGGGCACCCATGGTGTCGGACAAAAAATTCTAATATATGCAACCCGCATGGCTTGAAGTTCCGGAGATCCATTTGCGTGGGGCACCCACGTTGTGCAAATTCAGATTGTCAGCATTTCCAAATGGCCGGTTTGGAAAATGAGACGGAGTGGGAGGGTGTCTGTGACAACCCATTCCAAGTACAGTGTGCTCCTCCAAAGGGCAGTTTGCTCGTTTGCAAGTTCTGTAAAGTCGTGCCACAATGCTTAGCAGAATGCAATGCACGGATGTACTACGTGCTGCACCGTTTCAACAACCTCACACGGGCATGTATCCATTTCGGCACTCATGCACATCCAGTGTCGCAAGGAGAGTGCAGGGACAGTGTTGACACAGTGCATTCGCTGCTTCAACAGGAATTTCATAATGCTCTCACTGCCTTACCATCGGCCATTGTTCTGGCAGCAATCAAGGGCTTCCTGCAAAAACATCTCTTTGGGGAATCAGAGGAATCAACGACAAAGTTTGATGCGACATCGCTTGACTTTGTATTGGACCATTTTTCAGCCATCTTGCTATCATTCACTTATCAAAGGCTTGTTCACCAAATAAATCAGAGCCTGATGATCCACATAGAACATAAATTTCCTTCCCAGCAAATAATGCCTGAACTTCTTGACTGAATAAATTATTGCCAAAGCTTCTCTTTCGGTGGTGCTATAGTTCCTTTCAGTACTGTTGCTAGCATAATACACCGGTGAATCTATGTTTCCTGTGACATTTTGGGCTAACACAGCTCCCTATGCTTCTCCAGAGGCATCACAATGTACATGAAATACCATATGTCTATGTGGGTTAATCAGCACAAGTGTAGTTGTTACTGACAATGTAAGTTCCTTGAAGGCGTGTTGGCACTCAGCTGTCCATGCAAACCTTGCATCCTTCTTCAAGAGCTCGCTCAATGGTGCTGCCTTCTGTGCATATCATCTGACAAACCTTCTGTAATAATTGGTTTGTCCAAGGAACCTCCTTAGAGCCTTAACGTTACTTGGTGGTGGAGAGGCTTTAATAGCCTCAGTCTTTCTAGGATCTATAAGCAGTCCTTTTTTACACACA
The DNA here is from genome assembly GCA_030704615.1 of Takakia lepidozioides. Taxonomy (NCBI): domain Eukaryota; kingdom Viridiplantae; phylum Streptophyta; class Takakiopsida; order Takakiales; family Takakiaceae; genus Takakia; species Takakia lepidozioides. The sequence goes on from CM060734.1 coordinate 6,893,409, forward strand.
ATGTGTCCCTAAAGAACTCCTAAGTTCACACAGAAAGTACATTTTTTCTGGATTCAGCCCAAGACCTCTCATCCTGCATCTGGCCAAACATAATTTCAATTTCTGCAAGTGCTCATTCTTAGAGCTGTAAACACTGAAGTCATCTAAGAATACTTGCATGAAATCATCCAAATATTCATGAAAAGATTCACTGATCACTCTCTGGAAAATTACTGGTGCATTACAGAGTCCAAAAGACATGACTTTGTATGCATAAGCACCCCAGTCTGTGATGAAAGCAGTCTTTCCCTGGAGTCATTCAGTTTCTTGTAGTTAACACAAACTCTCAGTTTGTCATTCTTCTTTGGTACTATCACAACAGGTGATAGCCATGTTATGTACTCTATTGGGTATATGAACTTAGCATCAGCCAGTTTCTTGATCTTCTCTCCCACCTTCTGTGCATAATTAGGATTCATTCGGTACCGTGCTTGCGTAACAGGTACAGAATCAGGTTCCAACTCAATTATGTTGGCAAATCTCAGGTGGTATCCCTTTCAAGTCTTCATAACTCCATGCAAATATATCCTTGTATTTTATGAACAAACTCTTGGCTTCCTCAAAGAATTCAGGTTCCAAGTCTACTCCTATTTTAACCATTCTTGATTCTTCCTCAATTCCCACATCTCTCACCTGCTCTTCAGCTGTGATTGTCCATCCAGCCACTATTTCATCCTGCAAACTAACAGTGGTTGGTTCCTCTAGGGTCTATATTTCTTCCTCTCTTTCCTCATAGAAATGTGGTGGATAACTGCTTGTTTCCCCCTCTATTGGTGTTGCTGTTACTACACCACAACGTATACCGTTGAGACAACTCAGTCCTCCCAGTTGCATTTCTGCAACTTGATCCCACTCTGGGTGTGCAGCAAACAGAGCAAGTCCTCCCCTCCAGTCATACTCCCTGACTCCACGAGGTCTTCTGGTAGCAGGTAGTCTACCTGATTTCTTAGTTGAAATCTGTATTTTGTGCTTATCCTTGCGCACAGTTAGAATTTGAGTATTCCAGTCATGAAATACCTTGGCCTGTTTCAGCCATGGTCGTCCTAGCAGTAAAGAATAAGCTTCCATGACATCATCCATTTTCAATACAGTCAAAGTGATCTTAAAGACCAACTTTTGAATCTGTAATTTTACTAATCTTATCAAGCCCAATGGCTGTACACTTCTTTGATCTGCCATTGTTACTGTGAATGGGGCTGGTTTCATGTTACTCAGACCAAGCTTTTGCCTTAATTGGTCTGTCATGATATTCACTCCTGAGCCACCATCTATCAGTACATCAGTCAGGTCTATGCTTCCAATTCTCAATTGGATTACTGGCATGAAATCATCAAAGTCTGTGATAGTTTCCCGCCCTTCAGGCTTCACATTATAACTTGTCACCTTGCTGTTCAGGTCTGTATTTTCTGTCACATGAGCAATCTGATTGATTGCTTAATACAGCATGTGTCTACAATGGGGTGCCACGGCCAATAGCTGCCCAATTGTAATCTCAGCTTTGGTCTGGCATATCACTTCAGCCAATGCCACTTCATTATCCTGCACCTGTGAAGCATCTTGCTTCACTTCATCTTCATCTTCTTCATTTTCTTCTTCAGAGTCTATTGACTCTGCTATAGGGATATCCGTCTGCATTTCCCTTATAGTTTCTGCCACTTCCTTGTGCAGTTCCTTCTCATCTCTCCATGCCTCATCATCTTCAGGCACATCACTATCATCTTCATTCACATCTTCCTCCTCATCCACTGGAGGTAATAGTTTAGCCTTGCTTCTGGTAACTATCATTGTACTTACTTCTGGTACAAAACATGGCATAACCATGTGAGCTGCCACTACCGGGCCTTCATTCACAAGGATTCTCACCTCATTCTGGTGTCTAATCCAGATTGGACAGGCTGACTTGCGATGTCCTTGTTGGTTACAATAGTAACACAATTCTTCACCATCGGGTCCTCGCCCTTGGTCCATTATGGGATTATTCTATAATCCTAATTCCCTGGCTGGTAATTCCCCTTGGATTACCCTGGTAGTTGCCTCTGGGATTGCCTTGGTAATTCCCTCCCTCTTCCTGCCATACCATTGTTATATCCGCCAGGCCTACCATAGTGGTCCTGGTCATTGTTTCTTCTTGGCTGGGTTTGCACTTGATGCACCCTCACCTGTCTTGGTTCCCTTGTAGCTGTCTTTCTTTTGCAATAACAATTCTCAGTAGAATGGTTATCCATTTTACAGATAGTACAGTGTTTCTCCTTCATGTGTCATTCAGCTGTGGTATGGCCTTCATTTTGGCACTTTGAACACCAGACACCCTTCCTCCAATGTGTTGCAGGCTCTGTGGCATATTTTTTCAACATTTCTTCCAAATCTTCTTTCATAGTTATCCCTCTTCAACTTTTCCTTCTTCTTGCTCTTCTTCTTGAGCTCTTGCTCTTCTTCCTCATCTGACTCATCCTCAGAGTCATCATCATCTTTTTTATCCTTCCTGAGCAATTTCCCTTGCTCAATTTTGTTAGCTGTTTCAAATGCCTCTTCCACTATATTATGGGGTAACATATCCATTTTCTTTTGTAACTTAGGTCTCAGTCCACTCACAAACCAAGTCTTTTGTAAACCTGCTGGTGGTACATCAGGAAGCTTCTTGACCATTAACTCCATCTTCTCCAGATATTCTTCAACAGTTTCATGCTTCTTTTGTCTCAACTGTTGTAGACTACCGTACACTTCATCCTCAATTTTGCTTGTCCTAAACTTGTTTCGGAATGTTGTACTAAGGCCATTCCAGGTTTGAAAATGATTATCAGGAAATCTAGCATACCACTCACTTGCTTTCTTGATAAGTGAACAAGGAAACAATCTCAGTTTGGCATCATCACCATTCTCGTTGTTCACTATACACATGTGCTCAAATTGGCTGATGTGTACATCAGGATCCCCTTTTCCTGCATATATCGGAAAAGGTGGTTTTGCCCGAGTTGGAGCTACTGCTGCCATCAGTGGCCCTACTCCCTGCCCTGTGGCAGGTGCTAGTTCTCCTGTAGGTGCTAGTCCTTGAGGACCTGCTGTGGTTGTGGTTGAACCCCCACCAGGTGCTGGCCCCTGATCACTCCCTGCTACAGGCCCCCCTGTACTTGCTGTACCCCCAGCTCCAGTTGCATTACTTCCCATACTCCCTGTCCCCCCAGAACTAGATCTAGGCTGCCCGCCTGATCCCCCTGAGCTGACACTTGTGTTGTGTCACTTGATCCAGGTCCAACAGGTTGGATTGTCCTGGTTGCAGTACCAACATCAGTTGTTGGGTCTACATCTTCATAGTCTTTATCTTCCAAGTTTTTCTCTCTGTTTTCATCTTCCAAGTTCTTATCTTGGATTTCTTCTTCCTCACTCATATAACTCAATTGGAGTGGTGTTGGAGAGTTTAAACTCTCCGTTGGCTCTGCCTCATCTTCCTCTCCTTCCTTGGCTGGTGTTTCAGAAACTGGAGTTCCTGCTCCTGGTGTACCATGCCAACTCTGATCAAAGATTTCTGTCAAATCTTTAACCCAGGGATATACCTCAGATCTTTCCCCTCGTGGCTGATCTTCTTCATGTACCAAATCCCTTAACCTTTCTTGTAAAGAATAAGAAGGAGTGGCATCCAACTTACGTTCTTCCGGTATGGGTGATGTACTCTCTGGCCTTGATGGTGTGAGAGATCCAGATGATTCCCCTATGTCTATTCATCTCTCCCAAAGATATGGATAAGTAGCTTTCAAGTAACTCTCTCTTTTTGCTGAATATCTATGAAGTCTTGCTTCCTTTTCATCACTCATCACCCATATCTTTCATATCTTTGATGAGGCAATAACCACAACTCTCTCCTGTAGTACCTCTCATATATGCTTGTATTTCTTTCAAGCTTGATGATCCAGTTCATCAAGAACTTTGAGCCAAAGACAGGAGCTACGCGGTGAAGGGTGTGGATATACAAGTTACTCCGCAGTACTTGCAGCAGCTCTTTGATTTACCATCTGGTAAAGTGAGCGTGGATGAGCACAGAGCAAGATTGCAAATGGTGAATCTTTTCCAAGAAAATAATATACTTGCACAAAAGCCGAGTATCCAGGTTTGAGGGAAATAGGCTAGATACTAAACATTCTGCTTGCCATGAAACAAAACCAACAGTATCTCAACAGATCTTTTATTGAAGAAGTTTTGAAGGCTTTGAAGGGAGAGGATGTAGCTTGGGCAGAGATGATGCACAGTGGCCTGGTGGAGGAAATGAAATGGCTGCAGACCACTACTGCCAAGTCCCCAATTATTGTGTTAGCCCCAATAATTGCACAAATTATCTATGACTCTTGCCTGCTTAGTGCGCAAGAACGCAAGGTCGTGGGGGTGTTTGAGGCAGCCACAACTGCAGTAGAAGAGCAAAGATCCTCTCAAGAAGAAGGAGGATTGGAGGGGCAGCACCAATCCAAGAGACAGAAGAGGGGAGAAACCATAGTGGCGGCTCCACTTGCAACAAGGACCCCTCACGATGATGTTTCCATAGCTCCTGCACAAGATGGGGTGCAGAAGCCAAACGAGCTGGCATTACTGGAAGCACAACCATTAGAGAGGGAGGAAGAAGTCACTTCAGTACCACGGCCAACACAACAAGTTGACCAAGTTGCCCCAGAGGTAACTCAAACTGGTCTTGCTATTACACCATAGCCTTTTACTTCAGAGAGAGAGGGATTGGACATCCCCACTACGGAGCAAGTAGTGGCAGAAATTGAGAAGAGAGATCTTCTCTATGAAAACTCTGGTATGGTCGGAGACCCAATGGTACCAAAGATACCAAGTCTACCCAAGGATATCTCTGATGTGCAGGTTATGCCCAAACCTGTGATAGAGGTTGAAGTGGTACAGGGCAAGGGTACTGCAACACTTGTGGTAGATGAGGTTGCTCAAGTACAAGATCTTGTGGGAACTTGGCCTGATTGGTTTGTGAAACACCAAACTGTTGAAAATCAGGAAGAACAACAGCAGGTTTTCCATGAAGACCCACATCATGCCATGGTTATGGGCTCCATAAGCAGGACTCTTAACCTGTTGGGCACCTACTTCAAGACTCATGTTCCTTCCACTCAGTTGGCAGCATTGCAGGAGGAGCTCAAACAGGAGTTTGAGGCAAGAATTATCACTGAGTGTGCAAACAAAGAGGATGTGGAGGCCAACCTCAAGTTGCAGCAAGACTTGGAAGACTCTAAAGCTGCCCCGCAGCTTGAGAAAGAGAATTTAATTAGAGCAGGTCTTGAGCAAGAGAAGTTACATGAGGTACATAAGCAGCAGCTATACCAGATGCAAGTTCAGCATGAAGAGAGTTTGCGAAAAGAGAAAATGCTTAATTTTGGATTGGAAGCAGCCAATCAGAAACTGGTCATACAGTGTGCCGCACTAACGACTAATCTGGAGCTGGCTGCAATGGAAGTCAAGAAGCAAACTGAGAGATGTATATGGGTGGAGACAAAGACAATGGACACAGGGGAAACTCGTTGCTGACATGAAGGATACTCTCTGTCACAATGATAATACAATTCAACAGTTGAAACAGGTCAATGTCGAGAATGACAAGCAACTTTTGGAGTTGCAGCAAAAGATCACAGTGTGGGATAATGAACTATCTGTGAATGAAAGGGCATGGAAAGAAGCCAATAACCTGTCAGCTGCCTATGCAGCTCTAGTTGAACCTCATGCGAAGAGAATGGAGAGTTTACAACAGTAGTTGGAAACATACAGGTTCAAGGAGGAGCAAAGTGTCTGAAGTGCTACGCAGGACTTAGTGGACAATCACTTCTTACAAGAGTGGTTGACACAAGGGCCAGTGGAAGGAAAAGCACCTAGGAAGTTGACTCAAGATGAGATGAATGATCTCAGGCTATGGGTGCAGAATATTGCCACAACCACTATAGACAATGTCTATAGTCGCATAGCCGAGTTGCAGGAGGATGTGGAGGGGCTTCAGACTCAAGTGAATGAGTTGAGTTTCAACATTGAGAAGAGGGCCTTTGTTCCAGAGGAACAGCTACTGGCTACTTACTTGCAGGCACGGACTTTGATTTTCAATCTTCAGCACAGGAAGTGTCGGCCTTGCCAACACCAGGAGGGACTGCGGCAACATCGCAGCAGCCACTTCAGATAGTCAGTCTCGATACCATGGCACAGCAGCAATCAGTCCCTGGGGTTTGGGGTGATGCTTCTTTTAATCCACCTACTACTCCTGCTGCTCTTGAATACAGTAGAACTATGGTTCTTCCCTTCAACCAAATTCCCATTGTTATGGATGTCGCTTGGAAAGAATTTAGTCCTTCGGAGTCTTTGGCACATTATTACCAGATCATGCACATTTGGTTGCCATTGGCAACTCGGACCAAGGTTCTTCCAACCGATAGACCCATTGAGGATCATCATTTTGCAGGTTGTTGGGCTAAGGCAGGAACAATGTTGAAGGAATTACTTGCCTTCCAGATCATTCACGGGTTCATCTACACCAGGACCAAGGAAGTACCTAGTCTGGTCATGGGCTGTGGGATGTACTGTGCTGCTTGCTTTGTTTTACGCTACCACACTGAGCAGCAGAAATTGCAAATGAGGTTCCAGACTTATTCCAGTGGGGAGCATTGGACATTACCTCCAGTTCCAGATCACAAGTATATGTATGATGTGAGGGTCATGCTTCAACGGGATCCAAAACTCTGTCTTTGGTTTTCTTCTGCTCTGGAGCACTTGGCCAAGGAGAACTTTGACTATGACCCAATTTTTCCCAAGGGGCATGAGGCCAGGAAATGGCTGCAATTTTCAAAGGTGATAGGCACAACACTCTGCTATACAAATGACGAGCTGCGAATATATACTGGTCTTGCCCGCAAGAGGTTGGCACAAGTCTTACAATATAATGTTCCGGACATGGTGGGCATACACTGTTTGCCAATTAAACTTCCAGTGAAGCCCAGGAAACCGAAAGCCCAGATGAGACAGTGATTCTAATACCACTGGTTCTTTGGAGGGCAATTTTGACATGGCTGACGATTATGAGACACAAATGGAGGAGAAGAAACGACAAGGATCTCCTATGCCTGAGAAATTGCCACCATATCAACCCAAGACAGGACAATCAGCTCCATCTAGTCGGCAGTCATCCCCACTAGCCAAAGACACGGCTCGGGCTCATACACAGATCCCTCAGAGGGACTCTCATAATGTTACAGGGCTGTCTGGGACTTAGATAGTTTTACGGGTTCTGTGGGGTACCCTTAATTTTGCGCAGGTCTTAGGGGTGGCAGACTCAGACCAGCACAAGCCTTAGGGATGTCTTAGGGGTGGCAGACAGCCTCACACAGTCAGCAGTCACAGGCTAACATAGCCTATCACAGCCTGTCACAGTTAGCCACAGTCAGGCACAGTCACAGCCTGACACAGCCGACATAGCCCGATACAGCATACAGTCGACACAGTCTGTCACAGCCCTACACGTCACAGTCTGACACAGCCAGTCACAGCCCGGCACAATCACAGCCCGACACAGATTGGCACAACCTGTCACAGCGTCACACAGGTCACAGCTTGACATAGGGAACGGTTATCACTGGTAGGGAACGAGTGTGCGGGAACGTCAATAGCAAGGGGAACGACAGTACTTACGTACTGTCTTGGTTGGCAGTTAGTTAGTTAGGCGGTTAGAACAGCTTGTAGATGCATTATGCAGAGTAGCTACATGGAGGGGATCACTTCTGGCATCACTTCGGGGGAGAGCACGATCTTGGAGCAGAGGGGACGAGAGAGCACACGGAGGAGGAGAAAATGATTGATGTAGCTTGATACATGCAAGCCGTAGAGATGTACTGTAGGGCAGAATAGAGACACCATGGCTTCGGCCTGATACATGATAGATATTAATATGATTCCTATTTCATACTCACACTGTGTAGAGAGATCTGAGTGAAGCTGTGGAATGAATGCTTAAGTAGATGGAACATGGTAGATTGTAGAAGCAATCTGATACTTAAACCTAGGCAGTAAGGTAACTTACTAAACATGACTGTAAGAAGGAATAGACATAGGAAAGCACCCCCATGATACACTAGCTGTAGGTCATGACTGATTGTTCTGAACGGGCTGAGTGCTTAGAGATTTCCAACTCTTCTATCTTGGAGTTTCCACCTCAGATAGCTAAGGGATGGGTGAGTAAAAGCTGCTCAACAATCGGATGTGCGAGACATTGCACGCACGAAGCGGGAGTAGGGGCAAGGTACAATACGAGGCTGCAGCTCACTCACATTGGCTAATACTTCCCTACCCTGCGTGTACATCTTCTATTCCCTTACTGTCATATTAACTCGCCGTCTTTCAGCTTGACAGTAGAAGCTGTGTGGATATCTGTTCATGGCAGAATACAGACTGGGCATGCAACTGTGTCATAGTCACATAATTGTAGCACACAATTTCACAGCCACTTTCCTGAAGATTCCCATGAGGGCCGAACAGAAGCTGACACCGAGGGGTACGTGGGATCCATGCACAGGATCGTCTTTGAAGCGCATTGAAAGAAGATGGCAGTGGGCACAAATGTCCCTTTGTCACTAACACAACAAGGAACCACCCCGCCGCAGTTCGAAAAACTCATGAACGTGCCGTTACTGTACATACCCCGAAAAGAATTGGATGATGTATGAGATGAAACCCCAACCACCATCCATCTATGTCGTCCACATAGACGGGTGTCTTGGAAGAAGATAGTCTTGCCCTCCTCATTTCGCACTAGTCACACTGGAGCCTCCCAAGAAAGAAACCGTCTCTACAAAGAAGAGAGCGCGGCGCAAGTCACTTTACTTCACGTCGGCGAGGCAGAGGTTGAAAGCGAGGGAGAGGATGAGGAAAACGTGTAGGGCATTAGATCTTTCTGAGGGAGAGAGCGACCGTGAGGGGGAGGGTTCTATGGCGGAAGGTACGCAAACTCGGGGAGGTGAGGAGCTCTCTGTGGACAAGCAGCTAGAGGAGATGTTGGATCTGCCACTGTTGCGGGAGGCTGAGATGGAGAGAATGGCACCTATAAGGGAGGAGGCAGGCGGAAGAACCCTAGGCGGCAGTCCTGTCGAGGAAGTGGCTAGGGAGCAAAATGTGCAGAGGGTCGTTGCCACATGGGAGCGTCCATCAAACCCTGCATTGTCTTTGTGGTGGTTGAAGGAGAAGGCTCAAGGGGAAGCCAGCATGCGTGCAGAAGATGTGGACAAGGACAGTGGTCGACATAGTCTGATTCAGGTTAGTGGAGCACAATTTGTGTTAGTTCTTGCTTTCTTAGAGAGGGCAACAGAGCCTGAGCAGCAGTGTCGTGAGTGCCATTTTAAGCTGCCGTTGACGGCAGCTTAATCTGTCCTCGCATCATCCCTGCCACTACCCTCCTATTGGATTGTCAATCGTCCGGAAGCAGGGACAGAATAAGATATCGTCAGCTGAAGCTTAATCTGCCTTTTGTAGGAGCACTCATTTGCTAAAAGAGAGGCTCAAAGAGGAGCACCAGGCCACCAGCTTGTCTCATGCTTGCATATCAAATATGAGTATTTGGGATGTTTTAAGGAGGACGATTTAGGTAATGTTGATGACACCTTAATCTGGGGCTGATTTTGTTTTGCAAGCAAACATTGGTTTGCAACGAAAACGAAAGAAGGCGTGGGAGAGTCTACGCGAGTTACCCACTGAGGAACAGGGACCAGACAGGATGCCAATATTGCAAGAAGACGATGACACTGTAAATGAGGATGAGGTGTAGAGGGAGCTGTCGCCGCCGGGGGCTATGGCGAGAGTGGAGGAGCCAATGGACACACAGGTGCGTTCGAAGGAAAGGCTCCAAGTGCAAGAGACCAAGTGAGGTGGAGACCAGGGCTCTTCCAGTGGTGTGCAGAAGCAAACGAAAGTTAGTCCATCTCTTACAATTGATGCTTTTGAATTCCAAGTTGAATGTGAATAGAGACAGAGGCAGGAGTTGAAGATGCAGATTAAGGCATCATTGACGATAGCTTAATGTGGCCTGTGAGGGTTAGGCAAGACTAGAGCAGAGTCTCCATTGATAGCATAGAGGAGGACTCCGAATAAGTCATCATTGACGACAGCTTAAACTAGCCCCTCTTTTCCATTCCAATGGTTACTATGATGAATAAGCAACGAGGCAGATCGCAACATGCTTTCCTTGCTGAGGGGTAGTTTGTAGTAGAGAGGAAATGGGTGATTAAGGCATCGTTGACGACAGCTTAATGTCGCCTTTCATTTCTGTTCTGAGGGTCTGTTTGAAAAATGAGAAAATAGGCAACTTAGGGAAACGTCTCTATTGTGACAGTCAGTATGAAGCTGTGAGGAGGGGAAAGATCAAGGCATTGTTGACGACAGCTTCATGTCGCCTTTCATTTCTGTTGTTAGGGTCTGTTTGAAAAATGAAAAAACAGGCAACTCAGGGAAACGTCTCCATTGTGACAATTAGTATGAAGCTGTGAGGAGGGGAAAGATCAAGGCATCGTTGACGAAAACTTAATGTGGACTGTCAATGCCTGATTGAGGGTTAGTTTGAATCATAGAGGAGGACGCATATCCCTGGCATCATTTGCATTGTGAAGGTTACTACAAAAGGGGGAGGAGGAGGTAGATTAAGGCATCGTCGAAGACACCTTAATGTGCCTGTGATTTCCATTGTGAGGGAGAGTTTGAAACTGAAATAAGAAGGCACATAATGGCATCGTTGCCCTAATTTCAAGTAGAGAAGAGGATGCAAATTGTGCCATCGTTGACGATGCCTTAATATCTCCCTGGAACTGATGCCTAAACACATGGAACTTTGCAGAAGAAAAGGAAGAAAGCGGGGGAAGGCCAGCCTGCACATGAGACAGCTGTTCCTGAAGAGAGGGCGGTCGACCCACATGAGAATTATGAAGATAAAGTGCATTCTCTTATGTACATATCCAAAGTGAACACCAGAAAGGTAATCAACTCCATGGAAGTAAGAGACGACACCCTACATCACTTTTGATTTTCCAGGGTGAGGACATGGCATCCCGCCGGATCCTACACAGCTACATGAAGTCATTGGGGTCCAAATCTGCAAAATATGGACTTGCATAAATACCCTACCTCTTTCGAGTGCCGAGTTTCCAGGGCAGAAGGTACTCCCTTGGGCCTTCATTGTCTGTTCTCATGTGCTACCATGCATCAAATCATTTCTTAACACAATTCCCTTGGTGCTGCTGCAGACCCATGTCTTCAAGGCCATTTGCCTTGCTCGAATTCGGCCAGACAACACTCCTACTCATCTTGGGCTTTTCGACGTTTGGGGGGGAGCCTGGCTTCACATAGACCCGGAATGTGACCTAGTGGATGCCGATGTCATTCACAACTATGTGGACTCCACGCAGACACTGAAAAGAGCAGGTGGCATTCCATGGAGAGGTGCTCGGGAGAAATCCCCCACTTTCATGCAGACTTTGATTGAGACATGCAGCCCGCATGGTGGCAAAGTGGTGGACCTCTCCATGGGCACAAGTGAGTGCCGAATCACTTCCCATTTGTTGGCACTACTGCAAAAAGGGGGGGTTAGTGACGGCAGCCGCGCCCCCATGCCCCGCGCGGTGCTGAGCGTGCGACGCCGGCGCCACGGCGCCATTTGTGACGCTGGGGCATGGCAAGGCGGCGCCCCGACGCTGCTTGTGACGTTGCCGCGTCGCAACCCAGCGCCCAGGTGTTGCCCCCCAGCGCCGGGGCCATCCTACAATGCCGGGACGTGGCAAGGTGGCCTCAAGGGCAAGAGGTGGCTTCTTGCCACGCCTGGCCATCGCAAAGGGGGGTGACCCCACTTGCCACACTTGGGCATGGCAAGGTGGCTTGAAGGGGGAAAAGACCTCTGCGACGGCCGGGCGTGGCAAGGAGGTATTGCGACGGGGTTTTTTGGCTTGCCACGGTGGGGGGGTGGCAAGGGGGGGCCGTCTTTTTCTTTGAGTTAAGGGGTAGGGAGAGGGGATGGGGACGGGGGATGGGACTCTAGGGGGGCGCCCCCACCTCTCTGTTTTTCTTTCTTTGCCCCCCCTCTCTCTCTCCCTCCTCCCTCTCTCTCTTGGTTGTTAATAGATTTGTTTGCAAGATGGCTGTCCCATTCAACATTTTCAAGGACTTCCACTAATGGGAAGATGCGGACTAGTATTGTGAGTCAGTGTTCTAGGTCAGCTCAAAAACACAAACATCTCCTTCCTCAAGGCACCTTGGGAGGGCAGCATTGAGACCGCGATCCCCGCGCGACCTCCGAGCCGCCGCCGCAGGTATGCTCCACGCCTCTGCTTGCTGCCCTTTCCTTTCTTCCCTCTTTCCCTCCCCCACTCTTCTCTCCACAAGCTTTTGGCCCGGCGGTGGATACCAATCCTACGGAGCCATGAATTCACCCCAGTATGGATCCAAGGATACTCCCTAGGTGGTGGAGTTACCTGCCTTCGTATACCAAACTTATCAAACACTTGAACAATAAAATTAGAGTATGAAACGAGAGTGAAGACAAGCTGGTCTCCGATTTTGAGGTCGTGGTCGAATGCAAACTTCCTCCACCTGCCAATCACAAAACAACATTCGCTCATACTACATCTACTTCGGGGACTAGGCCATATCCTCAAACTCATCCCCGCTACTCGTTGAGGCTGATGACTCCGAGGTGTCATGGCCAGACCGACCATGCGCTTGAGCACTTGAAACATCTATCACTCCCACAGAGCTCTGGTCCAATCCCATTTCATCCCCCACCTCATCAAAACTAATGTCCTATGTTGCACTCCCCACTATGTGGGTCATGATATTCATGAGCCCATGCCAACCATGCTCCTTGGTGTACTCGAACTCCACCGAAGATGGCCCATGAGCATTGGGGTAATATCTCCATATGAGGGTCAGGTGGAGATTGTTAAGCAGTGCCTGAAAAAGCAGACGCACATCAGATAGTCATGGATTAGGATTGGAACTCATTGATGTGCAGGTCAAATCAATTGATGGCTTCCAAGGGAGAGAAAAAGATATCATCATATATTCTGCTGTCCGAGCAAATAGAGCTAGCAACATAGGCTTCCTGGACAATGAAAGCAGGCTAAATGTTGCACTGACTCATGACAGGTGCTTACCTTTGTACACCCTGATTTGTCCCCTTCCCAACTGTCTGCCCCCATTAGAGGTTTCATAAAGCTTCCCTTTATCTTGCATGTGAGCTTAGCGACCAAGCAAGGTTGGAGATAGGGTAAGATGATAGTAGATGCTGTAGAGACTAATGACTGAGCAAATGAAGGTGAACAGTCAAACGTGGCAAGGCCAAGGGTTAGGCCTTTGGATAGCAGGCAGCAAATACCAAGGGGTATTCTCAGAGCAAGGGAATCCTCAGGGAGGATCTGATGTGAGTGTTTGGGGAGGGAGCCACACAGGCCTGTTCTTGATAAGCAAGACTAAGAGCATAGCATGCTATGGTACTCCTTGGCAAGTAGCAAGATGAGGATTCAACCATCACATCACCGCATTCACTAAAGGCATGAACAGAATCAAGACACAAGGAACAAACAAGGAATTTTGTGACAAGACCCCACCTCTCTATTTTTCTTTCCTTGCCCTCTCTCCCTCTCTCAGGCTCTCTCATTCTCTCTCCCTCTCTTTTGTGCTACTCACCAAAAACAAAAAAAACCAGAACTTGTAGATTGTGACCTTCATCGAGACCGTGATGTACATGTGATGGGTGTAATTTTTTGGATATCCCATTAACATTTCCACCTCCATGTGATTTACATAGCGTAGAGTCTTGGTGCCGATTTGCATCACTTGCTCCAGTTGCACGTTGTTGCTTTTGTGGGAGTCGTTTGACACAACCACCTAAGTCGTAGCAATCGTAACATCCATTTCAGGATCTAGAGAGAGAGAGAGAGAGAGAGAGAGAGAGAGAGAGAGAGAGAGATGATTGCAAGACCATTGATGAATCATAGAAAAAGCTACAATATGCATGTACATGTACAATCAATCGAAGGGATGGGTACAGTTCCGTGCGAGAATTATTATGTAGCTTTGATTATGTGTCTAATCAACTTGAACATCATCATCCAGAGCTTCTTCATCCTCATCAAGCTGCAAGTCTTCTTGGTCATCAGAGTCATCGTCATAAATGGCCCGGCCCTCAAAAGACACCTCCGAATCATCCTCCACCTCGTTGTCAATGGCCGTGTCTTCATCTCCTTGTCCAACATCCGTATCTTCTGGAGCTTCATCATATAGGGTCCGGGATGCATTCTCCGGGGTGTCATCATCATCTTCTACCCCCTCTACCCAACCTCCATCATCGGTATCATTATGACCACCGTCCCTCCACCACAATTGCCTCACCCCATAGAGATCCAGGACCATGATAGATACGTCTTCCTCTTGGTTGAGCATGCACAACCACCTTCCAATTTCCCCCTCTTGTTTTGTCATCTGAGAATAAAACTTGCTCCATGTCTGAAGGCCGTGCAAAAAGCTCATCGAAGGGACGATGAGTAGGGTTGAGTCTATCTGCATTGACGTGCATGAAACCACAATCATCTCGCACTAGTGTTGCGGAGGGCCCCACAAGATGTGGCTAGAACCACCTTCCCTTGAAGAGAAGAGGCCGGTACCTTGTATACTGAAGTTGGAGTACGCTCTCAAGCTCTCCAATGTACTCAAGCTTGCTCATAGCCCTTGCCCCACATGGAGTCTTGCCAATATGTGGCACACAAGCCAGAACCAAACGTTGTTTTGCGCTTCATGTCAAGAGCACAAATGTGGAAATGACGACTGTGATCCCAAACCGCCGTGTATGAGGTCGTGAATTGAGAGGGGCCCCTTGCAAGGTCTTGCACCAAATCTGAAACCACCTCACCTTGAGAAACGACGTCATAAACTGAAGTCTTGAGCCACTGTTGGAATGAACTTAAAGGCTACAATTCCACGGGCAAATCTTGTGAAGGAACATTCCGGCAGCCCGCTCCTCGTCAACGGCGTCTAGTAACCGGCCTTGGATGGTTCCGCCTCCATGCAGGCGTCTCCTCCTCTCGTTGTTGAACAAGGTTATTGTATCTTGCCTCCCACTCATGTATGGATGAGGTGTTCTTCAGTATGAAGTCATGCGCTTGCTCAATAACCAAGGTCGGCAATTTTACCCTCTTCGATTTTTTGGGCAAAATGATGTCCTTGGTTCGTGCATCCTCCTCTTCCTTCCACATCCGAGAGGCTTCCTCATCCACCTTTGCCATGTATTCCATGCAATAGAACATATAGCTTCTTGCAATGTATACCCCTCCGCCATGCTACCCTCCGGGTGCGCCATTTGTCTTACAAATGCTTTCGAAGTCTTCATGTAACGCTCAAGAAAGTACATCCACCGAGAATGAACGGGGCCGACAATCGAAGCCTCTTCCACTAAGTGCACTACCAAGTGCACTTGGATGTCAAAGAAGGAGGGATGAAGGTTCATCTCCAACATACACATTACCTCCGCCGCCTCCTTCTTCATGCGTGGAAAATCCGCTTCCTCCAACTTTTTGGAGCAAATCCACCGGAACAAGCCTCCCAATCTGTAGATTGTCTCGCGGAGTCAATGTCCCACGTACTACAATGGGCAAGATGTCTTGCAAAATATTGTGGTAGTCATGAGACTTCAAACCATGGACCCCGTCTTCGTTGAACTTCATACGGAGGGATGACCCATAACCAGTTGGTGTTCAGGCAACACCTATGGTGGCTATCACATTCTTGTATTCCTCCTTTGTCCATTGCCAAGGTGCGCGCCTATACTTCCACCGTACAACACCCTTTGGGTCCATACCATTTTGTTCGGCCCATAGATGGCGCATGCGACCCTGTTCCTCAAGCTCTTTTCTAATACCGAGAGAATCTCCTTTTGCAGCCACTCCCTTCTTTACCGGCGTGCCATGAAGAACCCGAAAAATGGACGAGCAGACATTCTTCTCAATATGCATGGGATCTAGAAGATGGCGAATCTTCAAGTCCTACATATATCCCCACCCACAAATACTTACACAAATATTTTGACGTGAAAGTGACGGCAGTGGGGTTAGCCTCGTGAAGTGGATGCAGAAGACTGGGGACCTGCAGAATTGTTTTCTTATGTTTGATCATGTGATGCATACCAAATGTGCAATATCACATGCATGCATACCTCCATGTTTGTGAATCTTGTGGCCCGCACACCTTTCCCGGGGGGCTCCGATGCGAGGCGTGCCATCTCATCAGTGTTGCCAACTCCGGGCTTCAGTAGTGTGCCTTCAATCGCAGGATGAACGGAAAGTAATGCATTTTCTAGGATGAAATACCCCACGTCCCCCACATATAATCATCCCATTAGGACACATAATACAACACCCTTATGTCTTTCCCTTTATACAACATCTCCCTCATTTGGGCGTGAATGGTCAAAACTGAACGTCGCTAGTATTACTCACTCCTTCCAAAGCCACAATCAGATCTTGCATGAGTACTACTCTCTAAACCCTAAACTTTGTGGAATAGACGTGACATGCATTGACAAGATTAAAAAAGAAAATTTCCATGCGAGGGGGAATGACGCTTATACATTGTGTGGTACTTTTTTCCTTTAGACATCATCCCGATATCGGTCTTTCTTGCACTTTGGGCACTTGGTGAGACGCAAATCCTCTCCGTACTATAGGGTTTTATCACATGGACATGCATGAAAAATCTTATAGCCCATCCCCAAGACTTTGCGCGCCTCTTTCCGCGACCGTGACATCTTGGGTTTCAAGTGTGGAGCAAGGATATAGTCCGCAATAGTTCGCATTATAGCAGACATCCCAACATTACTTATGCCAAATCGAACTTGAAGATTGAGCAATAGTAAGATTGTTGAAAGTCGACTCACTTTCGCCCCTTCGTGCAAATGAGTTCTCGCCTCCCTCTCCATGTCATTTGAGAGGCCCATTTCAGGATCAGCGATTGGCCTGGTTTCTTCTTCATGGGTTGCATCAGCACCTATATGATGCATTAAGAGATCCTCCATAGCTTGCACATCCTCCTGGTTATTTCCATCCTCACTGCTGCTATCACTGTCACTGTCATCGTCATCATCGTTCGGTACTTGATCCATGGTGGGGCGACGTCTCGCCCACGGCTCCCACCTAATGTACTTGGGCTGTTTTCAGATGGGGTCCCCCAAGAAAGCACCGGGAAGGGATGGACAAAGTCCTGATACGAACAAATGAACATACATGCATATATTATAATGTGTCCTTGCAACCATACAACTTATTATAATCGAAATGCAAACAACAACCTTCAATGTGTGCATGCATCAAATATGTCATTCAATAATTACATATATGTGCGCAACGTCACGCATGCAAAGTTTCAAACCCAAACAAAATCATTTGCCCCCCCAAGGACGCGTTCACCCTATCAACCAATTTTTGTTTACTAATGTGAAAGAAAATCTTCTGATGCCATTACACCCATCAAACGGATGTGGCTCAAGCTTCACTTTTTCCCACATGTGCTTAAATATGTGTGCAAGACCTGTGCAAAGATCCAGTAGAAAAAAAAACATTTGCCTCCCCAACGACGCACTCACCCTTGAACCAATTTTGAATTAAATCGAATTTAAATGAATTTAAAATAAATATTTACATTTAAAAATATAGGATTGCGGTTTTGAGGGGCGTAATATTTTATTTTTGGCTCTATTTTGTTCTATGATATCGGGGTTTGCACCACTACATCCATGAAAAAAATTGGACAAAAAAAATAAAATGGAAAACAAAATGTGTGTTTATAGGGTCACTTTTGTAGAACTCTCTAGGAAGAGTGCATGAAGTTGACAATAACTCAACTTTGGAGTGCAAATGAGAGAACAAAATATGGTTCTGGGTCCAAATGACTTTTGTTTACTCCCAAATTTTTCACGCACGTTGCATATGCTGTCATTAAGCATATGGCTTGAAAATCGAATTAAAAAAAAATCATGTGCAGACGAAACGCAATTTTCCGTCTCTACGACACGTAGCTGCATTCAACACTAGAATGACCCATTGAATGAACTTGGTTCAAGCTCATATTTGGTCCACACGTGCATAAGTATGTTTCAGATCATATACGTCGGCGCCGCACCATTTTGTTTTTCCTAAGTGCTTGAAGCACCCTCCCCGTTTTCGTTTGAGAGAGAGGTGGGACTGTGGGGCTTAGGGTGGAGGAAGCTTACCTGCATAGGTCGTTCTCTCTTGCTAACCTCTCTCTCTCTCTCCTATGTGGCAGAAACGCCGTGGAGAGGCATCCGCAAAGGAAGCGGAATGAGAGAGAGAGGCGTGGGGGAGCGGGGGAGAGAGCGCTGCAGCGGTGGGGAGACGCGCCGTTTGCAGCAGCCACGACGCCACAGCAGCAGAGGTAGGTTTTCTCCCTCTCCCTCTCTAGTTAGTTCTTTATTGTGGGGAGTGAAAAAAAAGAGGGAGAGAGAGGGAAAGAGGGGGAAGATATACATGTCATGTCAAGACATGGACAAGACCGCTAAGGTCATTGTCATTGAAAGACAAAACAGCCCTTTACAGGGCACCATCTAACATTCCCTTTCATGTTTACAATCTCATTTGAATACCCCATTACATTTCAGGGTCTCTGAAAAAACAGGGTGGGAGGGTGGGATTCCAGGTCAATCATATCATGAAAGCACCATAGTTTGCACCATCATTTCAAAAACTCATTTCAAACTCATTTCAAAAACCAGATTGCAGGTTTGGGGATATTTCCCAGAATCAAGCTCATAGCACTTCAAGTTGAAACAGCCAGCCATTCATGCCTTAAGTATTTGCAAGTAGACACAACACCTTAGCAAAACAAGTTGTGCAAACCAGATTGTAGGTCTTGGGACATTCCTCAAGACTCATGCTCAAAAACAATTCAAGTTGAGTTTGAACAGTAAAACAAATATGCCTTAAGCATTTGCTGGTTTACATCATGTTTCCTCTTGCCCTATTGGCATGGTTCAAGACATGGTATATATCATGAGGCTGCATGCCAACATCCAGGTTTTGAACAAGTCTTATCCCTAGAGGCTATTGCTGGCCTGAAGGTGACGTTTCAGTGTCGTGTCACAAGCAGGAATCATAGAACAGAAGCAAGGCAAATTATCCCAAATTTGCCTGCTATCAGCCCTCAAATTCAGACTGCTATGAGAGCCATAATGAGTGTGTGTGTTCCCTAAACAAGGCGTACCTGTTTGACACAACAGAGTCAAGCTGAGAGGTTTCATTCCAAAGCTAGTTTGGTGATGTATCAATGCCAAACCACAAGCAGTAAACAAGAAACCTATGCAAGGTTGAGTGTTCCAAAACAGATCTAGGTCTTGAGTGGTATTCTAGAACCTCCAAAGATCTGAGTTAACAAAGAAACTCAGAAGAACCCTGCCTGCAGCCAGGCCTTTAAATTGAGAGTCTTTAGCGGGCCAAGGCAACAAAATCCAGGTCTTGAGCATTTCACTTCCCTAAGAAACAGTACTGGTTTGAAGTTGATGTTTCAGAACCAAGATACAAGCAAGATTCTTAAAAAGGAAGAAGAAACAACAGGGTTGAGCCCCCTTAAGCAGGTATAGGCCTGGAATGGTATTTTAAGGCCTCATAAAATAGCTCTGCCAAGGTGAAAGAGCAGCTCAGAAACCCCTGTTTGTTATCAAGCCATGAAACCAAAATGATATGAGGGCCTTGAAGAATGTGTGTTATCTATCAAAGCTTATCCTTTTGATCCATCAAAGTCATACCAAGAAGTTTCATTTCAGAGCCAAGTATCAAAGCAGTCAGAGTAATAACTGCTATTTTGTACCCTTGTACCCTTCATAGCTTAACTCCTACACATGCAAATGTGGTTGTAAAAAACCAGAAACAGGGGTAAGGAGAGAAGCAGATCCTCATTGGAGCCATCTTGGAGCAGGTCTGAAGCGGCATGGTGGCAATTTGAAGCAGCAAATGGCATCAGCAGCTTAGGCAGCAGCAGTATCCACATTTGCAAGAACAGGAGCTGCAAGCTTCAAGAAATCAAGACAAGTGAAGACCCTCACCTATGCCCGTCCCAAAAACCACCACATAGCGATGTGTGTTAGTGAGGATGCAACAGGTGAGTGGCAGGTCTTCACAGTTGCTATCCATGTCAGTGTTGAATTCTAAAGCATGTACAGATCACAATTCAAGCAAGGATAAACTCAAAAAACCTTGAGTGTTTGTGGTATGCCCTGCGCCATGGCGTCCAACAGATCGTCTCCAACAGAACGCAATCAAAGTAGAAGCGTTCACAGATAGAGAATGGTTCATACAAGAAGAGAGCAACATGTAATCTGTATATAAATAGGGATAGAGTACTGCCCAACGAGGAGTAAAAGCGCCGCTGCAAAATAAAGAACCATGACTTTATGAGCAAAGCGATCATCGCTTTGTCGTCTGCCAGAGATGAATCTGCCTAACCGCCAATGCGCATCCCAAGAGCCAGCCATCACGAGTATCATGTAGCAACAGGGGAGCAGGTTTACGCGGCGCATCATCAAGGTTCACTGAAGCACGAGTTCAGTGTTGTGAAATGTGTCGGCGTGCTTAGGGCATAACTTCCCGATTTCTCATCCAGGGTGGATGAAAAATCACATTTTATGAAGAGAAGCACATTGTCAATGGATGACATCCAATAAAAAGGTATCTTTTAGGGTTATGGTATAGGCTTAGGTTTAATAACTGCCATCATTTATGATGGTAGTTTTATTATCTCTTGGATTTTAAAATAGGTAACCATTATTCATGTAGTTCATCCAGTTTAGATGAAAGAAATAGATGGTAAACCAAGCTTTCTGTACATTAAGTTTCATCATCCTATAATAATATCATCCAGATTTGGATGAAAAAGGTTGGGATGAAAAACTAAATAACCTCAAAAGGTTAAGGCCAGATGAAATCCAAAGAGTTATAGAGGGAGAGGGAGAGACAAGGAAAAAAAACAAAAAGGAGGTTGGGGGGGGGGGAGTGACTGAGCAGCTGCCCCCTCTCTCTCCCCGCTTAGCAGCAGCTGCTGCTCAGTCAGTCCCCCCCCCACCTTCATTTTTTTTCTTTGTTGCCCCCTCTCTCCCTCTCTCTCCCTCTCTCCCTCTCCCTCTATAACTCTTTGGATTTCATCTGGCCTTAACCTTTTGAGGTTATTTAGTTTTTCATCCCAGCCTTTTTCATCCAAATCTGGATGATTTTATTATAGGGTGATGAAACTTAATGTACAGAAAGCTGGATTTACCATCTATTTCTTTCATCTAAACTGGATGATCTACATAAATAATGGTTACCTATTATAAAATCCAAGAGAATAATAAAACTACCATCATAAATGATGGCAGTTATTAAACCTAAGCCTATACCATAACCCTAAAAGATACATTTCTATGGGATGTCATCCATTGACAAAGTGCCTCTCTTGGTAAAATGTGATTTTTCATCCACCCTGGATGAAAAATTGGGAAGTTTTGCCCTAAGCAGGCCGACACACTTCACAGCACTGAACTCGTGCTTCAGTGAACTTTGATGATGCGCCGTATAAACCTGCTCCCCTGCTGCTACATGGTACTCGTGATGGCTGGCTCTTGGGATGCGCATTGGTGGTTAAACAGATTCTTCTCTGGCAGACGACAAAGCGGTGATCGCTTTGATCAGAAACTCATGGTTCTTTATTTTGCAGCGGCGCTTTTACTCCTTGTTGGGAAGTACTCTATCCCTATTTATCTACAGATTACATGTTGCTCTCTCTTTGTGTATGAGCCATTCTCTATCTGTGAACGCTTCTACTCTGATTGCGTTCTGTTGGAGACGATCTGTTGGACGCCATGGCGCAGGGCATACCACAAACACTCAAGGTTTTTTGAGTTTACCCTTGCTTGAATTGTGATCTGTACTTGCTTTAGAATTCAACACTGACATAGATAGCAACTGTGAAGACCTGCCATTTACCTGCTGTATCCTCACTAACACACATCGCTATGTGGTGGTTTTTGGGACGGGCATAGGTGAGGATCTTCACTTGTCTTGATTTCTTGAAAGCTTGCAGCTCCTGTTCTTGCAAATGTGGATTCTGCTGCTGCCTATGCTGCTGATGCCATCTACTGTTTCAAACTGCCACCATGCCGCTTCAGACCTGCTCCAAGATGGCTCCAATGAGGATCTGCTTCTCTCCTTACCCCTGTTTTTGGTTTTTTACAACCACATTTGCATGTGTAGGAGTTAAGCTATGAAGGATACAAGTATACAAAATAGCAGTTATTACTCTGACTGCCTTGATACTTGGCTCTGAAATGAAACTTCTTGGTATGACTCTGATGGATCAAAAGGATAGGCTTTGATAGATAACACACATTCTTCAAGGCCCTCATATCATTTTGGTTTCATGGCTTGATAACAAATAGGGGTTTCTGAGCTGCTCTTTCACCTTGGCAGAACTATTTTATGAGGCCTTAAAATACCATGCTAGGCCTATACCTGCTTAAGGGGGCTCTACCCTTTTGTTTCTTCTTCCTTTTTAAGAATCTTGCTTAT
Source organism: Takakia lepidozioides (assembly GCA_030704615.1). Taxonomy (NCBI): domain Eukaryota; kingdom Viridiplantae; phylum Streptophyta; class Takakiopsida; order Takakiales; family Takakiaceae; genus Takakia; species Takakia lepidozioides. The sequence goes on from CM060734.1 coordinate 6,916,052, forward strand.
ATCTTGGTTCTAAAACATCATCTTCAAACCAAACTTGCAATCTGGTTTTTGAAATAAGTTTGAAATGAATTTTTGAGATGATGATGCATACTATGGTGCTTTCATGATATGAATGACCTGAAATCCCACCCTCCCGCCCTGTTTTTTCAGAGACCCTGAAATGTAATGGGGTATTCAAATGAGATTGTAAACATGAAAGGGAATGTTAGATGGTAAAGGGCTGTTTTGTCTTTCAATGACAATGACCTTAGCGGTCTTGTCCATGTCTTGACATGACATGTATATCTTCTCTCTCTCACTCTCTCTTATCTTGATGGTGGCTAAATTCTTGGTAACACCACTCAAAAATTGCCTAACCCCTTCATTCTGTTGGGAGTCATTCCGTAGAACAGAACAGGCAAGGTATTCACCCTATATGTGCCCTTGTTTGAGTACTTGGTAACAACTTCCTTTGGGACAACTACCATGGTAGTTCAGCAGTAAGGTGACTGCTCCTTTAGCTCTTGCCTGTTCGTCTTCCGCTTCTAACCACACAAGGCAGCCTCTCTTATGACCATATAGGGCAGATGCATTAGATTAGGACCTAGGGAAAACCCTTCCCGTTGGAGGGTGTGCATAATGGGACCAGCTTCACTTCACTATGGTGCTTTCATGATATGAATGACCTGAAATCCCACCCTCCCGCCCTGTTTTTTCAGAGACCCTGAAATGTAATGGGGTATTCAAATGAGATTGTAAACATGAAAGGGAATGTTAGATGGTGCCCTGTAAACGGCTGTTTTGTCTTTCAATGACAATGACCTTAGCGGTCTTGTCCATGTCTTTGACATGACATGTATATCTTCCCTCTCCCTCTCTCTTTTAACTTTTCTACCCCCTCTCTCCCTCTTTTTTTTTTTTTTCTCTTAAGCAGCAAAAAAGAGAGGGAGAGAGAGGGAGAGATAAGGAAACAAAAAAATAAAAAATAAAATGGTGGGGGGGGGGGGGACTGAGCGGCTCTCTCTCTCTCTCTCTTCTGCCCCCTCTCTCTCCTCTCTGATTTTTGGTTTTTTTGTGGGGAGTGACAAAAGAGAAAGAGAGAGAGGGAGAGGGAGAGAGAGGGAGAGAGAGGGCGAGACAAGCAAACAAAAACAAAAAAGGCTGGGGGGGGGGGGGTCACTTCCCCCCCCCCACTTTTTTTTTTTTTTTTTTTTTCTTGCACCCTCTCTGGTGGGGCGGAGCTGAGAGCAGCAGCACTTGCTGCTCTCAGCCCCCCACATGTTTTTTTTTTTTTTTTGGATCTGGAATGTAGAGATTGTTTCTTGGTGAGGCTAACTTTTGGGTTTGCATGACAGGTGCCAGGCTTATGGGGAAAGAGAAGAAGTCCCGTGCCCCAAAGAAAGGGGCGGAGAACCTATTTGCTCTTCCGGCACGTGTGAAGCGGGCTGGTGTCTCACGGTTAACCAGCCCCGTCGACAGCCGCAGCCGGAGGGCTCCTCTGCCCCCTGAGGCCAGCCCCCCCCCCCCCCCCCTCTTGTCCTCGTCTTGGATTCGCCAGGGGCCGACTCAGCCACCTCTCCTATTCGGGAGGTTGTTGCTGGGCTGGATGCTCAGTTGAGCACACCCCCGGCCACCAAGACGGGTGAGATGTACCTTGGCAAGTGCATCACCCATTCGGGGGCCCGGTTCGGGCAACTTTTGGATGTCACCCCTATACAGACCCCTTCCTCCGCAACGAAGGCTGCACTTGCCAAGGCCCAAGGTCAGGTTGAAGGGCCTCGGGAACTGGCGGTTCCTAGCCCAATGTTGATCATGAGGGAGGAGTTGACGAGGAGGGCCAATGAGGAGGCCGAGATAGCGAAGCGCCTCGGGGGAGGAGGAGCTACGGGCCGGTTTGGAGCGGCCTAGCCGATCAGCGATGCCGCCCCCTCAGCCTGAGCGGTCAGCAAAGAAGGGCCTGGACTACGGGGTGCCAGCGGCGGCTATGGTCGGCATCTGGAACCTACTTCTAGCGGCGCTCCGGGAGGGGATAGCGCGGGGACTTCTGGCAGCGGGGACTCCCGCCACATCGGGTGACACCGGGGCCGATTCGGCCAAGCTTGCAAAGGTACAACCGTCGCACCTTGCCCATTCCATGTTTTGTCATTTCCTTTGCATGCATGTATTTCTTTCTTGTTTGTTTCTTTTTTTGAATTTGGGGGGGTTATTCGTCTTCAGGAGGCAGAGACATTCTTGGCCGGTTGGGTGCACTCCTATGGGGTTGCCAATGAGGCAGAGCATATGGTGTTGATGAAGGACCCGAACACCAAAGGTAAGAAGAAGAGGCCTTGACCTCTCAAGGTCCCTTTTACCATCAATGAAGGGGCTGCCGAGGAGAGAGAGAGGAGGGAGAGGGACATCGAACGCCAACCTCGTCGCCAATTGTGTTCTCCTTTGGCAGAACGCACCTCAATAGAGACCCCCACATCACTTGTCGGGAGTCTCAGCTTCCGTGTCGTTGCCGGTGTCATGAAGGAGTGCGACGCTCCTGTGTCCACCAACAACGACACGTTAGTTCCGGAAACTATCCCACTCACGAACAATAACTGACTCCCTTTACGTAGGGCGCCAGTTTCCTGATACAACTCACAAGAGTAGTTGCTTACCTTGCAAGTCTTGGCGACCACCGCCTCCACCAAGCGGTTGATGGAATCTTTGGACAACTTCGTGGTTGCCCGAGTCATGTTCAATTGTTGGGGTTTTGTGCACTTCTTGGCCATGTGCCCGGGCTCCCCACAATTGAAGCACACTCCATCGAAGGTCGCCTTTTGTCCGCCATAGGGTGTCGCACCTGATTTTTCTTTCGGAGCACCAGGTGTCGTCTTGGCGTGTGAAGGCCCTCCCTTCGATTTCCACGTGCCATTGTCGCCGCGTGGCCTATCCCACTTCTTTTCCGGTCGAAAGGAGTTACCCTCCCGCTGGGTCTTCTTGTGGTTCAGCTCCGTACGGCCTTGACTTTCGCCCCTAGGGACATCCGAGAAACATTCAGCCCTCTCGATTGCCTCGTTCAAAGTCTTAGGTGGCTTCTCCTCCAACTTTCGCCTGGCCCACTGAACAAAACCCCGAATGTCATCCGTTTGCTTCAAATTCCTCATCTTGTCCCGGGCGAGCCAGGACGCGTTGAGGGGCACAAACTGTCTCTTCATAAGCTCCTTGAACCCACTCCAGTTCAAGGTTTCCGGGTTTGGACCTCGGTCGTGAAGGCGTTTCTGCCACCATTGTTGAGCATAGCCCCTCAAATAGGTGGGAGCCACTTCCACCCGATCCTCGTCACTCAACTTGGCCGCCCGAAAGTACTGCTCTAGCTCCAAGAGCCAGGTGTTGAGTGCCTTCCGATTTCGGACACCCTCGAAGGTGCCGGGTTCTTTAGGCTTCACCTTAAACTTTGCCTTAGTAGAAGTGGCATTAGCCGCCTTCAACATGTCTTTCAATGTCCCACCAAACTGCGCCAACAACCCTTCCCAAAAGGCTGCTGGCATGGGAGGCATCTGTTGGTCTGTCGGAGCTCTCAGAGATTCCTCGGGCTCCGAATCCTCAGATTCCTCCCGTTCTTGAGGCCGAGCAATGAGCTGAATGCTTTGCGCACAAGGGTTCAGTAGACTGACCCTGGGACCTACACGGAATAGGACTACTCATCCTCATCCTCATCCTCATCGTCAGAGGAGGAGTCATAGCTATCCGATGAGCCTGATGACTCCGCGCCCTTTGCCTGAGCACATAAACCAGGCGGCATTCCCCTAACTCCCACAGAGCTCTCATATAATCCCTGGCCATGACGACTCCCCCCCCCCCCCCCTCAGCCATACTAGTGCCCTGTAGTGCACTCATCCCCTCCGTCTTGGCCATGTTGGTCATGAGGGATTGCCAACCATGTTCCTTGGCGTAGTCGTACTCTACCGGAGATGACAACCTCTCAAACGTGGTTTCCTACACATGCCACAAATTAAAGTCAGTTTCTCACGATGATGGAGCCAGAAAGAACATAACAAAATACATAGGGAAGTATGACTTACAAATCAGAGGATAAAACCCCTCGATCCGCCGGGGCCCCATTTGTGTGTGGATTCGTGCTTCTCAAGGCGGATTGTTGTTGCTTCGCGTGCCCTTTGAAATTTATCCTTGTTTGCCGCATCGTTCTCTCCCGCAATGAGCGCATCCCACGATGTCTATGCCCCCCCCCACAATTAGTGAATTACACACATACGTTGCATCGAATCCACCTCAATTAATGCACATGCAATAAATGGAAGGTGAAATGATTCAAGGATTTGCCAACCTGTGAAATTCCAAAAGGTGGTTTGGGTGTGACCCCCTTTTCCATTGCCCTCCGAATCCTTTGTCTGGCACGATACCTCATGTTCTTCAAGTTCTGCCCCACCATCTCCATCACCCTTGTCTCACTCCAATTGCCCGGAAACCGGCGGTCTAGCTCACGGGCATACTTGCGCTTCTGGCCATAGTGCTGATCACCCCACTCGATGTGCCAAGGGAACCACGCCGCTGCGAGTTTGAAGGCTGGCCCCTTCATAGCCGCCCAAAACGCACCGCATGGGTCACCATGCTTATTGACCTCCACCGGTGGCACAACGATCTTTGCCAAGGCCACCTCCTTTATCCCCCGGGATTTCTTCTTCTTCTTCCCACCCTCTCCCTTCTTTGCAAGCTCCTTCCCCACCTCCTTTGTTATCCCACTGCCTTCCCCCGCACGCACCCACCCCGTCATCTCCATGGGACTTCTTCCTCTTCTTCTTTTCCTTCCCCTTCTCCACGACTACCTCCTTTTGTCGCGGCCCTTTGCCTTGAGGGCAGGGGGTCGGGACGCAGAGGGGCTGCCCCTACGGTGGGGGCGGTGGCAGTAGTAGGTACGGGGGGATTGAAACCCAAGGCACTCAAGGAGGCGAAGGCGCTCACTGGGTGGAGCCCCGCACACCGGTTTCTATCTTATTCATGTGTCGTATCGGCCTCACCCTCGATTCATGCTTGCTTGAATCAATGCAATAAACAAAATTGAGTACATGTTAAATCAGAGCAATGGAAGCTCTAACGTCTTCCAACACCCAAGAAAGAAACCAGGGAAAAACCCTAAATCACCCCCAATTCACCCCCCAACCACCCGGATTGCCACCCCAGGGCATCGCTTGGGCCAGCGTCCTTGCCCTTGTGCGACGCCCGGGCGTGGCACAACCGTCCCCGGGGCGTCACTAATCGGATGTCGCATAAATGCGACGGATGGGGGTTGCAAGCTACTACCCCCCTCCAGTGACGCCCCGCCGTCGCTTCTTGGCCATCCAGGGCGCTGGCGGGGGCCTCCTTCTAGCCACGCCCGGCCGTTGCTACTATCCCGACGACGGCGTTGGTTAGGGCAACAGCTCGGCATGGCAACCAATTTTTTTTTCTCCATTCTCGGACTAAAAAAACACCACGTGGCGGAGGGGGGGTTAGGCTCAGCCACCCAGTGGCGTCGCTGCCAGACATACCCCGGCGTCGTATGAGGAGACCCCGTCGCCACAGTGCAGTCGCCCAGTGTGACGCCGGGGCGTGGTTACTTGCGACGCCCGGGTGGCTGGGTGCCATTTTTTTACAAAAAACAAACAGGTGGGGGAGGCCTTGTGTTGGGCACAGGGACGCCGAGGCGTCGCAGCTAGCCCGGACGTCGCACAAACGAAAAACCCGTCGCGCGGGGGGGGGGGGGGGGGGGGGGGGTCGGTCCCGGCTTTGCCACTATGTTGCTACTAGCCACGCCCGGCCGTGGCTAGTTGTGACCCCCATCCGTGGCAAGCCTAAAAAACCCGTCGGCTGCGCCCCTGCCTCAAAAGCGGCGTTTAGTGACGTCACGGCGTGGCTGCGGCGTTGCCGCGACGTCACTGACACCCCCCCCTCTTTTCCTGTAGTGTGGGTGCAATACTTGTCCTTCTGTTTTAAATTCTTACATGATTTCGTGCATCCATTTGCACTCCTGCAGGGGCTTCCTTCCATGCCTGCAAGTATACAGGAAGGCATTTTCTTGGGATGGAGGGGGGCAAGCAGCTTTACACTCAGGTCATCGCACCACTGTCTGAGGGGTCATCGCATTCGACTCAGACTGAGAACATTGTGGTGGAGCAGGATCTGCAAGAGCCCGATGCTCTGGATGTCGATTCCGATTTCTCATGTGAGTCAGTGCAAGTTGTGTGTGGCAGTTCAGGGAGCTGAGGGCACATCCTTCTTTATTCCTCTTCTGTTCGCAACTTTGGCCAGCATATTATTTGTCTTACATATTGGTATGTGTTTGCAAGAGTCCCAGGACACCACGGTTTCTGTCTTTCTTTGCCAACCCGGAATTTTACCCGAGTCCAATAGCATATTTTGTATTGCCATGCTATGCGGAGGCTGCAGCGGCCGAACTTAGTCTACTCTCATCTCCCCCTCCTGTGCTTTACGACAAAGATGGTTTTGTGCAGAGCAGGGGTAGTGTCTTCATAGATAGTTGTTCATTCGTTTTGGACACTGCCTCCTGTAGCAGTGGATATTCTTCGTCGGAATGAATCCACTGTTTTCAAACGATTTTTGTTAAAGCACAAAATTGCCTCTACACCTTCTTTGCAATTGGGTCTCAACATCTCTCTCGACCTTCTGTACCTGGTAAAAGGACAACCCTAAACCCTCCTCACTTAGACAAGGCAATGTGCTCTCCTTTTCGGCAATGCAAAACATACAAAGTCTACTTTCATAGTTGATTTCCAAGGAAGTCTAGCAAGACCCTCCGGGGTTCACTGCCCAGCTCGGGGGATTTCGCAACCACTACTAGAAATTCCTTTTTAATTTTCCTAGAATCCACAAAGTACATTCATCCAAGTGCCATTCATCCATGGATGACATTCATCCAACATTCATACATCGTTCATCCATAACGGGATTTTCGGTATGCATGTATACTGGCCACTATCCGCAGTAATAGGTCCTCTAGGCCAAACAGGTGTCCGCGGATATAGGTGAGCAGGTCTAGAACCGTGAGCAGAATTCTGCTCACACAATTTTTTGCTCACGGATTCTGCTCATGGTTAAGCAATCCCTGTCCCCAAGCCACCCCCCGTTTGCTATAAAATCAAAAATGAAAAACCCGATAGATGCGTCGTTTTTTTCAAGCAACCCCTTGGGAGTCGCTTTCAACTACAATCATGCGGGCAAAAGAAAAACAACAAAAACGTTGTTTTTTACGGCGACCCTTCCTAGTGTGATGCCAGAGCACTAAAAGCGACCCCCCCAGGGGTCGCTTTATAGCCGCCGCCGGCCGTCGCTTTTTGGCCTATGCATTAATATGAAATAATAATAGAAAAATAATTTAACTCACTTCTTAGCAGCGACGCCCCGAGAGTCGTTTTATCTTATTGATTTTCCGTCGTTTTTTTTACGCGATCCCCAGGGGATTAAGTATCCTAGGTTGGGGAGTACTAACCAAGCGACCCCCCGGGCGCCGCTTCAGAGGGCATACCGGACGGCTGAGAAACAACCCCCAGGGGGTCGCTCGTAAGTCGCCGAAAAGCAACGACGTCATGATGACAACGGAGCAATGGCTTGTGAGTCGCTTTTAGGGAATTTGCCGTGGGGCGGTATGTTTTAGCCGTAAAACGATGGTAGGGGCATCATTTTCGCGTTGTTACTCCCCCCTTGAACGGTGTAGTGCCTGTGTGCAGCTGAAGCTCCAAGTTGGCCCGGCAGCCAGTGTGGGAGTTAGGCGCGCGCACCAAAGCGAGTATCTATGATAGGAAGGGGAGTTTACCGAGGTGAGGTGCGCGTCATGCAACAATTGTGGCACCTTCCAAACAACCACAAGATATCGACCCCCCTCCCACTGTTACAAAGATTCATGGGATGCCAAAGGTACCATACATTTTGAGTTCTTCATTCCGTTCAACATTTGTTGTTTCTCTATGATCCTCGATCATTGTGACACAGGGCTGGCAGCGCAGTTGTCACCGGTGTGCATGGCAGAAATAAATATCAGTGTCACGATATTGTTGAAGGCATGTTCCGTGTTGAGGTGACTGAGATCTATATTGCACATTGTCGCTGCTTATCCTAACAGAGGACCCACCACAAATAGAGTTGCTTTATGTCCTTGGTCTGAGTTGTCTTTGGCCATAGAAGTACATGAAGAGGGCTTCTAGAGGTTTCTTTAGCTTGGACACATACATTTCTAACAATGAGGGAAGTGTAGGAAACTAGTTAGACGTTCTTAGCATGCATGCATAGACATCATGCAGATATATGCTCAGAAACTGATGGCTCGATTTTGTTGACACAAGGCATAGTGTTCCAGCACTTTGATCCATGGGATCCTCTTTTTTTGCGAAGTCAAGTTCTATTACTTGAATCTTCAAAACTATTCGGAAATGTTTAGATCTGACAGTAGGCGAATGTAGACCATTGGGGAATCTCCAGCATACCAACTAGGGGAATCACAAAGTAACCAGAGATACTATTTTCAATTTCGGGGCTTCGCGAGCAGGTTTTTCCTACATTCATCCACATTCATCCGCTCGAAAATATAGCAATTTAACCGTGGATTTCATCCGTCCGCATCCGAACTATGTCCGTCCACATCCATCCGTCCCGGAGCGCGGGATTGTGAAATGAACTCTTCCTCTCTGCGCCATCTCCCCTCGCCGCGATGCACGAGCTCGCTTCTCTCTCCTTCAGCCTCATCTTCGAAGCCTACGATTAGGTGTGCAACTTTCCTATGTTTCCAGGTTTAATATGAAGGGAATGAAATTGGATTCAGAAGAAATTACCCTGAGGATGGGAACAGCACCGGTCGCGCTGCCTCAAGATAAACAGATTGCTGGCCCTCCGAAATCTCCAATTGATCCTACTGTTTCAGAAAATCAAGTGCAGTGGATCTGCAATTTTTTTGAAAAGGTTAGACTTACTGAGAATCTCCTTGGTTTACGGATTGCGAGGTGTAATTTGGCTGCAGATTGCAATCAATCTTAAACTCTAACATTCAGGTCCATTTTGTATCATGATAAGCGATAAACTGCTTCTTCGGTATCTGTCTTGGGTAGCCATTGTACCTCAGTGTGCGAACCCTCATGTAGCAACTTTCTGCTTTAAATTGGAAGTAGCGACACGCAACGATTAACGGTGCAAAGAGTAGTAAGCTTGTTCTTAGTGTGGTTGCAGGTTCAACGGTCAGTGCAGGTAGACCATTTGACGTTACATCGGTTATTCCGGACTTTGCAAAGCTGGTCCCAATCACCAGCAATGAATGAGTTGCTTGACAGTGGTTTTGTTGCGACTCTGGCGACATTATACGATAGCTTGCTGCAAAAGGATTTCGGCAAGTCGGACGTTTTGACGTCTGTACTGAACCTCTTGTATTTAATTGAGGACATGACTGAGGCTCCAAAAGGTAATATGTTGTCTTCATCCTGCTCTTTGGCCCTGTCAAAGCAGACATGGAAAGTATGGCTGGAATGTACATGCTACAGTTCAGTACGTTTGGCTTTGTATCGATGCTAGAGTAGCTTACTTAGCGGTGAGTGGTGTTGCACTTCTTATGTGCAATTTTCATGTAGAAGGTGTCCGACCAAATGCTGCAGTGTATCTAGCATATGAGTGACGGTTTTGTATTGGAGCTGCTATTGTGCATATTTTAGTGGTTTAGGATAGTCAACTATTTGAATCTAGTTTCATTGAAGGTTCGTCTTTATTGCATGCTCTCAGGCAAAGATCTGTGTGGAAAGTACTTTGTATCACGACTGTTGGTCATTGCACCTGCCAAAATGATGCCTGTGAGACTACAGCGCGCTGCAGTGGAGACTCTTTGTGCCCTCATTACGAAGTCTCCTGCAAATCAGCAGGCTGTCCTTGACAACTTGAGTGACTGGTATTAAATTTGTGACGATTCATTATGTTGTGTTTTGCAACCTGATTCACAAGATAAACTACATAGCTGTGCTTCCTATTCAAGCCAAATTGAACTGATATCACTACTCAAACCTGGCATTTTACTTATGTGCATTTGAAGTACGGTAGCTGGTAGGCCAGTAGAAGCTTGTGAGCTTGCACTATACTAACCTGGATTGAAATTTGGCAGCTCAAAGCTTTTCAAGGTATTTCTACCGAAGTGCGGTGATTTTCAGCTGCAGGCCAGCATAACTGAAATATTCTATAGGCTGTCAAGAAGAGAACCTCAGGTTCTCAACCTGATAGAGGATGAAGTTGTCAAAGGCACGCTTTCCTCTCTGCATCAAATGAAGACGCCAGATCTTCTGTCTGAGATACGAAACCTGGTTGTCATGCTAAATAAAAGTCTTGGCCCATTGAGAAGGTACATTGATGTTGCCGTTGTTGATCTTTGCCTGTCAATTGTAGAGGGCCTTTCCAAACAAGGGGAAGAGAAAAATACCAGGGTTTTGTCTCTCTGCTTGAATCTGTTGTGACAAGTATTGTGTATGTCCTGGCAGTGTTTACTCGTTTTTATCGGAAGGTGTCATTATCAATGGCCGTAGTGTCGCATCAGCAGAAGAAAAGTGGGTTGACTTTGGAAAGACACACTTCAGCTTCTACGCAGTATCAACATCTGACAAAGAAAAAGTAAAGTCTTCTTCGATGTCCAGGGGACTCAGCACTTCATTTGTTTTTCCTTCACATAGATAACTTCAGTTTCCACTGGAGTATGCTGTCATGACTTGTGTGGTCCGTAAATGACACATCATTGTTTTCCTCTCAGGATGACACTGATGCTCGAATGGTTGACATACTTTATGTGAGCATCATGTAAAGTCTTCTGTGATGTCCTGGGGACTCAGCACTTCATTCTTTCTGTGAACATTCATTGCAATGTATGCTCTCATTCCTTGTGTGGTCAATAAATAATGCACCATTGTTTTCGCCTCTCAGGATGACACTGATGCTCGAATGGTTGACATACTTTATGTCAACATCATCAATATAAGGAGTAAGTCTTGCACCCACCACGGTTGCACTGATGTATGTCTTGGGGAATGGCAAGGAGGCATGTCTGTGAAGAGATTTGTGAGGCATGAGTGAGTAATAAGTTATCCCAAAGGTCTGGTTGTGATTTTTGTGTCAATTGGTCAGATGAATTGCAAGTGCAACTAGCAGATTACCACTGGCATGGCTTTTGTACTGCAGAGTCCTCTGACCTACATCTGGAGATTGATGTACAAGAGAAAAGAAGACAGCTGCTCTCCTTACAGGTGGAAAAGTCTACTGAATACTACTGAGTTTGCTCCTGCCGCTGTGTTGCTTCATCAGTTATCTATTTCACATATTGGGAGGTTGGCAATCATCTTTGCGGGATTAAAAACATTTCATTGGTTGCAGGATGAGAGCAGTTTGAGTCGGCAACTCCACATACAGCTTTCATTTGCTGCAGAGGGTAGGCAGAGCTTTACTTCTCTCTCCTTCCAAAACAAATTGTCACTGCATATAAACGTGAGATTGCTGGTTAACATGTGAACAGAGTGATTCCGAGAAAGACATGTTGCATGCTGCATGTTTCAACATATTATGTTGCTAGACTGGACCAATATGTTCAAAAATTTTCCCCTTGGGGTGATTTCATTCAAAATCAAACTTATGGAACGTTTTGTGCTTCAGACTTATCTGCGATAGTGGCACACATTATACCCAAAATACGTCCATATGAGGTAACTCACAATGAATTTCTATCAAGCAAGAGAATCCTGTATTAGGGATATTATCTGAGTGGTGTTACAATGTTGTACACATCCAGACAATTTGTCATGTCCCTCGTTGTAGTTACAATGAAATCAGTGTCCATTTGAAGCACACATTCCAATGACTGAGGTTGTCTAGTTTCTTGAGCTTACTGTCATTCCAACTTGCCTCAGTTCAAGTGTCCTAGCGGATGTGAACTTTGCAAGTCAATGAGTAAGTACATTATGTGATCATGGGGATATCCAGCCAAACTAGATAGGACTTCCTTTTTTTGATACAAAGACCCTCTGTATATAGTCTGCCTTCCACTGTCTAAGGAGTCCTAACACGGGTTTTGAGGATGTATAGGTGGGAGTTGAGCAATTGAGTCATAGCCGGTGGACAGGCTGCAGTTCTCATTCTGGACGTACTGTTTATAGAACTTCACAAGGGCTTCCAATCCCTTTAAAAACAAAGAAGAGCAGGTTGGAAACCTCATCAGTTGTGGACTTACATCATCCCATTCCCGGGGACTTGAAATTGGAGACTGTCTTAAGAAAGCAGGCTCATCAAAATATCACTACAGATGGTAAGGAAACAGTGGCAGGGACGATCCGGGTTGATAAGGGATCTTTGGATACACAATTAAGGAGTGCACCTGTAGCCGAATTTGTTACCAAGCAGGTGCTCACTGTGACTGACAGTGGGCACGATGCTGTCATTCCAAGAGTATGTCCAGTTACAATTTTCAGAAAGCCTGCTGATAGGCCAAAGCTGCCAATGCATGAAAGAAATCCACTGGATGACAGGCAGACAGAGCTGCAACAAACACAGCAGCAAGATGAAGTGTTGGTGCATTTGCCAGATATAGCTGGCATCAAGCAGAGACATGCTGAGTGGCAGAGTTCGGCGACCCCTCACTGTGGCTCTGAGAGGCTCAAATTGAGAAATATGACTACGAAAACTCTAGCTGACCCTGTCGGCATGCAGGGGCTTGTGGCGCCAAAAAGTCGGTCAATCTGTCCAGTTGGAATGAATGAACAAGTTCCGTCAGCGTTCGAACTACAGCTGAACAGTGGTTATGGACTGCGGAAACCAAATGACGGGGATCCTTTCATAGAAATGCAGTCAGGGTTTTTGGAAAACCAGCAAGTAGAAATAGCTGTGCACTTGCCTGATAGGGATGGTGTCAAACAGAAAGCAGCAGTTCCTGAACATGACACTCCAGAGAAGGATGGGGCTGCGCGACATACAAAAAGCAGCTTAGCTGAGCCTGCTGCTGTGAAGGTGCCTGTTGTGCAAGAAAGTGGGCACAATTTGCACATTGCAAGTGCTTCAGGTTCAGAGGTCTCAAAGCAATCTGGTGCAGTTGTTGGTGTTATGAGAGAAGAAGCTGCTATCATGCCAGAAGGACTTCAGCGAAAACAGCAACATAAAGTAGGGTGCAAAATGCATCCTGCAACAATATTGGAAGTTCAACCCAGAACTGGTTATGGACGGGAAAAACCAACTGAAGGAGATCCTCTGATGAAGGTGCAGTCAGGAGTTTTGCTAAATCAGCAAGCAGAAATGACAGTGGACCTTTCTGGTTATAATGGTGCCAAACAGAAAGAACAAGAAGTTGCTGAACAGGATATCCTAGATGATGATGATGAAATGATGTTACTCCTAGAGAAAGCTGAAGCTGGACAACAGGCAAAGATGCCCTTGTCTGAGCCTACTGCTGTGAAGGGGACTGCTACGGGTAAAGAAGGGCGCAAGTCGCACATCGCAAATGAAGGACCTGTTGCTTCATGCTCAAAGGTGCCAAAGCAACCTGATGCAGTTGTTTCTGATATGCCAGAAAATATCAATAGCATGGGTGGTGGACTTCAGCAGATACATCAAGTGAATAGAGAATGCAAAATGCATGCTGCAAGTGGAGGGCCAGTTACTTCAGCTTTCAGGGGCCCAAAACAACCTGATCCAGTTTTCACCGATAAGAAGGACGTATTCCATTTCATGTCTAAGGAAGGTCCTGTGGCCAAGGTTCTGTCATGCCATCAGCAAAAACAGCAAGCAGAAAGAGCCCGCAAATTGCATGTTGCAAGTGGAGGCCTAGGGCTGGTTACTTCAGCGTCAATGGTCTTACATGAATCTAATGCAGTTGTTGCTTATAAGCCAGATGGGTTTGACTTCATGCCTGAAGAAGGTCCTGTGGGGAAGGTTCAGTCTGACCTTGGGCAGGAACAGGAAGTGGAATTTGTGGTACATCTGACAGATAAACTCAGCATGGAAGACAATGTTGAAACACTTTTCCAAGACCCTGCACAGGAGGCCTTCACTACATGTGGAAGAGGTAAGGGAAAGGAAAAACCATATGAAGTTCATGATTGTGGAGCAAAATGTGGACAACTCAGCACAACAAGATATTCTAGAAAGCAGAGGCTAAAGAGAATTATTTGTGATCCAGTAGAGATGGACCACCAACAGGCTGACTCAGGTCCTCATATTCAGGGTAAATTTGCACAGAGGCAAGTGACTCCTAACGTCACTGACCTTGCAGAAGGCCAGCAGACTGCTGCACCTCAAGCTGAAGATCATAAGAAGAAAAGGCCAAAGTTTACTCTTGTATCTGACCCTATTGAGACGGATAGGGGGCAAACTCCGAGTCCAAGCATGGGTGCCAGTGTACTTGGCAAAAGAGCATCACGAAAACCTCAGGCAAAGACTCACAAACTGGCTGGTGCAAGGAAATTGCAGGATATGACTATTACCACTCGCCAAAGCCAGAGTGTGGCTTCTAAAGTCAACGTTTTGAGTCACAGATTGAAAACGAAAAGAGATCTTGGAGTTTTGGGCAGCAGTTCTGAGAGAGTATTTTGTTCTATGGATCCCGAGGATGGCCATACCTTTGAATCCTGCTTGGGAAGAGCCAAACAGGTAAGGAAGGTCAATATGCCATGCTGTCCTCCCTCCCCCAGGGACCTGGTTCACTTTACAGGTGTCAAAGATCAGCTAAATACAATAAACCTCCTGATCAATTCTCAAATAAGTGGAGAAGATGAAGATATCTTATATGAGGAGAATCTGGCGCAGGTTCGAGTATCCTTTCAAAGTCTGTTTATCCCTTGGCTGAGTATTATCTGCAAGCTCTGATCTACAACCTCCTTCTTTTCTGAAATCTTGAAAGTAGTTGGAAAAATTCCACTGCTAAGGGTCAACAGGGTATCTGACTTGTCTTTGCAGCTTTCTCAGTTGTATGTCAAAAAGTTTCAGTTGCAGCATGTGTCCCTTGACTCCTCATAGCAGAAAAATAAGAGAATCGATGATGAAGAGGATAGTCAGGACAAATCTGTGCACGGTGATTCAGATTCTCTCTCCTCGGGTAGAAGACAGTTTGACATTCACAAACCTAGAGGTAGGGGGCTTTGCAAACATGATGGCGTCTTCTGTGACATGTTATCATGAAGTTCTGAGGTGTTAAATCTGACAGTGAGTTAGAAAAATCTGCACTGCTCTTAATTGCAATCTTTTCTTGACAATGAGAAACTTGCTCTGGCTGGAGTGCATTTATAGCCAAAGGCATTCTGATGCAGGCCTCCGGATGGGCGAAGGGTGTTTGAGAGTAGGTGGTTTATTGTTTTGACCAAACCTTCAACGCTAATGTCCTTGCCTTATGTTTATGTGTTCTATGTGTGTAGGCATTGCAAGAAAACCACCACAAGCCTCTACAGTGCAGCGCTGGAGATCTTCCAAAATGTCACAGCTGAAGTCCACTAATTCTCCAGATAGTGGGGATGGCATTGCAGCTGTAGCTATCGACTTGCCAACTTTACATGGTAAGACTTAACAGCGACTAAGCATTGACCATGCCCAAATTCTTATTAGACCTCTAGCTTCAATGAGAATTGCAATTTATTCAGAAATCTAGTGATTATCCCAAAAGTAAAAGCTGCCAGCCTGAAATTTTGGTGTTTTGCAGGCATAAAGCCCAAATTGGTGGAGGTTGAATCTGAGGATGACAGTGGAGTTGGCAGGTGTGCAATGTGGTTACCCTCCTGAAGAATTTGGCTTTGATCCAGTTTTTGATGGAGGAGTAAAGGACTAGAATTGTGAATAATCTGCACTAGAATGTGGAAGATCACGGAGGGCTTGGAGTTGCCCCAGAGGATCAGCAAGCTCCACCTTTGTGCTAAACGAGGTCCAAGTAAAATGTTGCTTCCACTTCTGCAGGGCAGCTACAGTGGTGGTGAGCTTGCTGGATAGATTCAAGAAGAAAGTCGAGCTACAGAGTGAGAGGAAAATGGCACAAATTTTGAGCGTCACACTTGGCAAAGTTGAGCTTGAGGCAGAAGCATTTACTACTGAAGTTAAAAAAGAACTGTGAGCTTCCTACCCCAAGCATTGCTATTGTATGTACCAGTTCATCCTTCCTTATCGTACGATATCAATGCATTCCAGGGTTCCTTGCACTTATTGTTGGTAACGTGGCATTCAAACAGTGATAATTTCACGAAGGACTGCAAAAGAAAGTTTGGATTTCTTGAGAACCAATTACAAGGTACCGCTTGAACGGAGCCCTCTCGCACCTTTCCAACCCCATTGATGTGTTCTAGATAGCTTTAATGTTGCATGTTGGATGCAAGGAATTAACATCATGTTCTGGACTCGAAGTTCAGCTGAGTGTTGGCAGTTGTGATTCTGGTTGTGTAATGAATTTGAAAATACTGTGTAGTCTTCATAATCTACACATTTCTACAGATTTCCAAAGCTCTATGCTTATCCTACAAAGCTTCGTACCTTCAATTCCATCAGATAGTTTGAACTCCAAATTGTGATTAATCATCAACAATTGAATGGTATCCCTCCAGTTTGAAGTCATATATGACATTTCATGCCAGAGATGTTTTTGGCCAGAATTATGCTATCAAATGTAGTCCCATATTCAGAGTGATCTGTGTGATTGTGCAGATCGAAAGAGAAAGTTTCAAGTAATGCAGAAGAAGGTTGAAAAGGAATTCAATGAGCATCTACAACAGTATAATCAAGTTTGCTCGCAATTGAAAGATACCGAGATGGACCTAAAGCGCATTGCTGGCAAACAGAGTAAGCTTCATGCTTTGGATCTGTGGATAGGGACTTCGGGATTGAGCTCCAATTTCATGTCAATCCTTGTGCCAAGGATATTCAACTGAATAAGTGCCTAAAATATACAGGAATGGAGCAGAAGAAATTGTTTGCTCAACTGCAGGGGTCAAGTGAATGCCATCTTGCTGATGCTGATAGGAAGCTATTTGATATGAAGAAGGTAAGATTGCAAGGCTCGTCATCCATGGTTGATAAGGCACTTGTAACGCAGGGAATAGTGCTGGGATGGGGATGAAGTGCACTTTCAAGTAAACCTATTTTTGAAGCTGATCCTTATTTTCCTGGATGATAGAGAAAAAATGTTTGTTCTCCAGGTTTCCAATTGGAATAGAATAACCCTAGTCGATGCCTGAAAGCTACATTGGTAGGGCAAGGGAAGCCTGCAAGCTCTTGAATTCTATCCAACTTCATTCCAGGCATTGCCATGATACCTGTGCTGAGTACCCCAATACCATTGCCTGTTGGGTCTGATGTCGCAGTCTGCTCTCTTTTTAGATTCAATGGTTGTGGGTGCTGTTGATGCAGGCTGCCAAGCGGATGTATGGACTCCGCGATGTGCTTGAAGGTGTTGACTGGGATGTAGATTAGAACGAGCCCAAATTGCAAATTCCTAGCATTTTGGGTATGCGAGGATCTGATTGATTCATGTAGATTGGACTTGACCCATGTTCGCATATTCACTTCACTTTTTAGGAGGTTGCTAATTGCAAATGGCATACATGTGCCTTGTTACAAGAATTTGGAAATAAAGGACTCCATCCAAGATGACGTTATGACTTCCAGAGAGGCCTCCTAGTGTCTTGATTCTGGCTTTTTGCATCAAGTTTTCCTTTCGTGCAGGACAACCAGAGAGTGTTTTTCGTCCACTTGAGGACATATCTCAAGAATTGGAGCTTGCTAATATCCTTTTCCATCTGGTGGTTTTATGGTAGACGATTGATTGTTTGAATTGATCGTCTAGGTAACATTTGATCCGGGCTGCCTTGAATTAGAGCCAAGACTGGTTTACTCGCAGAGCTGAAGCCTAGAGTACTTTCTTTATTGGCCCTGCCCTCAGGCAGACAATGGTATGAAACAGATTTGCACCTGTGATTGGGAAGCTCTTCCAGTAACTGTGGATCATAAACCTGAACACTGTAGAGATCGCTGTATGGGAGGAACAGAAGCAGATTCTTTCATTCACGTAACTCCCCAATATATGCAGTGGCCCCACAACTTTGCTTTGACTGTTTATGCCCCCCCCCCCCACTATCTGAAGTGGTATGCACCATGAATACTACTGCTATGTAACTCCAGTACGTCAGTACATCTCTTTGTCCTAGTGGGGGGTCATGCTTCATCATTAGCATGTAACTAATCTAACCGGTGGGTCAATTACAATACCCTAGATGAATCTGATTTAACAACACTCCCCCTCGATCTGAAGATGGGTATTTCAGAGCGTCCTTATTGATAATTGGCTTCATTGCGAAGGAACTGTCACTACTGAATATTTACAAGTCCTAATTGTCCTCTAAGCTTTTCGAATGCAGTTCTTCCCAGGGATTTCGTCAATATGTCAGCCAGTTGTTCTGTTGTAGGCACGTGATTCACTTCGACCTCCCCTGAAATGATCTTCTCTCTCACAAAATGGTGCTTTACCTCAATGTGTTTTGTCCGTCCGTGATAAACTGGGTTGTGCGCCAAGTTGAGGCTTCCTTGGTTGTCACCGTAAATGGTCGTGGACTGTTTTGAATCTTGGATTCCGATTTCCCCTAGCAGCCTCCACAGCCAAACGGCCTCCTTGGTGCCTTCGGTCAAAGCCATGTACTCTGCTTCAGTCGATGAAAGCACCACCGTAGGTTGCTTCTTGCTGTTCCAAGTGATCGGAGTGCTCCCGAGCATAAACACATATCCTGTTGTCGATTTTCTGTCGTAGGCATCGCCTGCCCAATCGGCATCCGTAAATCCAAACAGATCATCATCCTCCCCTCGCCAATACAACAAAGCAAAATCGATTGTACCTCATAAGTACTTATAGATGTGTTTCACTGCCTGAGCATGAGGTTCTTGCGGCTGGGACATAAATCTGCTCACAACACTGACTGCAAATGCTATGTCAATTCTAGTATGAGTCAGAAAAATCAACTTGCCCACCATTCATTGGTAGCGTGCTATATCTGCAGGTGGACCCCCCATGTCGGGAACAAGCTTGATCTTCTCAGGCAGTGGTGTGTGAGTAGGATTGCAGTCGGAAAATCAAATTCCTTTAGCATCTCTTTGATGTACTGTCTCTGAGTAACCATGATTCCTTCATCCACGAATATAAATTCTAGTCCAAGTGAGTATGACAGGAGACCTAAGTCTGACATCTCGAACTCCTTTTGAATTTCTTCTCGTATCAAAGCTATGCGTTCATCGTGGTTGCCAGTAAGGTAGACATCATCAACATAGAGAATGAGCAAAACAGTTTTCCATTTTTCTTCGTAGAAGTAAAGGTTGTAGTCTGCATTCGACTTGAACAACCCTTGACTCTTGAGGTAAGCATCGACCTTACTGTACCAGGCTCTAGGTGCCTGTTTCAGACCATAGAGTGCCTTTTTGAGTTTGTAGGCATACTCACCTATGGAAGCTTCAAAGCCTGGAGGTGGTAAGACGTAGATTTCTTCTTCTAGAATTCCGTTGAGGAATGCTGTCTTAACATCCAAGTGGAAGATTTTCCACCCCTTGTGTGCTGCCAGAGCTACCATGCTTCTCAAGGTGTTCCACTTCACCACAGGAGCAAAGGTTTCCGTGTAGTCCTGCCCTTCCTTCTGTTGGAATCCCTTGGCCACCAGCCTCGCTTTGAGTTTTGCTGCCGATCCATCTGCATTTGTTTTTACGCGGTATATCCACTTGGTGGCAATGGGCTTTCTGTCATGAGGTAGATGAACTAATTCCCCCAAGTGTCGTTCTTGTAAATGGATTGAAGCTCATTGTCCATTGCCTCCTTCCACCCAGGATGCAACATGGCCATCTTGTGATCCAAAGGCAAGTCGATCAACTGGATCTCTTCAGCGGCATTAATGTGATAGTCTTGAAATCTGGTGGGAATTCGACTTACTCTGCCACTCCTGGTAACTGAGGTGGGTAGGTCTAGAGTTGCTAATCGTCTTCTTTGGTACGTCTTCAGCGGCACAATGGTACGAGCAGGTGGATCGAGACTCATTGGTGGCTGAATGAGGAATTCTTCAGGGTTGATGGCGATCGATCCTGCATGACCACTTTCCTCGATTATCCCTTCCGAAGAAACTTCCTCCGAGCCTTGAGTCATATCGTAAGCGGGGGACGGGAGTGCCACCTGAGATGCTTGGATTTCTCCCTCATGACCTAATTGTGCAGCGTTGAAAGGATGATCTCCTTCTTCCTTTCCCTCAGTCATTAGCCACTGAAATTCCTCTCATGGCTTGGAGCCAAACTTGATGATCTCAGAGAATGGAAAAATGCTCTCATCAAACTTGATGTCCTTGGTTATAAGAACCTTTCTGGTCTCTCGATTATAGACTCTGAATCCCTTTGAGGTGGAGTCATAACCAAGAAAAGTGCACTCAGTGGCTCGTGGAGCCCATTTTTCTCTGGCAGGTGAGGTATTCAGCACGTACGTTCGACAACCAAAAACTCGAAGGTGCCTCACTGATGGTTTAGTCCCCGTGATCCTCTCGTATGGAGTATCCCCATTGTTGGCTCGAGTGGATGATTGGTTGATTAGGTAATTTGCAGTGTTAACTGCTTCAGACCATAAGTGAGCAGGTAGATTGCTTTCAAAAGCCATGCTCCGTGCTCACTCCAACAAGCTCCTGTTTTTCCGCTCAGCTACTCCGTTTTGGTGTGGAGTGTGAGCTTGAGTTAGCTGCCTCACAATTCCGTTATCACCACAGAACTTGATAAACTCGTTTGAGGTGTATTCACCTCCCCTGTCTGAGCGTATGGCTTTAATTTTTGAGCCTCTCTGAAGTTCAACAGTAGCCTTAAATTGTTTGAACTTAGTCAGAGTCTCGCTTTTCTTCTTCAAAAAATAGAGCCAGGTATATCGACTGAAGTCATCAGTCATGGTGAGTATATACCTCGATCCAGAAGCTGATTTGGTGGAGAGAGGTCCACATAGGTCAGTGTGGATTAGGGCCAGGGGCTCCTCTGTTTGTCGAGCTCCATGCTTTGGGGCCCGCTCCCGTGATTCTTTGCATGCATCGCAGATGTTTGCCCTTGCTCCCTTTTTTGGCTTTGCCAGTGTGGCATGCAATGCAGAAATGGTCTGGAATTGTGATTTGAGGCAGTCCTTCAACCTTAGCATTTGAGGCCATCAACTGTAGACTTTTGAAGTTAACATGCCCCATTCTCCTGTGCCAGGGGAGTGCGTTCTTTTCTGCTGTGTCGGCCTCAATGCTTTCAGCAACATTTATTTTCTAGGTGGTCTGAATTTGTAAAGGCCATTGGACCTATCCCGTTGGCCGATTGTCACCACATGACGAGATTCTGGTGTAGGGAAGTTGTTCAGTATCCAGACTCAGCTTGAATCAAAGAGAACTTTGTGTTTCTTGTCAGCAATAGATCCTACTGAAAGCAAGTTTTTCGTGATACCCGGTACATGCAGAACCTTCTCAGATTTTATTGCTCCATCTACAGTGGGAATCTTCACATTGCCCTTTCCCTTTACAGCGAGAGCTTCTCCCCCAGCAGTGTTGATGTTGGAGCTACCACCCTTCTCATATTCACAGAGTAGGTTTTTGTGACCAGTGACATGCTTGGAGGCACCACTGTCTATGAACCATTCTGCAATCTTCTGATCAGCCAGATTCAACTCAGTTATATTGGCTGCTAGTTGTGTGGTCTCAAAGAACTCCTCATCCTCATCATCACTTGTAAAATTGTCTACAAGGCTAGCAACATTAACAGTTAATTCCTCCTTGCGGTTTGCCTTGCGCTTGGCCAGTTCGGTAGCTAGCTCAGGGCAGTTGCGCATCCAGTGGTCCGCCTTGCCGTAGTAGTGACACTCGCCCTTCTTCTTGTCACTCGTAGCACCCGATGCAGTTTTGCGGCTGGTCAGGTTGTGCTTGTAATGCCCCTTAACAAGTAATGCTTCTCCATCCCCACGTTTCCCGTGATTGACTTCACGTCTTATGTCATCCTGCATGAGAATAATCATCAGTTCTGCTACAGAGCGAATAGGTTTAGGTTGGGGGGGGTTTGGAATTGGATGTATTAGCCAGAAGGGGTGCGTATGTGCAGTGTGGATGGGGTCTGTGGGGGGTTCTACTGGGGGTTTGGACGCCCCTAGTTGGGCAAAGAGGTCAGCCTCCTCGTTCCCGTTGTCGTGCGCATACGTATCGCTACACAACTACATCGCTGTCCAAACCACACCACACATATATGCACAATAAAGTAGTCTGCCACAATGATAAAAAAGCTAAGAACACACTGTTCACACAAGAAACAACATGAATCCAGCAGCATCACTCTTTAAGATAATAGTCGAGCCAGAGGCACCCCAAGCTATGGGGACTCCACCCCACAACAACCTATACTCCATACATAAACACACTCAGATTCTAAAGCATGAAGGAGCTCGGTCGCGCAGGCTCAACTCGAGAGAGATGAGCTGCGCAACTGACGTTCTCGTGAAGATAAGACGGTTCAGGTGTCAAACTAAACTTGACACCTGATTTAACACTTGACCTAAATCCAAGTGTTAAATACAAATAACTAGCTTTATTCTAATTAGTTTCACACTGTGCTTATTTAACTTGACAGCTGTCGTGCGCATACGTATCGCTACACAACTACATCGTTGTCCAAACCACACCACACATATATGCACAATAAAATAGTCTGCCACAATCGCCCCCCTAGCTGGTGGATAGGTCCCTCTAACTCCAGATAGCTACAAGATGTAATAGCCACAGCCGTACTAAGTCCTCTATCACTGTCCCTATTGTACTCAAACTCTATTGACCAAGAGGCCGGGTACAAGAGTAGCCCTATCGTTAGTCGCCGTCTTGCAATCTGTGAACTTGAGCCAGGATCTCGTGTATTCAAGGTCTCCTGTAGCTGGGAATTGCGTTGCTTGTTAGCCTTCCATGGTTGTATCCACTCCCACTATCCAATGCAATGTGGACATAACCAATCCCCATCCGGAACCATCTCAAGAGGTGGAGTCAAGCATCCCATATGCCAACCTCTAGAGCATCGATCACACACCAGCATGGTGGCTGCCTTTCTAGCAGACCCACACAACATGCACCTCAAACTTGCAGATACCACTGCCAGGTTTGGGTCAATCATGCCATCGACATTCGGAAGGTGACATGGCGCACAATTACGCACATGGTCCTTCCAAGTTATGCCATCCCGACCCTCCAAGACCAAGACGCCTGAGGGTAAGACCTCTCGAACCCTCAAAATAACACATCTTGCAGTCACATCCAAGGTCGTAGGAGCAGTCTGCTGCAGATAGACGTAGTCACCAGGGTTGAATCTCCGAACCCCAGGACGATAGCCTCCACCACGTATGGTAGCATACCTCAACGTATCACGGTGTTGTGCAATGGCAAGGTTCTCGAAAGCCATGGGCATGACTTTCTTGAACAACTCTGCACGCTGCTCACATGCACGTGTCCACACGTCCGGATCGTCAAGATTAAGAACTGTAGCAGCTTTTCTGCGAATGGATGTAGGCAAATCCGGCTCTCGGCCAAAGAGAAGAAAGTATGGTGAGAAGAAGGCAAGTGATGCTTGCTTGTTGAACCTGTAGCCCATGGCTAACCAGGGTAACTGAAGGTCCCAATCTCCTAGGTGTCCATTTTGCAAGCCATACTTGCGCAAACCCCTCTTTACTATCTGAACAACTCTCTCTGCCAAGCCATCGGCCTCGGGATGATTCCGAGAAGTGGTGCGGTGGTCTATCAAGGCCTTGTCACACAAAGCCTGAAACTCTCCCAAGAACTCTCTCCCTTGGTCCGTGAGTACCTCAGCTGGAGCACCGAATCGGCTAAGCACACAATCCAAGAATGCATACGCAGATCCCTCACTAGCCTTATCAGGCAATGGAACCAACTCAATCCACTTGGAGAAGTGCTCCACCATCACCAACACGTACTTGTTGTGGCGCATGGTCAGTGGCAACGGCCCTGCGAAGTCAAGACTCCACCTGTAGCCCAATCCCATGATCGGAAGAGGGTGCAATTGTGGAGTAGGGGTGTTGAATGAAGCACGCACCCTGTCACACACCATGCACCTAGCCACAAATTATTGTACCTCTGTGTGCATATCACGCCACCAATACTGCCCCTGCAATAGACTATGAGTGCGTCACACCCCAAAATACCCCAACTCCTCATGGGCATGCCGCACTAACCGTGCCCGCTGTGTTGGGTGAGGCACAATCCTCACTCGACCATCCTCCCACACTCAGAGCAGGTGTGTCCCCTCCCACTTGAACCTCTTGGCTCGTTGTAGGACCCGATCCCTCTCCTTGGCAGTCACAATGGCTGTAGTGTCTCCAGTGCGGAGGTAGTCCAACACAACTGAATCCTTATGTATATCTTTTGCGCCACCTTGCTCATTGCTGGCCTCAAGGTCCTCAGACACTTGATCTACAGTCATCCCTGTTGCAGGTCCAACCTGGCCTTCCGCTGCCAAGATACACAGAAATGCAGATGCATGCCATCCAGACACCATCTCCTCGTCTGTCTCACCATGCCACCGAGCTCCAGTGTCATCCTGTTGGCTCGTGCATGGATTGCGACTCAACCCATCTGCATTGCGATTGACCAAACCCGGTCGATGCACCACCTAAAAGTCATACTCTTGAAGGATGAGTGCCCACCGTGCAAGCTTCCCCGTAAGCTTGTCTGACTCCATCAACCACTTGAGTGGTTGGTGATCCGTGACAAGGGTGAAGAGATTGTCGTATAGATAACACCTGAAGTGTGCCACGGCCCACACTGCAACTAAGCATTCTCCCTCATATGAGCTATACTTAGACTTTGCAACGTTGTTCGAGCGGCTAGCATAAGCCACTACGAACTCTCTTCCCTCATCATCCACATGTGTGAGCACCGCTCCAAGCCCCAGCATGCTCTAATCTGTATGCAGCTCAAAAACACGCCCCCTGATAGGTCATCTCAAGATGGGCGCCGAGGTCAACCTCGCCTCGAGCTCTTGAAAAACTTGTTCTTGCTCATCTTCCCACTGCCACTCCTGGTCCACCTTGGTCAGCTTGGTTAGAGCCTTTGCAATGGCACTAAATCCCTTAACAAACCGTCTATAATAGTTTGCTAACCCCATGAAAGCTCGAACTCGGCTCACATCCGTGGGGCGTGGAACCTGTGCAATGGACTCTACCTTAGTCTGTTGTACCCCCAATCCTCCAGGATATATCATGTGACCCAGATACTCAATCTGGTTGTGGAAAAACTTGCACTTTCCCGGATGTAACTTCAATCCGTGCGCCCTCAAGCGCTCAAATACCCCCTGAAGGTGTCTCTCATGCTCTTCCACCGTAGCACTAAAGATGATGATGTCATCTATGTAGCACCGAGCAAACTCCACCCCTGCTAGAATCTTGTCCATGACTCTCTGAAACTCTGCCGGAGTGTTCTTAAGCCCAAATGGTAAGAACCGCCACTGATATAGGCAATCCTTCCCGTGCTCATTGATCCCCCAGAATGTCGTCTTTTGCTTATCCGCCTCCTTGATCGGCAACTGGTGATATCCGGATCGTAAATCCAACGTGCTAAAGACCTTGGCATGCCCAATGGCATCAAAGATCTCCTCTGGTGTTGGCATGGCATACCTATCGGACTTGGTCTGACGATTTACAGGCCGGTAATCACCGCACATACGTCTCTCCGTCCAATTGCCAAAGACATCCTTCTTGGCTGGCATCACTGTGGCTGAAGCATACTCTCCCCCAGATAGCTCCACCAAACCAGCCTCCCAAAGGTCCTGAGTTCTCATCTGAATCAAGGACCTCTCCATGTCACTGTATCTATAGGGTCTCCGAAAGATTGGCATGTCAGTAGCCAATTCAATGCGAATCTCTTGACCCTTCAGTGCTCCTAAGTCCTTCAAACTGAAGGCAAAGCAGTTCTTGTAAGCCCTCAAGAACCGCCGTATACGTCGTCTCTCTCCTCCGGTGACTATAGGTCCAACATCAGGCTCCTAGTTGTCCTCCGTGACTGCAATCTTGAGTCCAGCAGGCTTAGAGGTAGAAGACGCGTCCCGTGGTTGTTATGCTGCAACCTCTTGAGCAGTGACCACTACCTCCTCTGTCAGTGACAATGTCTCATCCTGCCCCCATCATCCCATTCTTGAGGACCTCCTCAATCCGAGAAAAATCCCCAACCTGATCCATCACCGCCGCCTTGGCTGCCAACTCCTTCTGAACCTCGAGCACCTCCCACGTGTGCCATGGATGCGGCCTGCACCTCGTGGTCCTCACCTGCTTGCCCCCACTCGCTGTCTGTACCGTCTCGGTAGGCGGGGAGACCATGAAGGGAAGTGTACTTTGTATTCTGCGCTGCTCAGCCATAGCCAAGCTGATAATCCAGGTCAAGCAATTGAGATCCATTGTTTGCCCCAACACCTGACGACGTGATGCCTCAGACAGAGATGGCACCGCCATGGTACCAGTGGTAAAACCCATCGCTCGCTCGCGCTCGTCAGCATTGGGCTCCACTAATTGTTGCAACTGGCTATCCCACAAGAGGCCAGGTCCACCATCCCGAAAAGCATGAGATCCTGGGAAGCTGAGCAGTGTAGGTAATGCTGCTCGTGGTTGATTCACCCTGTTGACCACTGCCAAAGGCGAACGGTCATCGTGTCTCATACGTTGAGACTGCCTCCCTGTGTCCAAAATGCTATCCACTGTGAGGTGTGCTGGCCGCTGCACCCCATCAAATGCACGCTTGAGCAGTGCGGGTGGCATCAAGTTAGTCCACCATAGCCGTGGACGATGAGCCCGTGACCCCACTGCAGCTGCATCCAGCAACACTGCTGACCCAAGCCACGACCGGACTTGATGCACACTGGCCATCACCCTGGCCCGAGAATCACCCATCGGTGGCACATTCTCCAAGATGTATGCTGGAAATACAGCTTGATGAAGCTGCAAGTGGCGCAAAACCCGCACCATCTCCCAAAACAGACCCGTCCTCGAGTCTCGCAATCCATTGCCATGCCCGGCTGATGAATGCCCTTGGCAGGGCCAACCTGCCACTACCAGATCAATGGAGCCAACCTGCTCCAAATCCTGCGCCCCCAGCAACGAAATGTCTGCTGGCAAGGCTTGTTGGTATCCACGAACTGCAGACACTGACAACAAATCAGGGTACTGCTGTACCAACTGAGCAACATGGCGTAGTGAGACGTGTCGTGCAGTCTCATCCCTCTCTACATACAGGTAACGTTGAACTCGTGCACCTGCCTGCAGCACTGCAGCCAATCCAGTGCTGATCCCGCCAAACAAGTCCAGAAGGCATATGCCTTCATCCGGGCACTGCCACACAAGAGGTGTGGTATCCAATGGCGACAACTGAGGTGGTCCTGGTGCAATCACCGCACTCTCCTCTTTTCCTGACGGTATGAAGGCCTCTACCCAGGCTTGTTGCACCCGTCCATCAGCAGCCTGCTGCAAATCCTTGCTCGTACCCCACAATGGAGTGTGAGCAACCATGGCAGGCAACTCCGCCGTACCATGCATGTCATCTTGCTCTGCTGAAGGTGGCACATCCTCTGCATGGGCATTGCCTTCCAGCAACTCTCCAGGCCAACTAACTACAGCTGTAAAGGTGGCTAGTGTTGGCATTTTGTCCCGCTGGGCAGCCGCAATATCCCCAATGAATGTCACAGGGAGCTGTGCACAACGACCATGCCCTGACTGCCATCCAGGCCTGTAGGATGCTGACTCCTCCCAAAAGTCCAGGGTGAAGCCCATGGGATATAACACTGCCCCACCAACAAGGACATCGTAAGAGACTGCGTCTGTCATAATGGCTTTGGCTCGCATCACTGAGCCATCTATAGGATGATCCGGCTGCAGTCTAATGGCCAACTCACGCCGTGTCATGCCCCGAGCCTGCTCTGATCCTCCCAGAGATGTCTGTATCTGAAAAGGACAAGGCTCCATATCCGCCTCCATGAGGCCCAAACCTGCGATAGCAGCTCTGTCCAACATCAATGGCTGAGCTCCCGAGTCCAACAAGACCCGAAGTGGCTGGTACTTCTTGCCTGCCGGTCCACTCAATGAGAAAATGCCCTCATGGTTGTCTAACAATACAACTCCAGGTGTCACCATGGCGCGCTCAAAGGCTGGCCTAGCTGGTAGCTCCGTCAATCTGACAGCTGCAGCTTGCTAGGGCGCAGCTGTGGCAGTCTTGACCCTCAAATCCGAGGATCCCTCTGCCACTACACCTTCCACTAACTCCACAGAAGATGAAGTGACCTCCCCACTCTCACAGAGTGTTGCTGCTAGTCTGAACACTGCAGCTGGTCTTACCCCCGGCGTTGCAATCATGGTTGCCGAGAATAGTGGGGCTTGACACACAGAGGTGGCTGCCCCCAATAACACACTGGCTGCACTAGCCTTGGTAGCAGGTGTTAGTGATGCACGTGTAGCTCTCCCTAATGGCATAGTAACCTCCACCTCGGTAACAGTCGGGCGAGAACTAGGTGCCATGGATGGCGTCGACACTGTCTCCGCCAATGTGAATGACTGAGGAAGCCTCGCCTGACGGCTTGCCTCCCCACGCTGTGGATCCAATTCCACCTCAGCACCTCGTGGCTCAGGAACTCGTGTTGCTTCTCGAGTCACGGCTGCAGCAGACTCCACCTGCTCTAGTGGTAGTGCTGCTCCGCACATGAATCCCATGCCTCCCATATCTCCTCCCTCAGGAGCAGGAGGTGGACCATCCCGCCTTGGAGCTGGTACCACCTGAGCTATAACCATGGCAGCGAGCCTCTGCTCTACCTGCTGAAGCCGGTTGGCCATGCCTTGGTCAACACCCTGACCTCCGCGTCCTTGGCCATGTTGCGCTTGCCCTTGGCCTGCGCCTCGTGCCCGGCCACCTCGTCCTCTCTAGGCTGGTCCACCTCGCCCCCGGCCACCATTGCTCCCTTGGAACTGGCCTGGGCGCAACTCAGGGTGCAAGTCATAACACTGGGCATCTCCATGCCCATATTTGCCACAATGCCCACACTGCAATTGTGCAGGCTGTGCTTGTGCTGGCTTTCTGCCACTCTCTGGGCAATCTCTCTTGACATGGGGTCCTCCACATGTCCAACATATCACCCCTGGTTGCTGTTGGCCTGCAAAAGATGCCACGGGCCTCTACACCTGAGGTCCCCTGTAAGCTCCATGGAACTTGGGTTGGGAAACCTTGCCCCCCTGACCACGCTGTTGGGCAGTCCCTTGTGCCTGTGGGCTGGCAGCTGCGCTTTGTGCAGGCATGTCCTTGCCAAATCCAATGGTAACAACTCGCTCCTCCACCATGTTGAGCTCAATCCGCTCAGCGAGCAGAAACACATCTGTTAATGTGGGTTGGGCTGTTTGTAACAGGGTTGCATCCCGCACTCTTCTCCTGAGCTCCTTGTCCAAAATTCCATACCAGAACTGGATTGCCTGAGCTTTAGTAACCCCTTGGGTCATACTTATCAAGCGCCTCATACGAGTGTAGGCCTCTCGCAAGCTCTCACTAGGTTTGCGCTGGAAGTCTTGCAAACTTCGCAACTTCTCTGTCCGTACACCTTGGTAGTTCATCCGCAACTCCTGGAAGAACTCCACCACCGGGTTGAATCTAGGCACATGTGTTGTAGTCGTGGCAGGAGGAGTAGTAGCACCTTTTGAACTGGTACCACCTGCAGAAGTACCGGCACTACTTGTTCCACTACTAGTGCTG
Organism: Takakia lepidozioides; assembly: GCA_030704615.1. NCBI lineage: Eukaryota > Viridiplantae > Streptophyta > Takakiopsida > Takakiales > Takakiaceae > Takakia > Takakia lepidozioides. The sequence goes on from CM060734.1 coordinate 6,945,778, forward strand.
GCAGTGGGAGATATTGGTACTGATGCAGCTACTGGTCGCATCGTGCCTCGAGTAATGGAGACGTAGTCAGGTGACCAATACATCCTCCACTCCTCAATCTCTGCTTCATGTCCTCGCCTGAACTCGTGGTAATCGTCCATAGGCGGGCCTTCCAAATGCTGGAACAGTCCCTTCCGCGCCATGAATGGGGTGAACAGCTGTGGATTGCACATCTGCTGCAAATCACACCAGTTGTCGAACTCCTGGATAAAGTCATCCAGCTCAATTGTGCCCACAGCTCCAGAGTACCTACGAGGCCCCTTGGTAGCTCCATACATCTCCTCCATGTCGTCCCACAACAATGGCGAATGAAACTGCACACTTGTTGATGAAGCCTCCGAGTCTGTGTCTGACTCTGCACTAGTTGAGGGTGGAGGTGAAGGTGGTCTGAAATGAACACCTCGTCTGGTGAACCCACTCTCACTGCTACTGCCTGTAGCCGTACTCCCCTCAGAACCCCTAGGTAACTCCGTGATGACACTCACAATGTGCACCTCCCCCACGTGACACTATAAGGCTCTAGTACTAATTCAAATAGTGACACGGGTAGGCACCTATTGCAGTTTAAGGGTCATATCCCAGTGGCTCAAAGCACCTGCACCTGCATCCACCGCAAGAACTCCTATGGTTGGCTGGTCATCAACCCAGTCTCACCATAGAAGAAACACTGGTGGTCTTGCTGGTCATCACTTCAGCCTCACCACCGAAAGCATACTCTAGGATTGATCGGTGATCAAATCCGGCCTAATCCCTATGAAAGCAAGCGCCCACACAAAACCAACATGGCGCACAGTCAAGCATGCAGGTGTTGGGAGGGATCCAAACACAAGAAATCAAAACATCAACACCCCCACACCAAAATCCATCTGCAATGCTGATCCTGCAGAATATCCCAGCCCAAAACCCCGGACTGACTGGCCTCCACAAAGAGAGGCTTTGGCAACTACAAGTACAAAGTAATGAAAATAGTAAAGAGATGGAGGGGAAGAATAGAAGCCCGACCAAGCAAGATCTAATCCTGATCTATGCTATCAACTGCCAGACTTCTCTCAAAGTGCCTCGCTCTGCATGATGGTAAGGTGTAGGCGGTATATCTATGTCCAAAAACCTGCCACTAACCTTGTCCCAAGCTACAGTAGCTCGCTCTAACCAACCCTCCTCCTCAAAGTAGTACTCCCCTATCTCCCGCTCACTGAACACTAAAGAAAATAAAGGTAGGGTATGACAGTCTCTCACCTCGAAAGCTTTGAGACGGTTGCGGGTGTCCTCATTGCGAATGACTGCATCTCCTTCAAGCAAAACAAACTTGTCATTGCCAATGAACCCCCGCTCGTGGTTGCCTTGTGCAGAGCGTGTCCGGCTGTAACCATGTCTGATTGCACAAACTTGTGTAGCTCCTGCTCCTCTGCTCCAGTACACCACGACCTTGTGGCTGAACACCTTGGTCCCCGGGGCTGTCTTTGGCTGTGTTCCAAGCCTAGCTTTCACCCACTTTGGTATTTCACCTACAGCTGCAGAACTGCTGGCTCCAACAGAGTTCTGACTGTCCAAAGCAATATTGAGGCCCTCATCGCCAACTACAGCAGTTTGTTGTCTACTGCTAATGCCTGACTCCCAGTATGCAATCAACTCGTCCAACTGTTCTCCACTCAAATCAGTCTGAGTTCCTTGGGAAACATAAATCCTGTCCCCTTGTGTGCACAGGCTAAGAGAAGAGACCTGCCCTTCAATGACGTCCTCATTCTCCCCAGCCATACAAGGAGTACATCCCCAGATTTATCTCTCATGTAGACCAGAACAGGTTCTAGAAACAGAATTGTGGATCTTTCATGGCACACTCACACTCTAAAAATTCCATAGATTTTTAGCAGAGTCCCAAAAACTAAAAGGTAGATTTCCCCTTTCTGCAGCTATCCCCTCAAAAACTGAGTCAAACAGAGTCCATTTGACAAAGATATGACCAATTTGGCTCTAAATCATTTAATTTAGATCAAAAGGGTTTTCTTTTTTTTTTTTTTTTTTTTATTTTTTTAAGGTTTTCAAATTTTAAATTTTAAAGTTACACCCAAAATATCTGGTAACTGGTTCCCGGTTCCCTAAGTTCTATATGGTTTCCTAGGTTCCCTGGCCACGTGCCTGCTGTTCCCCTCCATTTCATTTGAGTTCAACAGCTCACCATGCTTTGGAATCCCAACCGTCTTCTACCACAAACCGTGGTGACGATGGAGGTCGTGGAGCTCATTTCCCCTTAGCAACACTTCACCTTGGCACCCTCACAAGTTTCATTGAAGTAAAGCTGGCAAGCAAGTTCCTGCAAAGCCTGCCCCACACACCAGCTTAGCAGTGTCCAAATTGAGTGATCCCCAGCTGGAACCTTTCTTCAAGCCCGTCGGCTATGTGGAAACCCAGCTGCAGTGCACGGAAGTACGAGTGCCTCGACCACTCTGCAATGTGCCTGGCTTTGTGGCAGATCTGCCCTCTGATCCTTGCTTACTGGCAGGGGCTCTCAAAACCCAAAAGAACTGTTGTCCACTGGCTTCGAGTCCGAGAGCTAGCTGATCAATCTGTGTGGCAGTGAGTAGTGCTATGGTTCCAAAGGCAATATAGAGGACCGATGACGGAGGATGGTTGTTTAACCATTCTAAGCACCTTGCCAGCTACAAGGGAAAAAACCCCGAATTTCCTCCTTCCCTGCCCTGCTTAGAAAGAGCAACCTAAGCTGCTGACAGTAAGAGCCTCTTTCCGAGGAAAAACCAAGACTCTTACGTCATTCAACCACTAGGGGTACAATCCAGTTCACAATAACAGAGTCAGTAAATATCCTTCCTGACAGACTCCTTCACGTTCTACATAAAGCATATTGCCAAAGCTGCAGTCGCACCATTGTGAAGGATCTTTAAAGAACTCCAGTCAGCGCTGTTCCATGCTCCAGTGCTGACCTACATGCCAGATATTCAAAAGGGCAATTCTTCCCATTATAGGCCCCTTCTTCGACCAGATTACTAGGTGTTGGTCAAGCCAAAAGACAGTTCACGGTGCATAGAATACCCGCATACAGAAACAGCGAAGTGTTATGACCTAATCTTGTTGGGATCCCTGAAGGCTTCGTAGGAGGCGTAGCTACCACTTGGAAGGGACTCCGTACTTGGGCCTTGACAAGTAGGATCCCGCTTTCAGCTCCATAACCCAGTCCTTAATCTGGTCAGCAAGCAAGCACTCAGCAAGCAAGCATCACGCATCAGTGAAAACCATAATCTGCTGCTCCATTTGAGTACATCTCTCAATCCCTCTCTACAATCCCCCAACATTACCAATCACATTCTGCTCTTCCGCTGCCTCCCCAGCACCACAAGATGTGAAAGGCTTGTTCTGCACCCTCGGTTCTTGATCCAAAAAAACTGATGAGCAAAGTGTTTCCATAAAAACAGCGGAACAAAGGATGGGAGAGATGGTGCATCCCTGCGCCCCGCCATCCAGCGCGCTCTGCTTCTCGTTCGACCTTCACTACTCGCACACCATACACGAGCGCGCAACGCCGAGACTCATCGACAGCACGTCTGGAGACTCCGCACAGGGACAAGCAGCAACACAGGTGCAGGCAGACAGTTCAGTGGTCACTGCAAGACTCCATCACCAAGAGCTTGGGGCCAACTTGGCCAATTTCTACACTCATGCCAACCTGGTTCTTGGCAAGCTACCGCTCCCGCCAAGTAAAATCATCAGCTCTACAGGTCACGGTGAATCCAGCAATATGCCTGCAAACCAGAATGGGCTACAAGCCAATGGCCCTTCTTGAACTGCAACACAACGGACCACACAAGTTGGGCACGACTGGCCTATTGGTGCTCAGCCTGCCCCAGCGCTCAGGCAGCAGGGCTGCCAGGGCCCCCGTGCGCACCCGCCACCACAAACAGGGATAACTACACCCTGATCACCACCAACGCCAATGTGTAAACAACAAGCGCATACCCATGGCAACAGCAGGGCCAGATGGACTCCTGCCCCAAGATATATATTATAATAGTGCTAAAACAAACATTGTATCTAGCTTAGCACTAGAAAACTAGATAGCGTCATCTCTCTCGAGTGATAAGAAAGCTAAGAACACACTGTTCACACAAGAAACAACATGAATCCAGCAGCATCACTCTTTAAAATAATAGTCGAGCAAGGGGCACCCCAAGCTATGGGGACTCCACCCCACAACAACCTATACTCCCTACATAAACACACTCAGATTCTAAAGCGTGAAGGAGCTCGGTCGCGCAGGCTCAACTCGAGAGAGATGAGCTGCGCGACTGATGCTCTCATGAAGATAAGACGGTTCAGATGTCAAACTAAACTTGACACCTGATTTAACACTTGACCTAAATCCAAGTGTTAAATACAAATAACTAGCTTTATTCTAGTTAGTTTCACACTGTGCTTATTTAACTTGACACCATTGATTCCGGTATGTGAGTATACTTTAAGAAATTGAATGGTTGGTTGAGTGAGATGGCTAAAGTGATGATTGCTGAGATAAGATTACGATCTGGGTAGTGATGGTGGGAGGATGGGCTGGCTATGTGGTTTCAGAGGAGAAAGAGCGAAGTTAAGCTGTATGTAATAATGTAGTATGGTGAGGGGAATGCATGTAGCTGGGAGAGGGCTTCGTAGATGGCCATAAGATGGTTGCGGGGCCCGGAAGTTGGTGGGTTGTACCAGTGTTAGTGGCCGCGTGGTAGACTCCATATCCGGCGCAGGAGCCAGCTTGGGAGCCATATGTGTAGTGTGCATGTGCTGAGGGGTATTTTAAAGAGGTAGGGCCTAGATGAATTGGAGGTGCTCCAACATGGGTGATATTGAGTGACGGGATGGGGCGGGGAGGGGTCGGAATCCATGTTTTGTTTGTTTTTGGTCTGTAGGGGGATCGAGATGGGGCGTGTAAAGGTGGCGTTGGAAAGGATGTGATAGCCATGCTGTGAGTGTCGGACAGTTTAAGGTGGGTAGAGAAGTCTACAGGTATATGGGTGTGGGAAACGTTGTGGACTAACAGGATTAAGGTTAGAGTGGGTTCTTTGTGCCGTAGGTATTTACGGAAAGGTGGGTTGCATATGTATCGAAGTTGTTTGGGTTCAATGGCTACCAAAGGAGTAACGTCAGGAGGGAATTGTAGAAGGGGGTGGTGATGGGCCAGGCATTTTTTATTGAGTTAGGATGAGGATGGTTGAGGTGGAAGGGGAGGAGTATGTAGCCTGGCGGGCCCATTGAAGGGCCTCGTGTGCAAGTGGCCCTGCGGGCGGGTGAGCGAGGCCTCCTCCTGTCCATGTGTGCTGGGTAGCGGTTCCTAAAGCACCGAATATACTGTCACGTGGATGTGGGTTGTTTTATGTGGAGAGCTCCATGGGGCAGGTTAGTGGGCTGGAGTAATATGAGTGAGTCAACTGAAATGAGGCGATGAGGAGTTTGAGGATGTCTGAGGGGAGGGTAGTATGGGAGTAGGCTTGCGCCAGTTTGTTGAGGTTACGGGGCTTCTTAGTGGGGGTATCGCCTAGGTATCGGTTAAGAAGCCAGCTGACCTCTGCGGCAAAGTCTTGTTTTGGAGGCTGTAGCTGGCTATTCTGTGTGTCAGAGGTGGAATATTTATACCAAAGCCAGGCAAGCCGAACATTGGGAATGGATCTGGCAAAACTACCGTTCATTGTGTAAATGTTGGATTGTGAGGTGCTGGGGCATCTTAATGGGTGGCCGGGCATAATATCTTTGTTTGGGTTGCATTCGGTGATGTATATTTGTATATTAGGAGTGGCTAGTGGTTGGCTGATGTAGCGGGTGTCAGTGGGTTGGGTTTGCGAGACATGATATTGGTGGGTGTGTCTTAGATAGGTGGTGTTTGTGGTTTTGTGGAATTTGATGAGGAGAGTGCGGTTATGAACTGGGTCGCAGTCGTCATGTGATCCAAAGAGGCCGTCTTCAATTTGCCATGTGTTATCTTCTGCTGGGAATCCCTCCCATTTACACAAATAGTATGTATCAACACATATCGCTCCGAAGGCGTCAAGTGATGATTGGGTTTTGATGCCGAGGATAGCTTCAATGACGAAGGCCTCGGGGTGGTCTGGGTCTGGTAGGTGGGGGTACGGTGGTGGAGTGGGCGACAATTGGGATAAAAGGGATGATTGTTGGTGTGTGTTAGGTGATGTCGGTGACATCCAGGGAGGTGCGGTGAGGGGGGTGGGAAGGGGGGAGGGTTGGGGAGAGGGGGGGGATATAGACTGGGGGTTTTGAGATGCTTTAAGTAGTTGTAGTATTGATGGGGCTGGTGCTGTTCTGAATTCCGGGAGGAGGTCTTGGATATTGTGCGGGTAGAGCTTGCATGGCATATCACATTGTAAGGTGCATGAGGCAGATGGGTGGCAAAAGAGGAGACGCAGATGGAGGAGGTAGCGGCGTGTCTTGATCGTGGCCCGTGAGTGTTTTAAGGTGAATTGACTTGAGGTTAGGAGCCGGTGTCCATCCGCAGTGGTGAGTTGGGCAAGGTTAGTGATATGTCGAGCTTTGAAGTAGGCAAGGATGTGTTTTTTTTGTTTAGGATATGAGTTTTCAAATTGTGCAGAAGAGGGGCTATTGTTCCATGCGCGTTCAAGTGGTGATATGGAGGTGGGATAGCCAGGAAGATCAGTTTGGATGCTTATTTTCCTTTGGCGTAGGAGAAAGAGGGTGCGGGCGGTGGGTGAGTGGAGGCAAGATTGGGGGTGGAGGGTGGGGAGGGAGTATAGCCCGTTGTGTTTGGAGGCAAGGTGCTTGAGTGGTCCTTGGAAAATGAGCCCTAGACGACCCGGGTCGTTGAGGGCTTCTAGGAGTTGTGTACCAAGTGTGCGGGCATATGAGATAATAAGGGGAGTGGATCCTATGCCATAATTGTCTTGGGGGAGTTGAGTGAGGACGCTGGGGGTACTGGTAGGTAATCCACATATACGTTTGGTGAGTTGGATAATATTTTTGTCCAGCTGTCTAATGTCAGGCAGGGAAAAGGGGGCTGCATGAAAGGCATATTGGATTTGTGGATGGAGGACTTGTCGGATGATAGCTAGTTTGGGACGAATGGAAATGGGGGATTTGAGAAGGGCTAGGCTCTTGTTGTTTAGTTTAGAGAGAGTTATTTGCTTTTGGATGTTCCAGGTAAGCGATGGGACTAGTTGGATGCCTAGGTATGTGTAGGGTTCATCTGGACCTAAAAAAAGAAAATGTTTTTGTTGGTAACGGATGTGGAGCTTGCAGTGGGAGGCGATCGTAGATTTAGTGAATTTGCTATTATGTGTGGCTGTAGTGACCGCACATTTGTGAAGACTCGGTTTCGTGCTTGACCATTGGTTAAAGCGGGAGAGTTTATCGACCTGGCGGTTGAGATGTTGTGGCTTGTGTGCTAGGATAGCGAGGTCGTCTGCGAAGCGGCTGCGGATATTTCGTTAGTAGAGGTTTTGTATTGGTAGCCTAAGTTGCCTCGGGCGAGCTATCTTAGTAATGGTTCAAGGAAGATAATGAAGAGATAGGGGCTCAGCGTGTCCCCTTGGATGTTGCCGCGTAGGATGGGAATTGGGGGGGTGGAGCCATAGTAGGAACCAAAATATTCTGTGGTGTTGTTGGTGTAGATGTTACCGATGAGTTGGATGGCGTCGGTGGGGTAGCCTAGATCTGACATGATGGCCAATAATCTAGGGTGGTCCAGAGAGCCGAAGGCATTTTTGAAGTCGATATAGAGGAGGTAGATGTCGTGTTTGGTAAGCTTAGCGTCTTCTAGGGCGGAGGTAACGAATTGTATCTGACGGATTGTGCTTCGTGTGGCCCGGAACCCTTCTTGGGGGTCGCTTAAAATCTGGTGTTGTTCTCCGTAATTAGACAACATCCTTGTTGGGGTACTGGTGAATAATTTATAGATAGTGTTGGCGAGGGCTATTGGTCTGTAATTACTTAGATCTGTTGGGTCATCTTTTTTGAATAATAGAATGGTTTGGCTATGTTTCCAGGAGAGTGGGAAACATTGAAGTAGATCGCAATGTTGAAAATTTTTAAAGATGAGAGAATGGAACTGGGGGTCAAGTGCTTGTAGGATGGCGTTGGGGATTAGACCTGGGCCCGGGGCTTTTGATTTAGAAAGAGCTTTTAGCATGAGTTGAATAGGTCCTGGGTAAAGAAGTTAATGATGTGGTCTTCGGGTCGGCCTCGCTTTTCAAGTGAGAAGCCATCAAGATCGTGCCATGGGTAGTGTTTTACTTTACATAAACAGTTGTGATGGTGTAGGTTAGGGTGCAAGCAGTTATTGACCGTGGGTGTGTATGAGTCAGAAGCTTGTAGCCAGATTTCATGTCTAATATCCTCAGGGTGGGTTAACATATGTCCACGTCTATGTTTGATGCAGTCGATAGGTGGGTTGATTGCGGGGTTGAAGATGGCTTTGTGAGCTCTTTTGGGGTGGTCGTGTAGTAGCTTTCCAAAGGAAATGATGAATTTTTTGTGGTTTTCGGTGGCTTTATGCTTTGTGATGGCATATGCAGCGTTTTTGGCATCTCTTCCAATCTTGGAAAGAGATGCGGTTGTCGTGCGCATACATATCGCTACACAACTACATCGCTGTCCACAACCACACAATACATGTGCACACCAAACACTAGTCTATCACTAGTCCACCACTAGTGCACCACTAGGCTGTCATTAGACAACCACTAGTCACCGCTAGTGTAGCCACTAGTCCACCACTAGGTTGTCACTAGCCACCACTAGTGCAGCCACTAGGCTGCCACTAGTCTACCACTAGGCTGCCACTAGCCACCACTAGGTTGTCACTAGCCACCACTAGTGCAGCCACTAGGCTGCCACTAGGCTGCCACTAGCCACCACTAGTGCAGCCACTAGTCCAACCACTAGGCTACCACTAGCCACCACTAGTCCATCACTAGGCCGTCACTAGTCCATCACAATGATAAGGAAAGAAATGATACAAGCATACAAACTCTCTCAAACTCGCACACTTGCACATGAAAACATCACTCATATATTAAGTCGAGCCAAGTGCACCCCACGCCATGGGGAATCCACACTACGGCGCCATAGCTAGACGCGGTGAGGCTCAGCTCGAGAAAGATAAGCCCACTGCGATCTGCCGTGAAGATAACAACGCCAGGTGCCCAAACATATATTGGCCCCTGGATTGATACTTGGGTCAATCCCAAATGTCAATATATCAAAACTAACTATTTCCTAGTTAGTTTCACACTAGTGGTAAAATAACTTGACAGCTGTCGTGCGCATACATATCGCTACACAACTACATCGTTGTCCACAACCACACAACACATGTGCACACCAAACACTAGTCTATCACTAGTGCACCACTAGGCTGTCACTAGACAACCAATAGTCACCACTAGTGCAGCCACTAGTCCACCACTAGGCTGCCACTAGCCACCACTAGTGCAGCCACTAGTCCAACTACTAGGTTGCCACTAGCCACCACTAGTGCAGCCACTAATCCACCACTAGGCTGCCACTAGCCATCACTAGTGCAGCCACTAGTCCAACCACTAGGTTGCCACTAGCCACCACTAGTCCACCACTAGTCCATCACTAGGCTGCCACTAGCCACCACTAGTGCAGCCACTAGTCCATCACAATCGCCCCCTTAGCTGGCGCTTAGGTCCCTCTAAGTCCAGGTAGCCACAAGATGTTATAATGGCCATAGCCTTACTAAGTCCTCCACCACTGTCCATACTACACTCAATGAGTGACTCAATGAGTGGGGTATCTGATACATATGGGTGGACAGATTGAGCAACAAGGTACAACATCGAGGGAGAGAGTTATATGGTGAAGTCAGACAGAGACGGATCATCCACACATGAAGCCCATATTAATCTGGTCTTCCCTAGGCATAGGAGGTTGTGCAGGTGGGGCTTGAACCTCAGGCCTTGGAGCTGGCGCAACATGAGTAGTGGCCATGGCAGCAAGACGTTGCTCTAGCTGGGCAAGCCTATTCGCCATGCCAGCTTGGTCATGACCTTGACCCTGACCCTGTGCTCCTTGGTTTTGGTTACGACCTCCACCACGATCTCTGCCTCCTCTTCCTCTCTGAACTACATTGCCGCGACCTCGGCCATCATTGTTCCCTTGGAACTAGTTAGTTCGCAGCTCCCGGGGAAGTCACTTCCTATCACAAGTCACTCCCTATCACTGGTATAAAGCACGCGAGATAAATGGGTATTTTGTAAGGGGGTATATATATATATATATATATATATATATATTTTAAAGTCCATTTTTTTTTTTTTACCTCTTATAACAGGAAGGTAGACACCTTCATGACACACCAGATGGTGGTTTGAACCCACAACCACATCCAACGTGGTATGTGCCCATTACCACTGGGCTACATGCTGGTTGTCGAGGGTATTACTTTTATTTTGGGTATTTTTTAGTATCCTATAATTACATAATTTTATAATATGGTGAATTTTTGGCATGCTATTTTAATTATAATTTTTTGTTTCAAACAAATATTAGACACCCCATATTAATAATACAATAAAAGATTTTTTCTTACAAGACAAATGAATTTATTATTTGGTTGAAATAAATTCATTTAAAGCATTCACATCATCAGCATTCAAAGTATAAACGTTTTGCGCTCTATCGAAAGTCATAGTGACTGAACTAATAATTGAGTTTACATCTATTCACTTGTTGTCGGTATGATCATATTTGAATTTAAATTGTCCTCTAGATTTCGAGAAGTAGTTTAATAACACCATAACTGGTGTGGTTGGTCTATTTAGGAGATCAATAGGCTGTCGCAATATTCCTCACCTTCTCATTTTTTGAATCCTACCTAACCACCATTTTACCAGTAAGCTACATACAAATATCTATATCATTCCCTTAAGAACATGTATATATTTTTGGAATTTTTCATAGGTATTATCTCAACCCTATAATAATTTTAATTTTTTTTAATGAATCATTATTTTAGACCCTATATTAATTTAGATTCCCTGATCACAATATAATGTACCATTTATTTTTTTTATTTTTTAAAAAAAAAATTATCTTTTCTGAATAAATTGCACCTTATATTTTTTTGCACGTCGGTTAGAAATTTTTGGAAGTGACTTCCCTGGGTCGCAGCTCAGGATGCAAGTCATAACAATGGGCCTCCTCATGCCCATACTTGTTACAATGCCCACACTGTAGTTGTGTAGGCTGTGCCTGTGCCGACCCTTTGCCTCTCTCTAGGCAATCTCTCTTAACATGTGGCCTTCCACAATCCCAACATGACACACCCGTCTATTGTTGACCTGAGAATGAAGGAAGAGACCTCTGCACCTGAGATCCTCTCTGACCTTCCTTGGGCTTCGTCTGAGCCCCCTTGTTGCCTTGAGCACGTTGGGGGGTTTGTTGTTGTTGGCTAGGAACCCCACTTCTTTGTGTCTCCTTGCCAAATCCCACCATAACTACTCGCTCCTCCACCATGTTGAGCTCTATTCGCTCTGCTAGCAAAAACACATTTGCTAGGGTGGGTTGGGCCACTTGTAGGAGAGTTGCATCCCGCACCATTCTCCTTAACTCATTGTCTAATATCCCATACCAGAATTGGACTGCCTGAGCTTCTGTAACCCCTTGGGTTACATTTATCAATCGTCTCATGCGCGTGTAAGCCTCACTCAAACTCTTGGTAGGCTTTCGTTGGAACTCTTGCAAGCTCCGCAACTTCTCTGTCCTTATCCCCTGGTAGTTTTTCCTCAACTCCCCGAAGAACTCCACAACTGGGTTAAAGGCAGGCACGGGTGCTGGTGCTGCAGCATGAGCTTGAGTGAATTTCCCAGCTCATGTACCACTTGTCCCACTACTAGTGCTTGCAGTTGGGGATGTTGGTATAGCTGCTGGTGTCGCCGTTGCTCTTGTGCCTCTGGTAATGGAGATATAGTCAGGTAATCAATACTCCTGCCATTCCTCAATCTTCACCTTATGTCCCCGCCTAAATTCATGGTAATCGTCCATGGGTGGCCCCTCGAGGTGCTGAAACAGCCCCTTCCACGTCATAAAAGGCGTAAACAGTTGTGGATTGCGCATCTGCTGCAAATCACACCAACTATCAAACTTATGTATGAAATCATCAAGCTCAATGGTGCCCACAGCTCCAGAGTACCGACGTGGCCCCTTGGTAGCTCCATACATTTCCTCCATCGTGTCCCACAACAATGGCAAGGAAATAGCTTGCACCTGCGGCGTGGATCTCTCAGAGTCTGAATCAGAACCTTCCTCATAAGACACTGAAGGTGAAGGTGGCCTACACTGCACACCTCGTCTTGTGTACCCACTAGTATTGCTGGTGTTCGTACCGGCACTCCCCTCAGCAACTGGTGGCACCTCCGTGATGAAAACTCACAACCCAACCGGTTGTCAACCTGTCTCTAATCCCCACTTTCCACAAGGTAACCGGGTAGAGAATCTGTTGCGGCTGGTGGTTCAAGCAGGAATACTAGGTTTCTAACGTAGACCTGTACTTGCACCTGCATCCATCGCAAGAACTCATATGGTCTGCTGGTCATCAACCCAGCCTCACCATAAGAGAAACAATGATGGTATAACTGCTCATCACCCTAGCCTCACCACTGACAGCACGTTATAGGATTGACCGGTGATCAAATCCGGACCAACCTCCTATGAAAACAAGCGCCCACACAAAACTAACATGGCGCACAGTCAAGCATGCAGGTGTGGAGGGGATCCAAACACAAGAAAATCAAGATAGCAACTCCCCCACACCAAAAACACTCCACAATGTCGCTCCTGCAAGGACACCCAGCCCAACCTGGACTGACTCTTACCTCCACCTACGGAAAGGTTTTGGCCTACAGAGAAGGTGAAAGACTACAAGGGAGAGAGACTAAAGCAACTCCTAATCCCAGCATGCTCTCATCCCACTACCCTATCTCCACACTCTTTTGCTAGTCTCTCAAATAACTCTCTAGAAGCCCTCAATATGTCTCTCAAACAATCTCACTAAAGCTCCCAATCCTTGCACAATGGGACTCCAAAACAGTACACCAAGGCCCCAAGAGCCTGCCAAAACATAGCCCTCGAGGACCCCAAATAGTCCCTCACACAAGTCGCCAAAGACTCCTCAAGCTTGCCAAATATTGGCCTCCAAGGAGCCCAAATAGTCCTCCAAATGGTCCTCCAAGGACCCCAAACAGTCCTCCAATGACTCCCAATGGTCCTCCAAACAGTCCTCCAAGAACTCCCGATGGTCCTCCAAATAGTCCTCCAAGGACTTCCAATGGTCCTCCAAATGGTCCTCCAAGGACCCCAAACAGTCCTCCAGGGACTCTTCCTATGTCACTATGTTCCCAATGTGTTCCCAATGGCTCAGTGATGCGAGCCAAGGCCATTGTGTTAGATGCGATCTCGTACGATGTCATGGTTGGTGGGGCAGTGTAGGTTCCCATGGGCTTCACCTTGGATTTTTGGGAGGAGTCAGCTTCTTATAGGCCTGGATGGCAGTCAGGGGAGGGCCGGCGTGTGCAGCTCCTTGTGACGTTCATAAGAGGAGTTGCGGTTGCCCAGCGGGGCAAGATGTTGACACTAGTAGCATTCACAGCTGCAGTGACTTGGCCTGGAGAGTTGCTAGAGGGCAACGCTCATTCAGAGGATGACACACCTCCGGGAGAGCAGGATGACATGTATGGTATGGCGAAGTTGCCTGCCATGATTGCTTAGACTCCATTGTGGGACACGAGCAAGGATTTGCAGCAGGTTGCTGATCGACGGGTGCAACAAGCCTGGGTAGAGGCTTTTGTACCATCAGGAGAGGAGGAGAGTGCGGGGATTGCACCAGGATCACCTCAGTTGTCACCATTGGATACCACACCTATTATGTGGCAGTATCCGGATGAAGGCATTTGTCTTCTGGACTTGTTTGGCGGGATCAGCACCGGATTGGCTGCTGTGTTACAGGCAGGTGTATGAGTTCGGCGTTACCTGTATGTGGAGAGGGATGAGACTGCACGACGTGTTTCACTTTGCCATGTTGCTCAGTTGGTGCAGCAGTACCTTGAGTTGTTGCCGGTGTCTGCAATTCGTGGATATCATCAGGCCTTGCCAACAGACATTTCGTTGTTGGGGGCGCGGGATTTGGAGCGGGTTGGCTCCATTGATATGGTAGTGGCAGGTTGGCCCTGCCAAGGGCATTCATCAGCCAGGCATGGCAATGGATTGCGAGACTCGAGGTCGGGTCTGTTTTGGGAGATGGTGCGGGTTTTGCGCAACTTGCAGCTTCATCAAGCTGTATCTCCAGCATACATCTTGGAGAATGTGCCACTGATGGGTGATTCTCGGGCCAGGGTGATGGCCAGTGTGCATCAAGCCCAATCGTGGCTTGGGTCAGCAGTGTTGCTAGATGCAGCTGTAGTGGGTTCACGGGCTCATCGTCCCCGGCTATGGTGAACTAACTTAATGCCACTCGCACTGCTCAAGCGTGCATTTGATGGGGTGCAGCGACCAGCACACCTCACAGTGGATAGCATTTTGGACAAAGGGAGACAGTGTCAGCGTGTGAGACACGATGACCGTTCGCCTTTGGCAGTGGTCAACAAGGTGGGTCAACCACGAGTAGTACTACCTACACTGCTCAGCTACCCAGGATCGCATGCTTTCCGAGATAGTGGATCTGGCCTCCTGTGGGATGTTCAGTTGCAACAGTTAGTGGAGCCTAATGCTGACGAGCGTGAGCGGGCAATGGGTTTTAGCACTCGTATCACGGAGGTGCTGTCTCTTTCTGAGGCATCACGTCGTCAGGTGTTGGGGCAAGCAATGGATCTCAATTGCTTGACCTGGATTATCAGCTTGGCTATGGCTGAACAACGCAGAGTGCGAAATACACTTCCCTCGCTGGTCTCTCTGCCTACCGAGACGGTACAGACAGTGAGTGGGGGCGAGCATGTGAGGACCATGGGGTGTAGGCATCCATGGCACACGTGGGAGGTGCTCGAGGTTCAGAAGGAATTGGCAGCCAAGGTGGCGGTGATGGACGAGGTTGGGGATTTTTCTCGGGTTGAGGAAGTCCTCGAGGATGAGATGATGGGGCGGGATGAGGCCTTGTCATTGACTAAGCAGGTAGGGAGTACTCCTCAAGAGGTTGCAACATAGCAACCACTGGACGCGTCCTCTATCTCTAAGCCCACTAGACTTCAGGTTGCAGTTACGGAGGACAATTGGGAGCCTGACATCGGACCCATTGTCACCGGAGGAAAGAGACAACGTATACGGCGGTTCCTGAGGGCTTACAAGAATTGCTTTGCCTTCAGTTTGAAGGACTTGGGAACATTGAAGGGTCAAGAGATCTGTATTGAGTTGGCCACTGACACGCCAATCTTTCGGAGACCCTATAGATACAGTGACATGGAGAGGTATTTGATTCAGATGAGGACTCAAGATCTCTGGGAGGCAGGTTTGGTGGAGCTCTCTGGTGGAGGGTATGCTTCAGCCACAGTGATGCCAGCCAAGAAGGATGTTTATGGCAATTGGACGGAGAGACGTATGTGCGGTGATTACCGGCCTGTAAATCATCAGACCAAGTCCGATAAGTATGCCATGCCAACATCAGAGGAGATCTTTGATGCCATCGGGCATGCTGAGGTCTTTAGCACTTTGGATTTATGATCTGGATATCACCAGTTGCCGATCAAGGAGGCGGACAAGCAGAAGACGACATTCTGGGGGATCAATGAGCACGGCAAGGATTGCCTATATCAGTGGCGGTTCTTACCATTTGGGCTTAAGAACGCTCCTGCAGAGTTTCAGAGAGTCATGGATAGGATTCTAGCAGGGGTGGACTTTGCTCGGTGCTACATAGATGACATCATCATCTTTAGTGCTACGGTGGAGGAGCATGAGAGACACCTTCAGGTGCTATTGGAGCGCTTGAGAGCGCACAGATTGAAGTTGCATCCGGGGAAGTGCAAGTTTTTCCACAACCAGATTGAGTATCTGGGTCACATGATATATCCTGGAGGATTGGGGGTACAGTAGACTAAGGTAGAGGCCATTGCATAAATTCCACGCCCCACGGATGTGAGCCGAGTTCGAGCTTTCATGGGGTTGACAAACTATTATAGACGGTTTGTCAAGGGATTTAGTGCCATTGCAAAGGCTCTAACCAAGCTGACCAAGGTGGACCAGGAGTGGCAGTAGGAAGATGAGCAGGAACGAGCTTTTCAAGAGCTCAAGACGAGGTTGACTTCGGCGCCTATCCTGAGACGACCTATCAGGGGGCGTCATTTTCAGCTGCATACGGATTGGAGCATGCTGGGACTTGGAGCGGTGCTCACACAAGTGGATGATGAGGGGAGAGAGTTCGTAGTGGCTTATGCTAGCCGCTCGAACAACGCTGCAGAGGCTAAGTATAGCTCATATGAGGGAGAGTGCTTAGCTGCAGTGTGGGCCGTGGCACACTTCAGGTGCTATCTATATGGCAATCTCTTCACCCTTGTCACGGATCACCAGCCACTCAAGTGGTTGATGAAGTCAGATAAGCTTATAGGGAAGCTTGCACGGTGGGCACTCATACTCCACGAGTATGACTTTCAGGTTGTTCATCGACTGGGTTTGGCCAATCGGGATGCGGATGGATTGAGTCGCAATCCATGCACGAGCCAGCAGGATGACACTGGAGTTCGGTGGCATGGTGAGACGGACGAGGAGATGGTGCCGCGATGACACACATCTGCATTTTTGTGTATCTTGGAATCGGGAGGTCAGGTTGGACCCACAACAGGGATGATTGTAGACGGAGTGTCTGAGGACCCTAAGGCTAGTGATGAGCCAGATGGTACCAGAGATATACATGAGGATTTGGCTGTGTTGGACTACCTCTTTACTGGAGACACGGCAGCCACTGTGACTGCCAAGGAGATGGATCGGATCCTGCAACGAGCCAAGAGGTTCAAGTGGGAGGGGATACACCTGCTCCGAGTATAGGAGGATGGTCGGGTGAGGATTGTACCTCACCCCACACAGCGTGCACGGTTAGTGCGGCATGCCCATGAGGAATTGGGGCATTTTGGAGTGCGACACACTCACAGTTTACTGCAGGGGCAGTATTGGTGGCGTGATATACATACAGAGGTACAACAGTTCGTGGCTAGGTGCATGGTGTGTGACAGGGTGTGTGCTTCATTCAATGCCCCTACACCACAGTTGTATCATTTACCAATCATGGGATTGGGCTACAGGTGGAATCTTGACTTTGCAGGACCGTTGCCACTGACTATGCGCCAGCACAGATATGTGTTGGTGATGGTGGAGCACTTCTCCAAGTGGATTGAGTTGGTTCCATTGCCTGACAAGACTAGTGAGGGGGTTGCGTATGCATTCTTGGATCGTGTGCTTAGCCGATTCGGTGCTCCAGCTGAGGTACTCACGGACCAAGGGAGAGAGTTCTTGGGGGAGTTTCAGGCTTTGTGTGATAAAGCATTGATAGACTACCGCACCACTTCTCGGGATCATCCTGAGGCCGATGGCTTGACAAAGAGAGTTGTTCAAACGGTGAAGAGGGGTTTGCGCAAGTATGGCTTGCAAAAGGGAGACCTAGGAGATTGGGATCTTCAGGTGCCTTGGTTAGCCATGGGCTACAGGTTCAGCAAACAAGTATCATTTGCCTCCTTCTCACCATATTTCCTTCTCTTTGGCCGAGAGCCGGATTTGCCTGCAGCCATTCGTAGGGACACTGCTCAAGTCCTTAACCTTGACGATCCGGACGTGTGGGTACGTGCATGTGATGAGCGTGCAGAGTTGTTCAAGAAAGTCATGCCCATGGCTTTTGAGAACCTTGCCATTGCACAGTACCGTGATACGTTGAGGTATGCCACTATACGTGGTGGAGGATATCGTCCTGGGGTTCGGCGGTTTAGCCCGGGTGACTATGTTTATTTGCAGCAGACTGCTCCTACGACCCTGGATGTCACTGCAGGGCGTGTTATTCTGAGGGTTCGAGAGGTGTTGCCCTCAGGACTCATGATCTTGGAGGGTCGAGATGGCATGACTTGGAAAGACCATGTGCGTAATTGTGCGCCATGTCACCTTCCCAATGTCAATGGCAGAGTTGACCCAAACTTGGCAGTGGTACCTGCAGGTTTGAGGTGCATGCTCTGTGGGTCTGTCAAAGGGGCAGCCACCATGCTGGTGTGTAATCGATGCTCAAGAGGTTGGCATATGGGATGTTTGACACCACCTCTTGAGAGGGTTCCTGATGGAGATTGGTTATGTCCACACTGCTTGGGATAATGGCAGTGGACATGACTAGAGGCAGCTAACAGGACATGGGAGGCCAAGCTCATAGGAGTCAATACACGAGATCCCGGGCTCAAGTTCACAGGTTGCAAGACGACGACTAACGATGGGGCAACTCTTGCACCCGACCTCTTGATCTATCGAGTTTGAGTGTAGTAGGGACAGTGGTGGAGGACTTAGTGAGGCTATAGTCACTATCACATCTTGTGGCTACCTGGACTTAGAGGGACCTAAGCACCAGCGGGCGATTGTGTGGACTAGTGACTGCCATAGTGGGCAACATAGTGGCAGCTTAGTGACTGACTAGTTGTAGCCTAGTGGTTGGACTAGTGGCTGGACTAGTGGTGGACTAGTGGTATACTAGTGTGTGGCGTGCACATGCGTTGTGTGGTTTTGGACATCGATGTAGTTGTGTAGTGATATGTATGCGCACGACAGCTGTCAAGTTATTTTACCACTAGTGTGAAACTAGCTAGAAAATAGCTAGCTTTCACATATTGACATTTGGGATTGGCCCAAGTGTCAATCCAGGGGTCAAGGCAGATTTAGGCCCTGGAGTGGTTATCTTCACGGCAAGCGCAGAAGGCTCATCTTTCTCAAGTTGAGCCTCACCGCGCCTAGCTATGGCGCCGTAGTGTGGATTCCCCATGGCGTGGGGTGCACTTGGCTTGACTTGTATTTGAGTGATGAGGTTATATATGCATGAGTTTATGCTTCAGCTTTGTGAGCTCGCATGAGCTTGTGCTTGTATTCTTCTTCTTTATCATTGTGTGGACTAATGACTGCCATAGTGGGCAGCATAGTGGCAGCCTAATGACTGACTAGTTGTAGCCTAGTGGTTGGACTAGTGGCTGGACTAGTGGTGGACTAGTAGTATACTAGTGTGTGGCGTGCACATGTGTTGTGTGGTTTTGGACAACGATGTAGTTGTGTAGCGATATGTATGTGCACGACATCCCCTATCAGTGGAGATCATAGCTCCTGCCGTTGCAACCTTTACCAGCGCTACCCCAAAACAAGAACTATTGAAGCCACATCGCATGACTCCCCTTCCCCGCTTCAGCAAGCCCATCCTCTAGCGAGCCGAGTCCAGGGATCATCAACACAAAACGGCACCGCAACTCTCTTTGGCAGCAGCACAGATTACCAAGTTTTCCCTTGATTATATACCTTATCCCTTATATTACTGCTATCTAATTCAGGCCCTAAGACAAAATCAATGAGTCAGCATGAGCAGATCAGCACCCAAAACTTCCAACTTTGCCCACTCCCTCTCCCGCAATCTCAGCCAAAGAAGGGATTGCACTATCTTACAGTCAATGTGCCATAGTGCCATTGGCTTGGTCACATTGTATTGACCACTGACAAGTCCACATGCGCTACGCCTCCGCTCAAAGTGGTAGCCAAATATGATCCTCAAGCGTGTGCAATCTTGATGCGGGAGACTCGGATGTCCCTTCTTGCCAAGGCACTCTTCACCTGGATGATTCCCCAATTGACTCCATTCTCCTCCGTTGGGACAATTTCTCGACTTGCTTGACATAGTTCTTCTTCTGTCAACTGGTGATAGACTATGAAAGGGACACCTAGGATTTTGGACAACATCCTCTTGAGCTGTCTGACATCTTGAAGACCTAGTGCAGTAGCAATGACTTGCAAGGACACTCCCTCTCGAACTCATACTGCCATTTTTCCTACCTATCTCTGCTGCCGCGTTGTCGAGGACACCGGAAATAACACTACTCACATTCTCGGTCACTGACAGTTCGAGGTAGAATTGTTTTTTGTTGTGTAAGCTGGTTTGTTGGTCCTCACGAGCTTGCCTATCCTGCTGCTATGTGCAGAAGCACCGCAACCACCACATCCCTGCTGCCACTCCTAAAACTCGCAATTTTTGTGCTTCGTGGGAATGCAAAACATTCCCGTCGAGAACCGGTCCAGATTCCTTGTGGACGGTAAAGATGCCTTGTGGGGACGTTTCAGATTCCCTGCGAGCGGTAAAGATTCCTTTCCGGGGGTTTAAGATTCCCTTGGGGCGATAAAGATTCCTTGCGGGTAGGGTATAAAAGAGGCAATTTTAAAATTCTTACCGGCGGTCCTCAGAGGCGAGCACGGCCTAAATTGCATTCCCTAGCGGGGCGGGCGGCTTGGGGCCGGGAGAGGGCGAGGTGGGGCGAGGGGGTGGGGCACGCGCACGGGGCTCGCGCGTGCGAAAGAAGGACGCATTACCGTAGATTTTTTTTATATTATTTTTTTCATAGACAATGTCACTGAACACTGAACCCTGCAGGCTGCTACCCCATTTTGTTTTCTTGCCTGTGTTCATCTACATGCTGTTTTCTCACTGTTCGGTCCTTTCTCCTCTCCTACCATATACTCATCTGGTCGAGAAATCCGTCTGCTGCCTCCCCTCGCGTCGGAAGCTTACTTGTAAGCCATGCTGTGATACACATACTGTGGTACCCATCTTCTCTTAAGTGGGTTTTGTTTCCTTGTACTTTGCTACTGCTGGGTCCCTTTCCCCTCAGTGGTCAGCGGTCCGTCCGGCTGCCTTCCCTGACAGCGGAGGCTTTCTCTTTCCAGCATTTGGTGATACCTAGACGCACTGCCGTGCTCAGTTGGAAGGACTTGGGCGAAGATATGTTGGACAAGAAGCCTGTGCTTTTTGGGCAAGTTAGGAGTCACCCCACTGTTGTGTCGTTGCCGAATACGTATGCATCGAAACACATGAACCGGCCCGGGCCAGAGCTTGACGAAGATCCGGAGGAAAGAGTTCTTCTGGAGCTTCTGGCAGCTTTCCCAGGGTTCTCTCTACAAGTCATTGCCTCTGCTTATACAGAAGCCGACTGTGATCCAAATGGAGCTGCGGAAATCCTTACCACACAGCATTCTACAAGTGGACAAGGAGATTGGGAGAGTCAGTTCACGCAATTGAACAGGACGCCGAACGGTTATATAAGAGACACAGGCGGGAGTAATTATAATGTGAACACAGTTGGAAGGGGTGGTCAATCTGCGGATCTGCTTTTGCAGAAATATGGTAGTGGAGTAAGTGACCGTGTCGCAAGAGATTCCCAGGGAGAAAACGCTTTTCAAATGCCTTTGTTACAGGAGACACTCAGGGCACCTGATCAAAACGCCGTGGCTTATCCGCATTTATATGCTGGTTATGGGTCACAGCACTTATTCCATAATCAAGTAAACCCTAGCAAACGTCCTCCACCTACAATCAGCTCTGAGAAAGGAAGCACATATGAAATTCTTGAAACTGGGAAGTTCCTAAGCGGACCAGCTGGGATTGAATCAAGCACTTCTAATCTGCTCAAGGAAAATGCATGGACGCCATCACCTCAAGATGTCGTGAGGCACACTGGTGACATTTACACTCGTACTCTGTCGGATGCTTCTCACAGCAAAGTCTCAGCCGTGTCGGGTACAGTTTCAAATATGATTGGGAGAAGTGGCCGTGCTGACCGCCTCCATGAGAGCAAGGGGACAAGAACAGTTGACAACGACAGCGGCCGATATACAATTGAAGGGCAGGTTGAAGGAGTCAAAGGGAGTTCCTTGCAGGCGGGGAGGAACAAGAAGAAGAAAAAGAAGGGTGAAGGCCTTGATTTCGAAGAATTGGAGCCTAAAGATGCTGCACAGCGTAGGGCAGTGGAGGATTTCCTGTACTCAATGCTTGGCGATGGTTTTCAGCTTGGCATCTATGTCGTTAGGGACGTTTTGCGTACGTACAGTTGCTTTCTCCTTCCCTTACCATCTGGTTGCCATTTCTGAGTAGTTTCTGTTTAATGGCCACTCTTCATTTTCAATGACTAGCCAGTCTCTTGTGTGCCATGGCTTCAGTCTACTCTGGGTAGTTGGTACCTCTTTTTGTTGTACCCCTAGGGAAGAAGTTATAGTTGGGGGAGTTCTAGAACAGGTTTAGATCACAGTCAAGTAAGATGACATTGGTGCCTTGTTTCTCAGGTGATTGTCAAGGTGACACACAAAAGGTATGTGGTGTCTTGCATTTTTTGCTTCTCAGTGTCTTCCAAGTGATGCGCAGTATTGAGCAGCTGTTGGACACAGTAGCTTTAGCTTACTTTTTTCCTGTTGTTTTTAGGTGTGGCAACTGAACTCGATGCTGTCTTGGTCTTATGAAGTGAAGTTGAACAAGTGCAGTTGGTCGCGGAAGTGGAGGTTTACAATACTAGGTTTAGCAAGTCTGAGAATTTGTGATGGGTGACATAATTCTGTAGAGGTTGAGCCAGTTCAAGTGCAGGTTTGTTCACAGTGAAGGACACTTTGTGAAGTAAGCCTTGAAAATGAAGTGAGTGTCCTATTGATTGCAAAGCAGGGTCTGACGGAAACTGAACACTTTTTTCTCTCATCATTTCTCCCTTGGTTGCGTTTTAGCATTTTATGATGGGATCTTCTGAGCAGGCCATGGGATTGGGTGTACTACCCAGGAAGCCTGTGGGTTGTCACCCCACAAGTGTCCTGACTAATCTCAGTGGTGATTGCAGGGAACTACCAGCAGCCAGTGTTCCAGCACTTGACCTTAAATCAAGTCCTATGGGTGTATTGTGCATTTTTTAATAGGTTCATGATCTCAACTCATATTGCTCCCCCATGGAATGATTTTAAATTGATGGGAAATGGGATTGCAGAGTCTTGATGCACTGCTGCAAATGGCTTCATCTTCTTCAGGATTCAGCAATGAGAATGACAATGCATGCAATGGGAAAGCATCTCTAATTGGTGACAACAAACTGGCTGAGCGGGTAGATCCATTGCAAGCCCTGATTGAGGCCTTTCCAGACATTGACCCTGCACAAGTGGTTATGGCTTTCCAGGTAATTGCAGACATGGGTTCATGCATTGCTGTGTCCTGTAACAGCTTTGATGTTTCAAATCAGAACTGATAATGGTGAGTATATTACCTTGGGATGATGGTACGATGGGTCTATGCAGCTGTAAAGTGAGTAGATACTGGAAGTTCTTTTATTCTCATCCCTGGCTATCAGATTTCTTGGTTCACCTGTGATCATGTTGCAACAGGGTTGTTTATCCTTCTTCCACAGTGTTGTTAAGAATTGACCTGTAGTAAGATGGGATAAGAGCAGGTGCATTGGGTCCATAATGCGTTCTATATTTGAACTTGTGACTTCGCTCCCTATATTTTTGTTGTTAGGAGCATGAGGGAAATGTGGAGCTGGTTTCAAATGCACTGATCAAGACTGGTATGAGGGTAAGCACAATTAGAAAATATATATTTCAAGTATTTGTAACTTCATAGGCTTGGAAGAAAGTAGTTGGGGAGAGAATAGGCTAAATGCAGGTTATTGCCATGCAGATTCTGCTTGATCGGCTGAAGGGAACCTTTCCATCTGTTGACAATACCACCTTGTTTGAAGTCCTGCAATCCAACAACTTCTCCTACAGGTATCTCCTCCTGATGTTGTTTACATCCTTTCCTTTTATTGAGTCTTTGGTCAGAATCTTCTTCGCAGGTTGAATCTGCAATGGACATTTCAGCTTGGGGTTAGATGAAATTTGCTCCCTCTCACTCATTTATTCTGTTGTCTCTTCCATGGAACAGAGGAGGTTGTGTTGAAGTGATGGTTAGAAATGAGCCCAGAAGCCTCACCTATAAGGCTGTCGGAATCAACCCAGGAACCCTCAAAAGTTCTTAGAGGACTGATCGCAGTTCTGAGGGCTGCAGGGATTCAGTGGAGTTCCTGATGGAAGCAGGCTTACCACCTGTTCATGAAAGGGCTGCCAACCAAATGGACCCAACGGATCGCCCACGCACAGTTCTGCAGAATCTGTACAGTTGTAATGGGGAGGCAGAAGCCCCTGGTCAGCCCCCACCCCTGCAAGCGGTATGGTCTAACAAGGAACCAGCAGATGCATCTTCTCAACACGACTGGACAGTTTGCACTTCGAAAGACATCCGTACAGATGGCTCTGCTGTAGACAAGAAGAAAGCATTATATCACTTCAAGTCTTATGGTATGTTTGTACAGCATGCTCATTCTCGCTGCTTGTCTGTATAAGCAATGGTCACTCTGGGGTTTTCTTCCTGTCATATGTCTATCTTGTGCCTGCCTCGTTTTTATGGCATCCCAGCTTCCTATTGGTGTTTCTCTTAAGCCCTTCCCCCAGTTGTATCCTACTATTGCAAGCGGAGAATCAGAACTAGTGAAGTGATGATGAAGTGCGGATTGGCTTCGATTGAGAAATGGCATGGATGGTTTTTGGGCAGGTGACTGGGATGACTATGACCGCCATCGTTGTAGTGCAAATGAGCATTGGCGGACCATGCAGTACTATTTTAGAGAGGTATGGCATCCACACACAGACTCAACTCTCTGCACTCTAAACTTGAAAACAACCCCCCTGCCTCGCCGAAAACCGGTCTACCCTCTACCTTATAGAGCCCATCCTCGAAAGGGGGCAGTAGCCGCAAGGTGAAGTGGCTCTTACTTACGCAGGCTTCAGCGGGAATCCTCTCTCTCTCTTTTGAGAGGTTCTGGCATTGTAAAAGTTCCCAGTTTGAGAAATTTGGTGTATGTGCATGTTTGTGTTTCTGTATTAGTACATCCACATTTTCTGGGACCAGTATGGAGGCGGAACATCAGATACTTGGGACACCTCATGTTCATGCATCCTGTCGTCAAAGTATTTAATCCCCAACTTACTGCAACAGAAAGGGTTGACCACTTGTCAGTTTGAAAAATTGTGCTTATACCCTTAGAAAATTTTACCAGGATGACTCGCACATAATGGCCATACTACCTGTCTAATTTGCATGTCACCACCAATACAATGCTGTGCACTCCCAAACGGGATCTCCTCAGTTCTTGATGGAATATTTGCTCAAACTTAACCATTGTGACGCTGCGCCCTTGGCCTGGGATCCAAAACCTAGGGTAACTCAAGTTGGAGAGCTATGTGATGGGTGACCAGGGTAAGCTATTAGGTGACTTCCTTCAAAAGGTTGTCTACTTTTGCAGATGTCCGTTACCTGGACTGACAAATTGTTGATAGTGTCTTGGGTTGGTGGGACTGCTTTCTGTGTTGGGCATTTTGTGGTATTGTTCATTGTTATGTCTTTTTCCTTGCTATTTCAGGCTGCAGATGCTTATGGAAGAGGAGAACATTGTCGAGCTGCTACTTTATCCGAAAGGGTATTAGATTTCACCTCTATCCACCTATTATGGTTGTTTTGGGCAGTAGAACTCCCCCTGGGAACTGTGATCATGATTGTGAATTGCTCCAGTCTGCATTTGTACTACTGTTTCAAAGTCCGTAGATTGTTAAGGGTATGTCCATCAGATCTCCTGCTCTTCCTATGTCTGGGTGACATTCTTCAGTGCTGAAGGCCATCTAGCTGTGTTTCTGTAAGCAGGCTGGTCTTATGGAACAGTGCTGTAAGTTATGTTTGCACATGTGAGTTCTTCAATCTGTACGAAGGGTCTGCCACACAATGTCTGTGGAGATGTTAGTTGATTTCCAGGACATGACTACTGGGCACCCTCTGACCTTCAGTATTGACCAATACGCTGGGGAAAAAGACCCAGTCTTCTCTAAGTCAGTACTTAATAGTTATAGCGTTTCACGGAATAGGAATTCTTTGTTGTTTCAATTTTTCAGTTACATATTATTGGACTCTTTGGAAGGAAGGAAATTTTACAGGACGAAGGGCTGACAGATCTGTTGAACAAGAAATGTATTGGAGCCATGGGTGTTCCCTGGAGTTTTCATGTAGCAAAAATCTCCTGTAAGAAACAAAAATTGCAACATCTGAGTAATTAATGTGCTGGAGCTGTGTTGGAACAGGGGAAGGAATACAAGCAGTTGGCCCGGGAAGCAAGTGAAAGAGCTAGCCACCGCATCTTCAATGTCAAGTAGGTGCAGTCAAATAAACAGAGGATTTGGGTGGGAAGAGGTAGTCTAGACTGCATGTAGAGGGGGTAAGAGAGATTTGAAATGCAGCATTTGCAGTTCTGGCTAGTTCCACTCTTGTCATTCCACCTCATCTAGCACTGGTCTGCCTAGCCTTCTGACTTCGCAACATTCTGTATTTCTGAGACTTGTTTTGTGGTTCATTGCAGGAACAAAGACATAGTGAACAACATCACCATTGACTTGCATGCCCAACATGTGAGAGAAGCAATTCAAGTGCTAAAGCTTCACCTTCAAACTCTGTCATCCATTCCCTGTAAGTACACTACAGTTCTGCCACTATTGTTGTACCTTGCTGCCATGCATAGCACCTCAACTGTGACCCCTTATATCCCTTATATGAAGCTTCACCCACCTATATGTTAGTGTGACCTCAAGCTAAGAGCCAGTCTTTCGATACCAGTTTTCTTCTCAGTTCGCTGTGCTGGATTATATCTTGATATTGAGATTTCAGCCCACAAGGGAAATGTGGACTTCCTGTTTGCCAAGTGAGTTACATTACCTTAGTCAAGCACAATCTTTGTCTGTGCAGTGTCCGTCCAATATTTTATATTTGGGGTTTCGCGAGCACATCCTTCTGTATTAAGGTGGTGGGAGGGAAACAGAAACTGTGTTGGTGTAGTCCAGCTGGTATGTTTCATGCCTGAACAGTCCTTGGACTTGAGAAAGTTCAGAGTTCCAGGTGGCATGTGGTTCTTTGTGTGAGCAAGCCTGCGCTTTCGTGCAGCGGTGCAGACTCTGACAGTCATTACGGGACATGGTTCTCACAGTAGCGATGGACGTGCAAGGATCAAGCCTACTGTAAGGTCCCTATATAACTCTTGATATTTCCAGGCTTGTATGTTTGGAGTCCAAAGAAGTTACTATTGAAGTGCCTGCTCCACTAAGGAGTACTGACAGTCTGATGTAGAGCCTTCCTGTTGGGAAAGACCACCCGGTGGGTATCTTTGTTTTGTGTCTAGTGAGCCTGGATTAAATTATCCTACGACGATAGCAAACTCGCCATTGGTTTGGACTTAAATCAGCTGCAGTCCAACAGCTCTCAGATCTTCAGTCTATTCAATTGAGGGATCGATCCAATGCTTATGTAAGCCATAGCTTTAAAAACAGTTGAGCAGAGTTGGGATTGTGTTGCATAGTTCCTCATAAGGCTGAGAGAGAGAGAGAGAGATTGTTTCAATGTTAACCATGAGTCTCCTTGTGCATATGGGCATCTTGCTTTGCAGGTGACTAAGTTTCTTTTGAAGCGGGAAATACCATGGAGAGAAGCCAATGCAGGCTGTCTTGTCATTAAGATGAGAGATGTTCGGACTAAGGAGCTGGAGTCAGGAGGGTATGGAAGTGCAGGGGATTCTGGATGACAAAGGAGAGAATATTTTTGGCAACCACCATTGGTGTTTAGTGCATGCATCTTGTTTGCGGAAAGGGGCCTACTTTGAAATTACTTCATATTACTTTTGAAGTTTCGTATCTAGTGTTCTATCTGTAGTTTTTGCTGGATTTAAGACTTACCCTTCAGTGCTGAGGTGCGCCTCACATACTTGTCTAGCTTTGTGAAGTACAAGCACATCTGGTACTACATTTTTAGTTGTGGAGAAGTCAGAAGGGAGTGTAAGTTAGAAGATGGCCTAAAATGAAAATTGTGGCTCAAATCGTTGTTTGAGAGAGGGCAATGTTTACCGATGCATGAACGTTTCTCGCTTATATGCCCTTGTCTAAATATACAAGAATTGGTTCATTTTGCACAACCTCGGACTGAGTAGATGA
Organism: Takakia lepidozioides; assembly: GCA_030704615.1. Lineage (NCBI taxonomy): Eukaryota > Viridiplantae > Streptophyta > Takakiopsida > Takakiales > Takakiaceae > Takakia > Takakia lepidozioides. The sequence continues at coordinate 6,973,867 of CM060734.1, forward strand.
GAAACAAGAGCTATAAGAGCTCCTAATCCCTTTGTCGCTGTAGCTCATGAGACTCGGGTTTAGGGGTTCTCATTTTGGAGATTGTGCCTCAAAGTTGGGTACAATGATATCATTTGGTGGACTGACTAGTTAGATATACGGATTGGACTTTATGGTAACCGTCAAGTTCCTTGAAACACTAAATGCAGAGTCCACATCCTGATGCTTTTGCCCATGCCTGGATCTGGACACTTGCTTGTGAATCTTTAGGGGAACTGTGTACTGTGGAGCAGGTGGTTGTATGTAACAGCTATGGTGTGCAGAATGACAGTGGGCAGATGTCAAATAACTCAAAAGTGTATGATGTCAACAACGGAAGGCAGCTCACGGGGTGAGTATACAGATTGCATCCATGATGAGCACATACTTGACTGCACCTCCAAAAGAACTCCTAAGAGTGTCAAGATAAGAGGCATCTTAGGTTCACAGATCCACATTAGTCCCATGTTGGAGAGTGCTTTGTATGGTCTTGTCAGACAGGGTTGTGAGTTATGATGCCAGAGACTCTGCTACACCAAACATCAACATCTGAGCAGCTGTCCTGGCTGTTCAGCAGTTTGTGCACAAGGTTAAGTAGTGAGATGTAGTTCTGTTGGGAAGAAAGGTGTACAAGGTGTTCTTGAATGCGTACAAGTGCTCCAGAAGTGAATGAAGGCAGTTCCTGAGTTCCTGTTACAAGCCCTTTGTCATCAACTCTTGTCTGGAAACTTCGTTTGGCACCAAAGCTTCTCTAAACATAATATATGAAGTGAGTCCATGAGCCTCTCTCACCTCCATAGCTTTAGGTATTGAGAGGGAATGTGTTGATGGCTTTGTAGGGTAGATTCCTTTAGCAAAGGTGCCATTGGCTTGACTTAGTTTATGTAATAGAGTGGATTTCACTTGGAAGAACTAGGGCTTGTTCTTAGTGTGATTGCTTCATGCTTTGAGAGTTTCCGTTCTCTTCCACTTCTCTCATTTCTCATCTCTTATCACTACAAGAAGATCTCCTTATGCTTGGGAGTGCGGAGTGTAAGGATTAGTTTTGCACTTGTATGTCAAGGAAATTGAGAGCTAGGAGAATTTAGCTCTTGTATCACAAGGCTTGCAAGGGGTTGCAAGGAAAGGTGCTTGGGTGTTGCATGCACCAAGGAATTGGAGAGCTTGAGAAGGAAGCTCTTGAGTCACAAGATTTTGCAAGGATTGCAAGGAGTAAGTCTTGTGTGTGTGGAAGCAAGGATTCTAGGGTTTGAGAATCCTTTGTATGCATTGTGGAGTCGATGGTGGGTGCCATGGCTTGTGGAGAGCGACTAAAGGATTGTTAGTGTTCATTTCACTAGCAATCTAGGGTTAAGCAAGTTCAAAGTGTGGATGTTGTGGAAGAGAAGCCAAGGAACTACATAGGCTTAGGCTTGAAGACAACAAGGGCAAGCACTTGGAGAGCATTAAGAAAGTCGAGAGGTTTTGAAAGGGAGCATGTGAAGAAATCTTCCAATCATGGTGGTGTGCAGCCAAGCTTAGGGCGCCATTGGAAGGGCTTGGAGAACATATGGTGGGAAATCCTTGAAGGGAGATCATCATTCAATGTATGTATAGTTTCACCCTAACTATGTAATGTGACAAGAGGGGGAGGCAATACTTGGGTATTCATGCTCTTGGTAGTGTGAGCTTTGTGGTGGATTCAACTACCATATCTCCATTGCCGAGCAATCAGGCTGTCATGGTTTTAGTCATGGTTAACCAAAATTACATACTTCTAATTAACTAGAATATTTTAGATATTTATATTTGTATTTTGTGTGTTGGGACTTCATTTGGTCTCATATGTCAAGTGAGGTGTCAAACCTCACTTGGGACATGGGGATGGGTTTTCCCCTTGTGAGTGTTGAGGAGGGCTCATCTTCTTGTAGTTGAGCCTCCATGAGCCTCTCTCACCTCCATAGCTCTAGGTATTGAGTGGGAGTGTGGTGAGGGCTTTGTAGGGTGGATTCCTTTAGCAAAGGTGCCCTTGGCTTGACTTAGTTTATGTGATTGAGTTGATTCATGAGTGAAGTGTTTCAATTGTGTTCACTTTCATATCACTACAAGAAGATGATATTATGTTTGTGAGTGCGAAGTATAATGATTAGTTTAGCACTTGTGTTGGAGTACACCAAGGAGTGAGAGAGCTAGGAAAAGCTCAAGTATCTCACAAGGCTTGCAAGGTATTGCAAGGAAAGGTGCTATGTACCAAGGAATTAGAGATCTAGGAGAATTTAGCTCTTGTATCACAAGGGTTGCAAGGGTTGCAAGGAAAGAAACTTGTGGTGTTACACCAAGGTGTTGGAGAGCTCAAGAAGGAGCTTGTTTGCCACAAGATTTGCAAGGATTGCAAGAGGGAAATCTTGTGGTTGGTGGAAGCATGGATTCTAGGGTTTGAGAATCATTTCTATGCATTATGGAGTCAATGGTGTGTGCCATGGCTTGTGAAGAGCAACTAAAGGATTGTTAGTGCTCATTTCACTATCAATCTAGGGTTAAGTAAGCTCAATTGTGGATGTTGTGGAAGAGAAGCCAATGAGCTACATAGGCTTGGGTTTGAAGACAACAAGGGCAAGCACTTGGAGAGCATTAGGAAGCTCAAGAGGTTTGAAGGGGAACATGTGAAGAAGTCTTCCAATCGTGGTGGTGTGGAGCCAAGCTTAGGGCATTGGAAGGGCTTGGAGAACAACTTGTGGGAAGTCCTTGAAGAGAGATCATCATTCAAGGTATTCATAGCTTCACCTTCACTATATAATGTGACAAGAGGGGGAGGCAATGCCCGGCTATTCATGCTCCAAGTAGTGTGAGCTTTGTGGTGGATTGCTCTTGGTGAAGCAAGTGGTTGATCAAGCAAGTGGTGCATGTGTGGAGAATGCTTCCCAAGTATGGCTTCCAATTTCAAACTTGAGGAGAACTAGAAGGTGAAGGGAGCAAGTTGATTCCCTTGTGTATGAGGTGATGCATGTGTGGAGCATGCTTTTGGCTTGAGCTTTGCAATTTCAAGCTTGAGAGGAGTGGCTCTTGAGCTAGCAAGTGAAGGGAGCTTGAATGACCAAGGCTTGAGAGGAGACAAGGCTTGGTGGCTTGCCAAATGCCTTGGTACCCCATAGAATTCATGGATGCTTGAGGGGATTAAGCATAGAACCCCAAGGAGCACAAACCCTAGCTTGGTAAGGCTAAACCTCAAGGAAATAGAAGGGGAAGCGGCTAAAGCTTAGGGGGAAATGGCTAAACCCTAGGAGGAAATGAACTACTCTATGAGGGGGAAAAGACTATTGCCAGGGGGAAATGACTATTCCAAGGGGGAAATGGTTATTCCTAAGGAGAATACAAGGGGAATACAAGGAAAATACGTATAGGCCCAGGGAAATACTGGAGGAATACTATGGCATATTCTCAAGAATATTCACATGGAACTTTGAGAACCTATTGGGAACTTGGGGTGGACGAGCACAGGGCAAGATTGCAAGTAGGGGATCTTTACCAAGAAACGAGTTTCTTCAGGAACCAGGGATTCACTTGCACCAAAGCCGAGTATCCAGGGTTGAGGGAAATTGGCCAGATATTAAACATTCTGTTTGCCATGAAACAGAACCAACAGTATCTTAGCAGATCTTTTACGGAGGAGGTTCTGAAAGCTTTGAGAGGAGAGGATGTAGCTTGGGCGGAGATGATGCACAGTGGTCTGGTGGAGGAGATGAAACGATTACAGAATACTACTGCCAAGTCCCCAATTATTGTGTCTGGCCCAATTATTGCACAGATCATCTTTGATTCTTGCTTGCTTGATGCGCATGAACGCAAAGTAATGGGGGTATTTGAGGCAGCCACAACTGCAGTTGAGGAGCAAGGCTCTTCACAAGGTGAAAGAGGATTAGAGAGGCAGCACCAGTCCAAGAGACAGAAGAGGGACACAACTGTAATGGCAGATCCACTGACCACGAGGAACCCTCACGATGATGTTTCCATAGCTCCTGCACAGGATGGGGTGCAGCAGCACAATGGGCTGTTATTACTGGAAGCACGGCCATTAGAGAGGGAGACAGAAGTCACTTCATACCACGGCCAGCACAACAAGCTGACCAAGTTGCCCCAGTGGTAACTCAGACTGGACTTGCTATTACACCGGAACCTCTTACTGTGGAGAGAGAGGGATTGGACATCCCCACTACAGAGCAAGTAGTGGCAGAAATTGAGAGGGGCAACCTTCTCTATGAAAACTCTGGCATGGTCGGAGACCCTATGGTACCAAAGATGCAGAATCTGCCCAATGAAATCCCTGTTGTGCAGGTTATGCCCAAACCTGTGGCGGAGGTTGAAGGGGTAAAGGGCAAGGGTATTGCAGCACCTTGTGGAAGATGAGGTTGTTTAGGAAGAAGATCTTGTGGGATCATGGCCTGATTGGTTTGTGAAACATCAAACGGTAGAGAAACAGGAAGAACAGCAGCAGGTTTTCCATGAAGACCCACAGCAGGCCATGCTTATGAGTTCCATAAGCAGGACTCTCAATCTATTGGGCACCTATGTCAAGACTCATGTTCCTTCCACTCAATTGGTAGCTTTGTGGGAGGAGCTCAAGCAAGAGCTTGAGGCAAGAATTGCCATTGAGTGTACAAACAAGGTGGATGTGGAAGCCAACCTCAAGTTGCAGAAAGAGTGACACTAAAGCTGCCCTATAGCTTGCAAAGGAAATTTTAATTGAAGCAGGTCTTGAGCAGGAGAAGTTGCATGAAGTGCATAAGTAGCAACTATACCAGATGCAGGTTCAGCATGAGAGCAAGTTGCATGAAGTGAAATTGCTTCATACAGAATTGGAAGCAGTCCATCAAAAAATGATCATACAGTGTGCCACACTAACGACTGATCTGGAGATGGTTGCACAAGAAGTCAAGAACCAAGCTGAGAGATGTATAACGGCGGAGACAGAGGCACTAGAGCAGGGGAAATTCATTGCAGACATGAAGGATACTATCTGTCACAATGAATATACACTTCAGCAGTTGCACCAGGTTGATGTCCAGAAGGACAGGTACATCTTTGAGTTGCAGCAAACCATCACAGTACGGGACAATGAACTTTCTGTGAGTGAAAAAGCTTGGAAAGAAGCCAATAATTTGTCAGCTACCTATGTAGCTCTGGTTGAGCCTCATGCAAAGCACATGGAGAATTTGCAAGCATACAGGCTCAAGGAGGAGCATGATCTCCGTGGTGTTACACAGGACTTGGTAGATAATCATCTTTTGCAAGAGTGGTTAATACAAGGGCCGGTGGAAGGGAAAGCACCAAGAAAGCTCACCCAAGACGAGATGAATGATCTCAGGCTACGGGTGCAGAACATTGCCACAACCACTATAGACAATGTCTATAGTCGGATAGCTGAGTTACAGGAGGATGTAGAAGGGCTGCAGACTCAAGTGGATGACTTGAGCTCCAACATTGACAAAAGGGCCTTTGTTCCTGAGGAACAGCTCATGGCTACTTATTTGCACGCAAGGACTTTGATTTTCCAATTTTCAGCACAGGAAGTGCAGGACTTGCCAACACCATGAGGGACTATGGCAACAACATCACAGCAACCACACCAGGTCCATAGTGTTGATACCATGGCACTGCAGCAATTACTGTCTGAGGTTTGGGGTGATGCTTCTTTTAACCCACCTACTACTCCTGCTGCACTTGAATACAATTAGGCTATAATTCTACCCTTCAACCAAATTCCCATTGTTATGAATTTGGCTTGGAAAGAATTCAGTCCTCCAAAGTCTTTGGCACACTATTACCAGATTATGCGCATTTGGTTGCCAGTGGCAACTTCTTCCAACTGACAGACCCATTGAAAATCATCATTTCGCGCGGTATTGGTTTGAGGCAGGAACCATGCTGAAGTAGTTAATTGCCTTCTAGATTGTTCATGCATTCATTTACACCAAGACCAAGGAGGTACCTAGTTTGGTCGTGGGTTGTGGACTGTATTATGTTGCTTGTTTCACGCTATCACATTGAGCAGCAAAAGATACAGATGAGATTTCAGACTTATTCCGGTGGGGAGCATTGGATGTTACCTTCAGTTCCACCACATACATATATGTATGATGTAAGGATCATGCTTCAAAAGGATCCCCAACTTTGTTCTTGGTTTACTTTTGCTCTGGAGAACTTGGGTCTTGACCACATTTTTCCCAAGGGGCATGAAGCCAGGAAGTGGCTACACTTCTCCAAAGTCATTGGCACACCACTCAGCTATACAGATGATGAGCTACGGGCATACACTAATCTTGCCCGCAAGAGGTTGACACAAGTCTTACAATATAAGCTTCCAGACATGGTGGGCATACACTGTATGCCAGTCAGGATTCCTGCAAAGCCACCGAAGGACAGGAAACAGTACGGCCAACGGGGGGAAGATGATTCGGATACTACTGGTTCAGTGGACGGGAATTTTGACATGGCTGAGGATTATGCGATACAAATGGCGGAGAAGAAACGACGGGGATCTCCTATGCCTGAAAAGTTACCTCCATATCAGCCTAAGGCCGGACAGTCAAATCCATCTAGTCGACAATCATCCCCACCCAGCCAGCGATATGGCTCGGGCTCACACATAGAGCCCTCCGAGGGACTCTCACCGGCAGAAGGGTGCTCGTTCACAAAGGTTTGCTGATCCTAAGCAGTAAACCATGAGGACACGTTTTTTTGAGATGGGGAGGGATAATGTTAGAGGGCTGTCTGGGACTTAGACAGTTTTACGGGTTCTGTGGGGTACCCTTAATTTTGCGCAGACCTACGGTGGTAGACTCACCAATACAAACCTTATGGGTGACAGACACAGGCCTTAGGGGTGGTAGACAGGCTTACACAATCAGTGACAGTCTTACACAGTTAGACACAGCTTGACACAACCTGTCACAGCCTGACACAGCCTAACACGGTCAGTCACAGCCTTACACAGCCTATCACAGCCTATCACAGTCTATCACAACCTGACACAGCCAGTCACAGTCTGACACGGCCAGTCACAGCTCGGCACAGTCATAGCCCGACACAGCTTGGCACAGCCCGTCACAGCGTTCACAGGGAACGATTATCATTGGCAGGGAATGATTGTGTGGGAACGACATCTGCAGAGGGAACGTGCATTCTGTCTTGGATGACAGTTAGTTAGTTAGGTGGTTAGAACAGCTTGCAGGTAGAATAGGCAGAGTAGCAACATGGAGGGGGTCACTTCTGAGATCGCTTCTTGGACATCACTTGAGGAGATCAGGCGGAGAGCACAGGGTTGGAGATTACACAGAGGAGGAGATACGACGAGATGATGCTTGATTCATGCAAGCTGTAGAGATGCACTGTAGAGAAGATTAGAGACACCATGGCTTCGGCCTGATACATGATAGATATTAATATGATTCCTATTTCATATTCACACCGTGTAGAGAGATATGAGTGAAGCTGTGGAATGAATGCTTGAGTAGTTGGAACATGGTAGATTGCAGAAGCAATCTGATACTTAATCATAGACAGTGAGGTAAATTGTTAACATGAATGCAAGAAGGAATACAAATAGGAAGCACCCCCATGATACACTAGTTGTAGGTCATGACTGATTGTTCTGAGCGGGCTGAGTACTTAGAGATTTCCAACTCTTCTATCTTGGAGTTTCCACCTCGGATAGCTAAGGGATGGGTGAGTAAAAGCCGCTCGACAAGGCAGTACACTGAAATGCAAACTTCATAATGTTGTTGCCAGTGGACACATACTTCTTGGTTTATCAAAATTCAAATCTCAGTTCTCTTGCTTTTTTCTCCGCTTCTTAAATATGAAAACAGCAGCAGGTTCAATCTGGGGTTTGCATTTTTTTATTGGGGCGAATGTCACACATTTTCTGTACCTACGCTACTTTATAATCCCATGGCTTCATAGGAAAGTGAGTTCGTGGTAATCTAGTAGTAGGATAGTATAGAATTTTGCTGGTTCTATATTTGTTAATCATGGTTGCCCGATTGTTGGAGGTTAATGCATAGTTTATGGCTTGTATGCATTGACCACAATCTTCTCCAAGCAATGACTTGTTCTTTGGAGTCTGGCTTTCACATCATTCTAGAAAGTTGCATGAGCAAAGTTTACATGCATGCTCAGCCTCATATGTACACAGACGAGCAGATTGCAGGTCACTCGCTAGGCAATTAGGTGGCATTGTCAGTACCGGTCGTGCCAATTAGGAACCCAAACTATCATTGGGGATGATGTGTGTTGCAGGAAATATAGTGTTGAAATTGCTCACAATGTGTCGACACTGAAGAGGAAAGCGAAAGTGGAGCGTGCTACACAGTGGAATGTTGCAGTGCGAGCAAATCAAAGAGTCAAAGACCTGTCTCACAACTGTTGTGTTGTCTTATTCTACGATTGCTCTGATCAGTCTACCTTTCCCAAATGGCAAACATTGATTAAATCTTATCATGTGCTTCATGGGGGATTTTTCCCAAATTGTGACGTTTGTGCAAACGACATTGATCGTTGTGCTTGGTTCACATAAATGTTTGAATGACACCCTAGATGCCCGAGAGGCTGATTCCGGAAAACAGCCAGACCATGTTGTGTCATTATAGTACATCCTTCCTTTTTTACTCCATGTAAGCATTACTCAATTACATGGATCTTCAATGGCAATGTCTTCTCATTGCACTGGGCTCGGTGAGATCTCGGCTTTGGTGTGGAAGGAAGGTAATGGGGTTCGGGTGCTATTGGAAGAAGGGTTGGGTATTATATCTTCTACTTATGAACCATGGTGAAAAGGTGCGCGCTCCTTCTTATCCACAATTTGTCGTCCAGCATTCAGCCATTATCATTCATTTGCAAGATTTCATCCACATTCATCCATATTCTGAGCGTGTCATCCACATTGATTCTCCTTCATTCAAATTCTTAGTCTTGTTGTCTTTTTTAGATCTCCAGGTAACCGTGTCGCTACTTTACCCAGATCTCCACACTTAGCCATGGCCGCCGCCATGGATTCTGCTCCCGAACTTGGTGCTCTTGGCACGAGGTGGTCTCGCCGCCTCAGTCTCCTCCTTCTCTAGCAATACCTCTTACTGCTGCTCCACTACGCTTCTTTTAAGCTCTATCATGGTTCTTTTAGAATGGAATTCACCAACCTATACCCATCGAAAGGTGCTCCGGGATGTCTTCTAGGTACTCCAACTTGAGCTTTCCACAAGAGCGTCGGCTTCTACCGAAGCAGGCTCTCACGGAGCATCCGCGATACCCTCCCATTCAGGCTAGTTGGTTCATGTTTGTTAAAAATCTTCTTATGTGGTTTCTTATGACCTTCAAGCATGGCTACGGAATGCTCTGCTGCGGCTCCCTTATGAGACTCTGGAACCCGTTTCACGTTCTATGCTGGAACTTCATCAAGACCTACGTTATTCCTTCACACCAAGGCCCTATCCCCTCCTGCTCGGAGGGGCTGCGGATCTAGGGTGGCTTGCCCTACAGGCTTACTCAACGTGCTGAGAGGATTGGCCTCATCATCGTTCTCACTCTAATGTTGACTTCTACTGCAACCCCTGTGCACACTGAGCTGCTGCTCAAGACGTGCAACCACATTGTTTTTAGCTCATGGCTTAACCATTCAACCCTTCATCAAGTGGATTGCATCTAGTACAACGAGCGCCCCTTCACTTGCTACTCTGCACCAACATACTCGTCTACTCATAATCTCGACATCTTGCTAAAGACCATTCTCCAGCTTCAAGGCCTACTCAACAAAGACCGATGGTAGCAGACTACCCACGTGCACTTCTACTCAAGCCTCCCTAGGGAATGGCTGCAGTCTGTGGATTCCAAGCCTATTATACTCCACAATCCACTTCCATCATCAAGGAGAGATTCAATTCCCAGATAATCCACTCTGAATGATTTGGATGCAACGACACCGGTGCAACTGGCAACATTCTCGCTTACAGATGTGCAGCGGAATAAGTATGCAGTAAGGCCGCTCAATTTCCAGCACCTCCGTTGTTGTCTTGTGACTGGCTGAAGGGTGATCCAGCAGCTGAAAGGGATGCAACTCACAGCTCAAATTTGCTACTTCCCTGCGATGAAATCACCTATCCTGTCTGTTTTGGCAAGGGAGACCCTCATTTTCAACACTATCGTTACTACCGTCAACCCCCTGGAGTAGTTCCCCCAACGCCAGCCCGTGACCAGCCAACCAGCTAAGTCCCAGCTTCCCCCAACTCTCTGTGAAGACCCATGTGGTGGTGTGGTGTGGCAAACAACAGGAGATCCTACTTGGTGTATGCCGGAGAACCTTGTTTCATTTCAAAACAGGGACTGGTTGCAGTATGTGGATTCCAAGCCCATTATGCTTTACAATCCACTCCTAGCACCAAATTTGTCCAGGAGTGATTCAATATTCAGATATGCCAGCATTGCAGCTCCTAGTTACTACCACCACTTCAACTCTTTCAATATGTCATCGCAGATGAAGACATTGGCAGATTATGTGTACACAACATCAGCTATCACAACTGAAGTTTGAAATGTGCCATGTTCCCAAATCTCTTCAAGGACAGATACCTACCGTGGGCCTTAAGTTTGACGAAGCTACTTTACAACTCATTGCTGGACAATGGCTGGATGCTGAGCCTTTTTGGCAAGGTACCCAGTCCAAAAATCCTTGTTTCAAGCTGGCCCCTTTGGCTTCAGGGCTTCCCATGGGGCGGATCTCCCTCGCAGTCGCCCTCTCATTCAATACCTTAAGTGTGTTGTCATCCTTCAAAGGTATGGCTGTCAGGTCATTCAGAAGGCATTGGAGGTGGCAGATGTGGATCAATAGACACGGGTTTCAGAGCTGGATGGACATGTCATGCGTTATGTTCAAGGCCAAAATGGAAACCATCTGATCCAGAAATGCATTGATTGTGTATCCCCGGACATAATCCATTTTATAATTTCTTCCTGCGTCTATGGGCAGGTTATCCACTACAGGGGTTACCACACTCACAGCTACACTCGGTCCGGCTTCCATATTTCCTACTTCCGCCTCATGCTTGATTCGTAACTGGCATTCATGTTTCCAGTGTCCCTCTTTCTTGCAGTAGTGGCATCTCGTGATTTCTTTGTTTCTGGGTTGATGTTCTCTATCATGTGGTGGATAGTCATCTCGTGGCCTCTGATAACGATTACCCATATTGTATCGTCTTGGTCCATCCGATCCTCCCTGTCGGATTTGGATTTGGTGTACCCCCACCTCTCGTGTGTACCCACTCTTCTTGGCCCGTTGATTGTATATACAATGGCTGGTATTATGATTGTTCATATGACAAATATCACAGTATTTGTCTTTCACGTGGCATTCCGTTGCCAAGTGCCCTGCAGTCCCACATTTGTAGCTCTCCATCTGCCCTCTCAACTACTCCAAGAGAGAGAGAGAGAGAGAAGACTCCGGCCAAAGCCGGCGTAACTAAGAGCCACTTCGCCTTACGGCTACTGCCCCCTTTCGGGGGTGGGCCCTATAAAGAGAACAAGTGTCCAGGGGAGGTAGTAAATATGGTAGCGGTGCCTAGGATACCCGGGGATGCCGCAGAGGGGTTGGACTCGAGGTGTCGCTTATTGGTGAAGATGGCAGTGAGGGAGCGGAGCGCTGTGAGGTGGAGGGCTTTAAAGCATTTGTGGATCGAGGGGATAGGGATTTGAAGATTGTCGTGTAGCGCGTTTATACTGGCGATATGAATCCCACCTCTAGTACTAGCTGTGATAATTGATAGGGGGCCGGTGCGCCACCCACGCTGGCAGATGGCGAGGAGGAGGGAGGCATATTTTTGTCGTTTCTCTAGGGTGGAGGGGGCTGGGTAGCGGTCATTACAGTATGTGAATTCAACGAAGTGAATGGTTAATTCTGGGGAAGGGGAATTGGGTAGGGGGGCATTGATGGGTAAGCCTTGGACAAGTAGGATATCCGGGCAGAGCCGAGAGGGACAGGTACAGGGTGAGTGATGACAAATACATGGAAGTATCCAGTGAGGGGCAGTGTGGTCAGGGGGTCGGCCTTGGTAGGTACCAGCATTGATGAGTGAGAACCATCTGTTTTATGATCTGGACATGAGAAGTTTATGGATGTGCCAAACTGCGTGATTATGGCGGTGATGCGGAGACCATGTATAACGGGGTGAATACACTGACTAAGGAGGTGGGGCCGGGTGTCACGTACTGTATGTGTATGTGAGCATAACGGGCAGTTGGGGGATGGGAATAGGCGTGGCCAAAAGATGTGCTTGCGTTGGTGTCCCATGTATTGGGCGTAACGAAATTTGAGCGTTTGTTGGATTTGCTCGTCGGTGACAGTCTTGGTGTGCCATAAGTAGTTTGACAATTTGTGGTGAAGAACTGTAGATTGTGTCCATTTTTGGATATGGGCTTTGGTATGGCTGATAGAGGCTGAGGCTTGTTTATGTGCTTCGCGTGTGAGAGTGGATTTTAGGTTACGTATGGGTAGTAGGGGGTCCTGGTACTGGGTGAATTAGCCAGAATGGGTGAGTGTGAGCAATATGGATGGGGTCGGCCGTGGGATCCAATGGGGGTTGGGCGGCCCCTGCCTGGGCGAGGAGGTCTGCGTTTTCGTTACCGGTGATACCAGTGTGGGAGCGAACTTTGAGAAAGTGTATGGGGGTGATTAATGGAAGCCGCACGGTTAATGATAGCTGCAATGAGGTTCCGGTCTGGGTGGTGGAGGTGGCAGGAGGGGCTGGAGAGGTGGTTGCAGAGAAGAAATAGTGAGGTAAGGCTGTCTGTGAAAATGTAGTATGGGGGGAGAAGGAGAGTGCTTCAAAGATTGCCATAAGCTCAACGCATAATATAGTGGCTGGGCCTGGAAGTCTAAGAGCTACCCCACGATTATTAGCAGCGTGAAAAACACCGTAGCCAGCGTTAGAGCCGGATTGGGAGCCATCTGTATAGTGGGAGTGTGAGGGAGAAAATTTGAGCGGCAGACGTAGATGTGAGACCGGTGGGTCAGTAGGGGGTGGGAGAGGGGCAGGAGGAGGGCGCGGTAGCGCCCTTATCCAGGCCTTGCTTGGGTTGACTCTGGGAAATAGGGTGGGTAAAGAGCAAGATGTAGAGGGAAGATGATGTGTGTTGGGGGTAATGGAGACTTTCATCCCCCATGTGCATACGAGTCAGTAGTGTAAGGTAGAGGGGAGGGTAATGGGCGTGGAGGTGGGATGGGTGTGTTGGATAAGTAGAAGTGACGTAGTGGTGGATTCTAAGCGTCGGAGGTATTTAGGGGAGGGGAGGTTGTGTTTGTATAGTAGCTAGTTTGGTTCAAAGGTGGCTAGAAGGGTGACGCCATGGGGGAGTTGAAGAAGGGGGTGGGGGTTGTCTCACTACAACAAATGGGGGGGGTTTGCGACGCCAGGCCGTCGCAGCCAAACCCCGCGGGTCGCCACCTGGCCATCGCACGGGTTGATGAAGGGCAAATGGCAGCCCTTCCATGCGACACCCAAGCGTCACCCCCCAGCGAAGGGCAGAAGGCAGCCATTTCTGGCGACGGCCGGTTGTCGCACGCCGAAAAAAAAAACTCTTTCTTGCCCTTTCTTTCATCGCAGCCCTTTCTTGCGACGCCAGGCCGTCGCATGGTGGCATGAATGGAAAAAGGCCCCTGCGATGGCCGGGCGTCGCAAACTACCCGGTTGCCCTATTCTTGGAAAACCAAAAAATAGGTCACAGTTTGCGACGGCTGGCCATCGCCGTTTGCGACCCCAGGCCTCATAAATCCATTCAAAAAAATCGCAGTTGGCGACGGTTGGCCGTCGCCATTTGCGACCCCTGGCCTCATAGATCCTAAAAACCGCGTCGCAAGTGGCGACGTGTGGGGGTCGCAGGAAGCGATGGCACGACTTTCTAGGTTTAGGTTTAGGGCCTTTGGGGGTTCTTAGTTTTTTTTTTTTTTTTTTTTTTTTTTCATATGGTACTGGGGTAGGGTGTTTGTTTTTCTTTATGGTTTAGCTTGTTGCTGTGGACCTTCTTGTAGATTGTGACATTCATTTTGATAATTCTCTTGATACCACATCTGTATGTGTTGCTCCAACATACTCATTGTCTCTGCCTTCTTTCTTGAAAGACTACTAGCCACAGCCATATTTGATCAATCATAGAAATAAAGTACAATATGCATGTACATGTACAATCAATCGAAGGGATGGGTTCAATTCGGTGCGAGAATTGTTATGTAGCTTTGATTTTGTGTCTAATCAACTTGAACATCATCATCCGGAGCTTCTTCATCTTCATCAAGCTGCAAGTCTTCTTGGTCATCAGAGTAATCGACATAAATGGCCCGGCCCTCAAAAGGCACCTCCGAATCATCCTCCACCTCATTGTCAATGGCCGTGTCTTCGTCTCTTTCTCCAACATCCGTATCTTCTAGAGCTTCATCATATAGGGTCCATGATGCATTGTCTGGGGCGTCATCATCCTCTTCTACCCCCTCTACCCAACCTCCATCATTAGCATCATTATGACCAGTCTCTCCATCCACCGCAATTGTCTCACCCCATGGAGATCCGAGACCATGATAGATACGTCTTCCTCTTGGCTGAACATGCAAAACCACCTTCCAATTCCCCCCTCTTGTTTTGTCATCGGAGAAGAAAACTTGCTCCATGTTTGAAGGCCGTGAAAAAGGCTCATCGGAGGGACGATGAGTAGGGTTGAGCCTATCTGCATTGACGCGCATGAAACCACAATCATCTTGCACTAGTGTTGCGGAGGGCCCCACAAGATGTGGCTGGAACCACCTTCCCTTGAAGAGAAGAGGCCGGTACCTTGTATACTGAAGTTGGAGTATGCTCTCAAGCTCTCCAATGTACTCAAGTTTGCTCATAGCAGGTCGTGTATCTCCCTTGCCCCACACGGAGTCTTGCCAATATGTTGCACACAAGCCAGAATCAAAGGTTGTTTTGCACTTCATGTCAAGAGCACGAATGCGGAAATGACGACCGTGAACCCAAACCGCCGTGTATGAGGTCGCGAATTGAGAGGGGCCCCTTGCAATGTCTTGCACCAAATCTGAAACCACCTCTCCTTGAGCAACGGCATCATAAACTGAAGTTCGGAGCCACTGTTGGAATGAACTTAGAGGCTGCAATTCCATGGGCAAATTTTGTGAAGGAACATTCCGGCGGCCCATTGCTCGTCCTGGGCGTCTAGTAACCGGCCTTGGATGGTTCCGCCTCCATGCAAACGTCTCCTCCTCTCGTTGCTGAACAAGATTATTGTATCTTGCCTCCCACTCATGTATGGATGGGGTGTTCTTCAATATGAAGTCATGCGCTTGCTCAATCACCAAGGTCGGCAATTTTACCCTCTTCGATTTTTTGGGCAAAACAATGTCATTGGTTCGTGCATCCTCCTCTTCCTTCCACATCCGAGGGGCTTCCTCATCCACCCTTGCCATGTACTACGTGCAATAGAACATAGCTTCTTGCAATGTATACCCCTCTGCCATGCTACCCTCCGGGTGTGCCATTTGTCTTACAAATCCTTTCAAAGTCTTCATATAACGCTCAAAGAAGTACATCCACCGAGAATGAACGGGGCCGACAATCGAAGCCTCTTCCACTAAGTGCACTACCAAGTGCACTTGGATGTCAAAGAAGGAGGGAGGAAGGTGCATCTCCAACATACACATTACCTCCGCCGCCTCATTCTTCATGCGTGGAAAATCTACTTCTTCCAACTCTTTGGAGCAAATCCACCGGAACAAGCCTCCCATCTATAGATTGTCTCACAAACCTCGGGAGTCAATGTCCCACGTCCTGCAATGGGAAAGATGTCTTGCAATAGATTGTGGTAGTCATGAGACTTCAAACCATGGACCCCGTCTTCTTCGTTGAACTTCGTACGGAGGGATGACCCATAACCAGTTGGTGTTTGGACATCACTTATGGTGGCTATCACTTTATTGTATTCCTCCTTTGTCCATTGCCAAGGTGCGCGCCTATACTTCCACCGTACAACACCCTTTGGGTCCACACCATTTTGTTCAGTCCATAGATGGCGCATGCAACCCTGCTCCTCAAGCTCCTTTCTAACACCAAGAGAATCAGCCACTCCCTTCTTTGCCGGCGTGCCATGAAGAACCCGATAAAGGGACGAGCAGACATTCTTCTCAATATGCATGGGATCTAGAAGATGGCAAATCTTCAGGTCCTACATATATCCCCACCCACAAAGACTTACACAATTTTTTTTACGTGAAAGTGACAATGCAACGCATACCAAATGTGCAATATCACATGCATGCATAGGGATATTGACGGTGTTTTTGTGGAATATGTACCGCCCAATATGGCAACTCGTAGAAGATTGAAAGTCGTTTCATGCCGGGGACGTCCACTTCACCGTCCGTGCCCGCATGGGCCTCCTTCCATCGGTCCTCCCAAAACTGCCCGGACGGTGTCATAGGGGGGGGACGTACTTCCTCTTTGCCATCAAACAAGTGTTTCTCTCTTCTTCTCCATCGATGGCTCATAGGAAGAAATTTGCGGTAGTTGGGATACACCATTTTGTGAAGATGGCGGGAGCTATGTGCATCAAGATCATTGCCACAATGCAAGCATGCATGGTACCCTTTGGTGCTTAGCCCCGAGCAAACAGTTAGTCATGTACTACACATCCCGCCACATTAGCAAAAACAAAAAGTTGTCATGTGCATGGCCCATAATGCCATCTACCCCACTACGGTGCACAAGACTGTCGCCGCTACTTCAATCAATCCCAATCCTCATCGATATTATCCGGCATTGACAAGTGAATGTACGCGGGTTGTTCATGGGGAATATAATATACCTAGATAATCATGCATTGTCCAAAGCAAGATGTCTTTCATCTGAAAAGATTGTCCAGCTATAGGGTCAAGTGAAGCATCCAATGCCGGGACCCCCCTCCATAGCTCCTTAAGTTCATCAACAAGAGGTCGCAAGTACGTGTCCATGTTTGCCACTTGTTTTTTAGGTTTACTATTTCATGAGCAGAAACCATGAGCCATGAGCCATGAGCCACATGAGCGGTGAGCCGAAGTCTAAGACACGCGGATTTCATGAGCGGACTCCTCCAAATTTGGAAATGCAGCAGATTAAACAAGTATTAAAATAATAGTTTTTTATTTGACCTTGCTGTTTTTGGAAGTTCCAGATCCTGTAATGCGTCAAAGATACGTCGTCAGTAACAAGTCCGCTCATGGAAATGAGTGACCGTGCAACGAGAAATCCAATATACCACGGCAAAAGGACGTCGCATACTGGCCTTTATAGAGTATTCCGCGGTTTTACATGCCTTAACATTGGAATGAAGCTGACCCTTTTGCCGCGATTGAACCAATAGAGTCTGCACTAATAGAGTCTGCAGTACTTCACAATTCTGTCATCTTCGGGTATTCGGCGGGAAAGGTTTGCGACTCAACTGGGAAATGTGGTGTCGCATTAGGGTTCGCACGTGCGAAATTTCTGGGGGGTTTGGTGTTGGCGACGGTCGGCTCCCTGAAGGCTGGGTGCGACTATCTTGCTATGACGAAGGCCGCATCTACCAGTACCCACGACGTTACTTGGAAATGCGGCGCCGCATTTCCTTGCCGGGGGTCGAATGAGGAAAGGAAAGTTTGGGAGAGCAGAAAAACAGGAACCCTCCAACAAACAAAAATACAAGCACGTCGAAACAGAAGTGAATGACATAGTATTATCTTAGTTCGAGCAAAACAGGTTACTGGTAGGCAAGACATAAGTCGGACCTTTCTGTGGCCAGAGTCGGAGGTACTTACAGCAGTACAGTTCTACTATCCGAAAAGAATGGGCGTACCATTGTGTGGGGACCGCAAGCCAAGCTCATTCGTCCCCTGGATCCATATTCATAAGAGTGTGCACCTCTTGGGGGCTCAACCCTGGTGCATGTAGGGTTTTCCGACCGGCACTTCTTTGCCTACGAGGAGGACACATCCGTCTGGGGATCCCATCTGGAAGGGCTTCAACGGAATGTGAAGGCTCCCATCGAAGCCAAAGATTCCTCGGATTCGTCGGAGTCGGAGGAAGAGACAGTGGACATTGATGCCGAGGAGAACCCGGAATACGAGTGAGTGCAAACATTGTAAGTTTGCAAAGCCTTCTGGGTGATTTTTTGTCAAACGCATTTCCGGACTGTGGTTCTCATTGGTCTCGTGGGTGATTGTTATGTGCAGGATTCCAGGATCTGGGTCGAAACATGTAGGGCCTACACTTCCTGCCAGGAAGAATGTCCCGTTCTTTGCGAGGGCCGACTTCATGACGACCCCGGTGAAGGACTACTCCCTTCCTAGTTATGCAGCTAAACTCGCAAATACAGCGATTAGACGATGTGAGAATCCCAGTAAAGTAGAGCAGATTTTGGGGAGGACTAGGGAGGACAAAAGGATAGAGCGATGCAGACAGGGAGGACGACGACCCAACGGATGTGAGATGGTCGGTTCCGCAAAGGGAAGATGGGATTTTCGAAAGCCTGGCCAACGAGCAGTCCGCTGGACATGAGAAAAGCAATGACGGGGTGGAGGCGGAGCAGAACAGTCAAGGACAGGACGACGATAGTGATGATTTTCAAGATTAGTAGAATTTTAATGAACTCTCTGTACATTTAAATTCTCTTCCAGATTATATAAAGGAAATTCTCTCCGTCCTTGATGTCCCCTCTCCCATGTGCTTCTCAACGACACCATCGTCCAAACCACGTCCCTCCCAAAATCGGAAATGCGGCACCGCATTTCCAAAACCGGGGCAAGAACAATTTTCCGTTTCATGGTTTGGACATCAGAAATTGTTCGGCCGAACGGAAATGCAGTGCCGCATTTTCGTTTTCGACATGGCAGTTTTGCCGATTGCCAGCTCCTTCCATGGAGGTAAATGGAAATGCCACCCCGCATGCGGAGGTCGAACACGTTATTTAAATGGTGGACATGGAAATGCGGTGCCGCATTTCCATTTTGGAGATGGACGTTTTTCCAACTCCAGACCCATCGACGAAATTGCAGCTCCACATTCCATGATTCTAGACGGGAATGCGGCACCGCATTCCATTGTCCAATAAGAAATTTTGATGACGTACATGGAAATGCGGCGCCGCATTTCCAGAACGGACATCGTTGTTTGTCCAATTCCAGACCCTTGGACGGAAATGCGGCACCGCATTCCATTGTCCAATAAAAACTTTCGATTGCCAAACATGGAAATGCGGCGCCGCATTTCCAAAACAGACATCGTTGATTGTCCAATTCCAGACCCTTCGACGGAAATGCGGCACCGCATTCCATTGTCCAATAAGAAAATTTGATGACGGACATGGAAATGCGGTGCCGCATTTCCAATTCATGTCAAGAAATGAAATGCGGTACAACATATCCGTTACGACCACAACGGAGGAAAGGGAGCTGCCAGAAATCGCTACATGGAGAAAATGAAATGCGGTCCCGAATTTCCGAGCTTCAGCATGTACATGTTTCCTTTTACTCATACATGGATTTCCTTCACCTCGGGACTCTGATATTGCTGACTTTGGTATATTCATGTGGACAGACACATTGTAGAAATGAGACCACAAATTGTAAACAGTGGGCCAATTACGACAGTTCTTGAACACATTGAAACAGAGCACACAGAAGTGAGGTACGATGGGTTGTTTTATTGATCGAACACGGTGTCTCACATTTAGCAACTCCAGACAAATCTAAGCCCTTCCTCCTTCTACATGGGCGTCACCAAGTCGACGGAACTTCGATAGCCCTCAAAACAAGCTCATTACTGATGCGGCACCTGGAGGTAAACTGCAATGCGGTCGTTCTGGTGCCCTTGGTGGAGCTGATGACAATGTCATGCCCATCAATGATACCACCATCATACATTGACAAGGTCATTGTGGGCCTCATGCGCCCGTGCGATTCGTCTTCGCAACTCGGCCGAATGTCTCCATACACTGGAAGAGCGGAGTGAACTCCACAAATATAGTTTTCCCCGGTGCCGTCCTCCCTGGTCCACTGGCAGCAGTTCCAGCGCCAATGCGAGGCCGTGCGTGATCTGTCCGGCATCCCATTCCAGCTTGGTATATCGAGGTCAACAATTTTCAGGACCCACGGACCGCATTGACCCTCGCCCTCACCTCGCTCAAAGCGGAAATAGCCCTCCAAATACTCCATTGTGCGCAAAGACTCCCGCTTGATTCCAGAAGCGTCAGTGAAAACAGAGAGCCAGACAATGATGTCTCCTGATTCTGGTTTGAACATAGCATAATCGTGGCCATGATAAGGGCAGTCATCAGGATTTCGGCGGCACGACATCCTTGAAAAAGATTAGCGGAGTACGCTCAATGACAGCAGCTCCCGGATGGAGGAGGCAGCAACGTGGTGGCTGGAAGAAGTTCAAGCAAACGCTGCAATTCCTCACAAACACTCCAGGGCACATTTAAATCCCCCCCCCCTACAGGAACCTGCACGGATGAAGATTGGCTGCTCCATGAATGTAGCCGTTTCAGTTTCCTTCCTTGCCATGCAAACTATGGGCAGTAAGTGTCAGGTGGGCCTATAGCCACTCGAGACGACGAAGTCCATCCCCCCTTCGATGTAAATGCGGCGCCAAATTTCCATCCGGGGGATGGACTTCGGTGGCAGATTTCAAACTATACCCCGTGGATGAGAAAGAGGTATCGGTTCATCCACCGCTGGCGTGATGAACACGTTACACGATGATTTGTGGGTACGTGGGACCCAGATGCTCCATTATTGGAGCCCGCACTGCTCGTCCGCTTCTCATCATTTCAAAAATCTAAGGGCTTCGTTGCTGTCCGCAAGGTCATTGTCATCGGCATCAAAGACGTCCTCAGGTCCTCATTTGCAAGGATGTCGTGCTTCCGGAACCGGGACGACTGTCCTTATGGAGGCTTCGATTATGCAATGTATTCGGCCACATCGGGAGACATCATTATCTGGTACACAGTTTACACAGAAGATACTGGTTTGAATGTGGAAACATTGTCCGCTTTTGAGTATATCCCAGGCCACTATGCCTTTGAGTGGGGTGACGATCTTGGTCTGAGGAGTCCGTGGCTCCTGCGCATCCTTGATTTCGATTTTCCCAGCTACGACGGGCACCCATGCAGAAGAATGCGCACTGCTATGCTGTTGCGGTGGAACTACTGCCAGTGGACGTGGGTGGACTCCATCGGACAGACGTATACTCCTGAAGGAGTGCGCTCTTCTTCTCCATTGTATGGGGACATTTGCATTGGTGTGGATGACGAAAACGTGAAGCTTTCCATATTCGATGGTGGTAGGATTGAAGGGCACGACATTGTGGTGAACATCAACAGGGGTGGTACAACGGCTGCAATCCAGTTTACCTGGAGGAGCCCGATGACTCATGAGCTAGTTTTCAGAGCAGTCGAAGTCCCATTGACAACGTGACTTGTATTCAGAAGGCACAGGGCTAAAGATTTGCTTGCACAATCAGCATAGTAGACGTGCTTCAAATGCAATTCATGTGGATCAATAAAAACCTCATTGTGCCCTCTTTTGTTCTATTCTGTATCCATCGTTCCTAGAATGCATCATTCCTCATTTCGTTTGGGATTGGGAGTGTGGGTGGATTTTGCAAGTGGCTGGTAGGCTGAAATGGGCCCTCATTCTACATAGCAGTACCACCCTACCATTCGCGAAACATTGCCTTTCAATATGTAATTCTAGAAAACATTGCCGAACCTCCTTCATCGGGAGGTTCTTCTCCCCCTATGACCGTGACACCCTCAACCCTATTCCCGCGGACACTCATTTCCGGAAAATAGTCCTGCTCATGTTTTTTTCGACACTTACGACTTTGCTCATGGCTCATGCCGCTCATGGCTCATGGCTCATGAAATAGAAGCCCCCCTTGTCTTTTCCCTATGAGACATTCACATCATTGTTTCAATGCTCCACCAATATGCAAATTATACTACAAAATGAATTACACGTCTTACTCCATGATTATGTCACTCATCAATCTTGCATCCGAATTGCGTCAGAGATCAGAAGTTTAATGTAAAGTCTAAGGCAATAATAAACATGAAATGAGTACACTCATCTAGCACAATGGCAGCCAATATGATAAGGCCTTTTTTAATTGAAATATATGGAGGGATGTTGTAATTCACCATGGTCACCGGCCAAGTGAAATGACTACATGACTGGACAGAGAATGGGTTGACCCCATCCAAGGAGAAGCCGAGGTGGTCATGTCGTGGGTCCTCCAAGAGAAAAGGCCACATCTCTTCATTATGCCTCCATGCTTGTGAATCTTGTGGCCCGCACACCTTTCCCGGGGGGCTCCGATGCGAGGCGTGCCATCTCATGAGTCTGGCCAATTCGGGGCTTCGGTACTGTGCCCTCAATCGCGGGATGATCGGAAAGTAATGCATTTTCTAGGATGAAATACCCCACGCCCCCCACATGTAATCATCCCATTAGCACACATAATACAACACCCTTATGCCTTTCCCTTTATGCAGCCTCTCCCTCATTTGGGTGTGAATGGTCAAAACCGAACGTCGCTCCTTCCACTCCTCACTCAATCCTTCCAAAACCACAATCAGAGCTTGCATGAGTACTACTCTCTAAACCCTAAACTTTGTGGAATACACTTTACATACATTGAGAAGATTAAATAAAGTAATCTCCATGCGAGGGGGAATGGCGCTTATACCTTGCGTGGTACTTTTTTCCCTTGGACATCATCCCGATATCGGTCTTTCTTGCACTTTGGGCACTTGGTGAGATGCGAATCCTCTCCGTAGTATAGGGTTTTATCACATGGACATGCATGAAAAATCTTACAGCCCATCCCCACAGAGTCCAAGACTTCACGCGTCTCTTTCCGCGACCGTGGCATCTTGGGTTTCAAGTGTGGAGCAAAGATATAGTCTGCAATAGTTTGCATTATGGCAGATATCCCAACATTACTTATGCCAAATCGAATTTGAAGATTGAGCAAAAGTAAGATTGTTGAAAGTCGACTCACTTTCGCCCCTTCGTACAAGGGAGTTCTCGCCTCCCTCTCCATGTCATTTGAGGGGGCCATTTCAGGATCATCGATTGGCCGGGTTCCCTCTTCATGGGATGCATCAGCGCCCACATGATGCATTAAGAGATCCTCCATGGCTTCCACATCCTCCTGGTTAATTCCATGCTCATTGTTGTTGTCACTGTCACTGTCACTGTCACTGTCATCGTCATCATCGTCCGGTACCATGGGGGCGGCGTCTCGCCCACGGCTCCCGCCTGATGTACTTGGGTTGTTTTCAGATGGGGTGCCAAGAGAAAAGACCGGGAAGGATGGACAAAGTCCTGATACGAACAAATGAACATAGGGACATATATTATAATGTGTCATTGCAACCATACACTTCATTATAAGCGAAATGCAAACAACAACCTTCAATGCCGTTTGTTGGGTGCAATGGCACGAGAGGATTTTCTTTCACTAATAAACAAAAATTGGTTGATAGGGTGAATGCGTCATTGGGGGGGCAAATGATTTTGTTTGGGTTTGAAACTTTGCATGCACGTACGTTGCGCACATACATGTAATTATTGAATGACATATTTGATGCACACATGGCTCAAGCTTCATTTTTTCCTACATGTGCTTAAACATGTGTGCAACACCTGTACAAAGATCCAGCAGAAAACCGAGAGAAAAAGAAAAAAAAAAAAAAAAAAAAAAAAAAAAAAAAAAAAAAAAAAAAAAAAAAAAAAAAAAACCTTCCCAACGACGCACTCACCCTTGCACCAATTTTGAATTAAATCGAATTTAAATGAATTTAAAATAAATATTTGCATTTAGAAAATATATGATTGCGGTTTTGAGGGGCATAATGATTTTATTTTTAGCTCTATTTTGTTCTGTGACAATTAGCTTTGCACCACTACATCCATGCAAAAAATGGGACAAAATAAAAATGGAAAATATATATATATGTTTCTAGGGTCACTTTTGCAGAACTCTCTATGAAGAGTGCATAAAGTTGAAGATAACTCAACTTTGGAGTGCAAATGAGAGAAGAAAATCTGGTTATGGGTCCAAATGACTTTTGTTTACTCCCAAATTTTGCACGCACATTGCATATGCTATCATTAAGCATATGGCTTGAAAATGGAATTAAAAATAAAACATCGGCAGACGAAACACAATTTTCCGTCTCTATGAGACGTAGTTGCGTTCAACACTAGAATGACCCATTGAATCAACTTGGTTCAAGCTCATATTTGGTCCACATGTGCATAAGTATGTTTAGATCACATATGCAAAGTTGCAACCCACACGAACAACAAGAATTTTCTTTACATCAATCGATTAATCGGATGTATACAAAGTACATCATGAGAATATCTACAATGCCCCTCTACGCGATCCCTGTCTCAAAGGAACCCTATTTCTATCATACACATCCTACTCACGCTGTAATCGGAGGTCCCAATCATCCCGGGAGAACTCGTATGATGCAAATAGTTCGCTGTCAGCCCTAATAGTCCTACTAGCACATGTCATCACAAACATGTGCATCCCCTCACAGTATACTGACGTATGACCACAAAAGCTCTCATGCCCATTGCTTCGCTCGTCCCATACTACATTGGTTCTCCTAGGATGACCAAAAGAACTATTGACCAGCCCAGCAACATTGCCGAAGATGTCGGGGTCACCATCACAAAATCTGATCTCAATGGGAGATGTAGGGTAGGATGTATGGGGCTTCGAGGCGTAATGTACGGAACTCCGCGGAGGTGTAGTATGGACCGTAGTAGGGAAACAAGTCCACCATGTTGTTTCTCCGAGGAGGAACCACAATATCATTGACCGTGAATAAACCCCGACCCATAGCAGGGTCTGTAGCGGCTCTCACAACATACCGTCTCCCCCAATACTCGAACTCCACATTTTCTCGGATGGGGGTGGGAGGGTCGAGATGATTCCCCCAACAACGAGGCTGGACGGTCCCCAGTAATATAGTCCTATGCTCTGCCATGCCAGGGAATTGGCTGGTGGGTCCCTCTCTCTCCCATTGGGGGCGAGGATCCGGCTCAGGCCGCCCAAGCCGAAGGGGAGGAAACCTAGGGCGAAGCCGACCCTCCTAGGGGTTCGGGGGGCACATGCACGTGGAGGTGGAGGTGGAGGTGGTACTGCTGGCGGAGGAGATGAAAGTGGAGGTGGTTGAGGATGTAATGTCGGAGGTGCAGCCGGGGGTACAACGTCCGGATCAGGTACTACGGAGGTGGATCAGGCAAAGAAACAGACCGGGGGGGGGGGGAGGCCACAATCAGGGGGACCGCCTGAGGAAACTGGAGGGGGGGGGGGGGGGGGGGGGGGGGGGGGCTGCTCGTCGCCGGCCATAACGCCTACGACACCTACGATACCCCTCGACCCTCCGCATCTCATCTACGTGCCACTGGGGGAACCAACTGGTCACATCGGGCACATGCTCTGGCGCAAATTCTGCAAGTAGACCGGCGCGAAATGCCTCCTATGCAATGTGATTGCGAGCTTGGGCATCAAGTCGTGGTTGCAATGTGTGTAGTGAACGACGCATCAATACTTATGTTGTAATTTTGATTCATGTATGCTTACCAATCATACTATATTATTAGATAAACCTAAATGTACCTTAAATGAATGTTAATGAGAGGGGTGGGAAAAACACTCACCTTTGCCGCATCCGCAATCTTGTTCTTCTTGTAATGTTTTTCGACAACATGCGGTCGCCGCCTCGGTGGTCTGGTGCCGCCCAGCGGTATCTGTTCCCAACACTTAGTGCACCAACACTCAATCCTGTCGGGAGGGGGGGGGGGGGGGGGGTCAAAGGTGGACGTGGTTGGACGGGTGGCCCGCGAGGGGGCAACCCGCGGCGCGCCCGACTCAATCCCGGAGTGTCAACATCCTCCGCATCACCTGAAATTTGGCCCCGGTCCCTTCTACGATTGTGCCCGGCAGCCTGTATTGGATCAGGTGCAATGGGTGGCTCCTCGCCACGAAAAATGGTCGCTCTAGGGCCACAATCGATATGTGGTACTACCTCCCCATCCTCGAGGGAGACGGGTCGATGTTTCCTCACCATCGCATCCTAATTAACACACATCATCAACACTTTCATTTCTCAAAAACCGTTGGCAAAAAAACCCTATGCCTCAGCCTCAGGGCTTTCAAAATTGGCAACCAAAGGCGGAGCATCCCTATGGTGCTAGAGCCCAAGACAATAAATCCTTCCTCTTGTTCTATCTTCAGGATGCCTACACCATGGAAAAATTTGTTGAGACCCAGCGCTTTGCGATTATCAGATTGAACCACATTTTGGGTATGTGAATCCTTATTACACCGTTTATCTAACCCCAAGACCCACAACCAAAACCGCCAATCCAAAACCCAGCACCATAAAAAAAATCAAACACCCTAACCCAGTACCATATGAAAAAGAAAAAGAAAAAGAAAAACTAAGAAACCCAAAAGGCCCTAAACCCTAAACCCAGATAGGCCGGCCGTCGCCTCCTGCGACACCCTCGCGTCGCATTTGACGACGAGTTTTTTTCATTTTTTTTACCTGGGGGTCGTAACCCACGACGGACAGCCGTCGTGGGGGGCGACGTGTTTTTATTTATTTATGGGGCCGGGGGTCGCAAGCAACAACGGCCGGCCGTCGCAAATATCATTTTTACATTTTAAAAAAAAGGCGGGGCGCAGGCGTGCGACGGCCGGGCGTCGCACGTAGGCGCCGCGCCTTTTTTTTTCCCTAAGTGCTTGAAGCATCTCTTTCCCCTCCCGTTTTCGTTTGTTCTTTGGGAGAGAGGTAGTTCAGAGAGTGGGGTTTAGGGTGGAGGAGAAACGCACCTGCTGCTGAGCCCGAGGTGATTGCAAGGCCCCAAGGAGTTTGCCCCAACGCCGCTCCAACGCCCAAGGTAAGCACCGCCTCCTCCCTCTCTTTTTGTCTTGCTTTCTTGCCCTAAGCACGGGCTGATGTCTCTCTCCCCTGTGTGGTAGGAATGCCGCGCAGAGGCGCGACCTAACGAGCTGAAGAGAGAGAGAGCCGTGGTGAGCGGGGGAGAGATGCCCTACAGTGCGGGGACCCATGCAGCTGGCAGCCGCGACAGCACCGCAGCAGCTCGCTTCAAGCTCCAGCAGCAGCAGAGGTACGTCAGGGAAATTGCACTCTCCCTTTCCTCTCTGCTTCTGTTTACTGCTCAAAGGTAGTCTTCCTGCTTTGAGTTTAAATTTAGGTCTGGTGCCAAGAGTAGGATAGACCCTTGAGCGCATCCATGATGTCCTCCCCCATGTCACAGACTGGAAACAGGTTCAGGGAAGTTTTCTTCCTAACTTCCTTTTCATCGGACAATTTTCTGATAACAGACATGGCTTTGGACACTACACTCTCTAAGTCAGGTTTATCCAGCAAGGTCAAGACTTGCGGGTCCAGATTCAGATCCTTGAGTATCTCTTCTACTCTCTTCTCCTAGGGCTTACCCTGTTTGACAGGGCGGTCTTGTTTCCAAGATATATAGTCGATTAACTTAGGATATCTGGTGTTGGACATATGTTGCAACTGAACCCACCATCTGACCTTGAATTTATCTCGAAGAGAGGGACAGAGAGAGGGAGTGAGAGGGAGACATCAGGGGGCAACAAAGAAAAGAAAAGAAGGTGGGGGGGGGAGTGATTGAGCAGTTGCTGCTGCTCAGTCACTCCCCCCCCCACATTTTTTTTTTTTCTTTGTTGCCCCCTCTCTTGGGGAAACAAAAGGGACAGATCCTACCTCTGTCAGGGGCTGACGTTGGTAGTAAGACTTACCTTCACATATAGAATTAATCCGGGTTTTCCAGATATCCTCTACAAATCCCTTCACACAAGCATCAATCTGTTGTGTGTGAGTTGCCCAAAAACTAGGCCTCGGAAGGGGCTGGGCTTTTGGCTCAGCCTCGACTTTTTCAAAATTAATAAACAGAGGTACATGCACAATTCCCTTGATAGATTTGAAGAGAGCGTCTCTTTGGTGAGAGAACCCCGGATAGTATATCAGAAAATGAATAATGTCTTTAGTTGCCCACAGACATGGTTGGACACTACAACCTCTAAGTCAGATTTATCTAGCAGGGTGAAGACTTACAGTTCCAGGTCCAGGTCCTTGAGAATCTCTTCTACTGTCTTCTGCCAGGAGTTAGCCTGTTTGACAAGTCGGTGGGCGGTCCTGTTTCCAATATATAAAGTCGATTAACTTGGGATATCTGGTGTTGGACATATGCTGCAGCTGACCCCACCATCTGACCTCCCCCCCCCCCCAACCCTTTTTTTTTCATTGTTGCCCCCTCTCTCCCTCTGTCTCCCTCTCTACTGGGAATTGGCAGTTTGCTGTTGATTTCTTGTTTTCTCATCCTCTATCAGGCTTTTTTATCCATACCGGATGAGCCACCAAGATGGACACTGAATTACCTCTAGGATGGATCTTTTGGCTTTTTCATTCCTCCTTTATTGACTCTCATCCATACAGGATAAGTCACCATGGAAGAAAAAAATTACCTCTATGGAGGTTGCCAACAGCATCCTGTTTTTCCATCCGTACCGGTTGAAAAACTACCAGGATGATAATTTTTCATTCCTCTTTTATTGACTCTTTTTATCCATACCGGATGGTCTGGTGAGGAATGATAGAATTACCTAGATGGAGGTAAGACGCTGCCACGGATGATATTCCCTACTTTTTCATCCTGACACAAGTGATATGTCTATGGATGATGTGATTATGGCCTGGAATTGATCTTTACTACCCCTAATTATGATTAATTACGGTGGAAACCCTAACCCCTACCCCAAAACCTATTTTTAACCTTGCTGCGGATGAAATCCGTTAGGGTATACGGATGTGTCCTACTGTTTTCATCCACGGATGAATAATCGGGGGACAAAAAACCCTATGTCGTCTCTCCCGTTGTCAGAAGCACGCGATGTGCTTCTAAGCTTGCGAGGAGAGTGTTATGGCGGACGTGCTTCGGTGGCTGCCCCGTTTGTGGTGTCGTACCCATGCTGGACGAGCGCCTGGGGGGCCGCGAAGGCGGCGCCTTGTCTCTCTTGCAGCGGGGAACACCGCTATGAATGCAGTGGCATCTTCCCTCCTCTGGCTTTTTCTGTGCTTAGCAAGGATGCTTATGATGGGGAAGTTTTCTCCCTCCTTTCTAGTGCCTTGCGATTGTGCCTGCTTTGCTTCATTGCTTATGTGCTTTGTGGAGGTGGCTTGCTGCGGGTGGTGATGGCGCATAACCCTCTTCCCCAATCGCTTAAGGTGCCTTTGGAGTTTAGGGATTCTCATGTTCTTATCTCTTTCTCTTGCTTTTGAGTTTCCTAGTTGACATCGATGACAAGTGTGAGGGTATGTGATTCACCTGGGGTTCCACAATCCTCACTAACCTGTTGGTTTTTTTGGGGGCTTGTGATGGGACCAGGTGAGGATCCTCACCTACTCTGAAGTTTCTTGAGCATGCAGATTGGGATATGGGCTGAGGAGACCTAGGGGTTTGTGCGCTGTGAGGTGGCTGCTACCTGCAGCCCCAATTTCAACCCGACTGCCCCTAGCATGACATGCTACAGCCTGCGTTTTGGCCTTTGTCGTTCTGCCGCCGATGCGCAGCCCGGCCTGACTGGCCTGTTTCCTGAGGCTTGCATACAAACCATACCCTACCTTTTGATCTTTGACAGTAAAGCCTGTGGATTATTAAGCTAGGTTGTAAGTTCTTTTGGCCAAAGAGGATCTAGTTTTTGGTGGTATGTTTTTGGCGGTTTGGGTATCTATGGACCTAGTGGCCTTGAAGTTTAAGGCGGCAGCCTGGTAGGGTACTGCCCTCCTCCTTTTCAGGCCTACTTCTGATGTGTACTGGATCGTAGTAAGGTGTTCTTTACATGTCTTAGCATGGAACTCTTGAAGGATGAGGATGGTAAGCTGCAATGGGATCCTACCTATAGTTTTGGATCTGTCATGACATCAGGCCTATGACCTGCAATCTGGTTTTTTATATACAAAAGAGGCTGGATCTCGGCTGTTCATACTGCTTGTTGGTAGAAGTCTTGAACCTGCAATTTGACAAGCTGCATTCACATTCCCTTGATACCTTGTATGATGCCTTGACAAACACGAATCCACACACAAGTGGGGCGCCGGCGGATCCAAGGGTTTTATCTTGCGATTTGTAAGTCGTACTTCCCTATGGATTTTATTATGTCTTCTTTCTGGCTCCATCATCGCGAAGAACTGACTTTAATTTGTGGCATGTGTAGCAACGCGCGTTTGAGAGGAAGCCATCTCCGGTAGAGTACAACTACACCAAGGAGCATGGTTGGCAATCCCTCATGAAGAACATGGCCAACACGGAGGGGATGAGTGCACTACAGGGCACTAGTATGGATGAGGTCGGGGGTCATGGCCAGGGATTGGATGAGAGCTCTGTGGGACTTAGGGGAACGCCGCCTCATTTAGGTGCTTTGGCAAAGGGCGCGGAGTCATCAGGCTCATCGGATAGCTCTTAGTCCTCCACTGAGGATAAGGATGAGGATGACTAGTCCTAGTCCATGTAGGTCCCAAGGTCAGCCTACTGAACCCTTGTGAGCTTTTCAGCTCATTTCCTGTAAATATATTTCCATCTTTCCATCTTCCATCTTATTCATGTGTCGCACCGTCCTCACCCTCAATTCATGCTTGCTCAATTGTGTACCTGCTAAATTAGAGAAATGGAACTGTAAGGTCTCCCATCCCCAAATACAAAACCAGGCAAAAAACAAAAAACCACCCCCAATTCATCCCCAAAATCAACCCCCAACCCCCCCCCTCCACCAGGCTGCCCTCGCGACTGCAGGACGTCGCCAATGGCGACGTGTTTTTTGGGCGAGGGTCGCACGCCGCGACAGTCGAGCGACGCCAATCCCATTTGCGGGCGGCAACCCCCGACACCCCCTGCGACGTGTTTTTTTGGTCCGGGGGTCAAAAACCGCGGTGGGGGCACCGGTGCGGCGTCGCATCCATTTTTTTTTTCTAACCTGCCCGGGAGTCCCATCATAAAACCCAAAAACACATGGCGTAAGCCGGGTGGTACGCCAAGCGACTATTGGGCGTGGCAAAAAAAAATAGCAGGAGCAGGAGTCAGGCTCCGCCACGCCCGGGCGTGGGTTTTGGCGACGCTCTGGCGTCGTTTTTTTTAATATATAATATTTATAAAAAAACATGGCGCAGGCAGGGTGGCGGGCTACGCGACGCCAGGAACGCCGTCGGCTAGAGGGCCACGATGGCAAGACGTCGCTCGACGGAGGCCCCTGCCATCGGCGTGGACGGCCTGAAAAGCAACGTCCGGCAGTCGCGGGAGTTGGGGGCGGGGGCTCGCGACCCCCATACGTCGCATTTTTGCGACGTCATTTTGGCGATGCCCATGCAACTGCCGGGCGACGGCCGAGCATTGCAAATTATGCGCTTGCCGCGTGCCCGAAAAGGGCATTTTCCCGACGCTGCGGCGTGGCTCGGGCATCGCAAAGGCCCCCCTTTTCCTGTAGTGTCTAGAGGCCTTTGCTGTGTAAGTAGGAGAATAGTACAGGCAGAGGGGGAGGAGTGGGCAGCAGTACGAGCCCATTGGAGGGCTTCTTGTATTTGGGAGTCAGGAGGATGAGCAAAGCCGCGACCGGACCACCTGTGTTGGGTGGCAAGACATGTGGCGCCAAAGATTATGGTGTGGGCTGGCATATGAGGTAAGTTCCATGGGGCACGTGAGTGGGCTAGAGTAGTAGGAGTGAGTAAGTTGGAAGGAGGAGATTAAGAGGCTAGACAGTTCTCTGGGGATAGTACTGTGAGTGTGTGCTTGTATTAGTTTGGATTGGACGCGGGGTTTTTTGGAGGGGATGTCCTTAAGGTATCGGTCCAATAGCCAGCAGATTTCAGTAGCGAAATCCTGTCTGGGTGGCAGTATCTGATATGCCTGTGGGTTAGGAGTAGAGTATTTATGCCAGAGCCACGCTAGCCAATCATTGGGGATGAGGCCAATGTATCGGCCGCTGTGGGCGTAGATTTTTGACCGTTGAGGGCCCTGACAGATTAAGGGGGAGTCGTGGGAAATGTCTTTATCAGGGTTACGTTCGATAGTGTTGATGTGAATGTGAGGAATGGCGAGCGGGTAGGGAATGTTGTGGGCATCTGTGAGTTGTGCCTGGGAGACATGTTGCTGGTGAGTGTGTGTCAGGTAGTTAATGTTGGTACGTTTATGGAACGCAGTAAGGAGGGCGAGGTTGTGGATGGGGTCACAGTCGTCATGTGAACCAAAGAGGTCGTCCTCAATTTGCCAAGTGTTGTCATCTGAGGAAAAACCGGCCCATTTGCATAGGTAGTACGTATCCAGACATGTAGCGCCAAACGCGTCAGTTGATGTCTGGGTTCTGACCCCGAGAATGTCTTCAATAATAAAGGCGGTGGAATTGTTAGGATCGGCACCAAAAGTAGGAGAACACGGCGGGGGGGAGGGGGGGATTATGTCTACCTCGGTGCTGTAAGAAGTAGCGGAGAGGGTGGGGGAGGTTTGAGTGTGCGAGTGAAGGGGTGGTGGGCTGGCAAGGTCATGACTACGGGTCTGGGTATGCGGTGAGGAGTAGGAGGGGGAGGGGGCTGTGGCGCAGGGGAGAGTGTCAATGGTACCAGTATCCTCGGCATGAGAGGATTTAAGCATTTGTAGGATAGAGGGGGCAGGGGCGGTACGAAAAGCGGGGAGTAGATCCTGCGGACTGTGGGGGAAAAGAAGACAGGGTAGGTCGCATTCAAGGGTACATGAGGCCGATGGGTGGCAAAATAGGGTACGGAGGTGGTTAAGGAATCTGCAGGTTTTGGGAGTGGCTCTGGAGTGTTTAAGGGTGAATTCTATGAGGGTCAAGAGGCAGTTGCCGGTGGCGGTGGTGAGCTTGGTGAGGGTCGTGATGTGTCGTCCTCTGAAATATTTGATGATAAGTATCTTTTGGCGGGGGAACTTGCGTTCGAATTGGGAGAGGAAAGGGCTCGTATGCCAGGCCTGTTCGAGGGGAGATATGGATTTAGGATAATCAGGGAGATCGGTTTGCACACTCGTTTTCATCTGGCGGAGTATGAATAGGGAGCGGGCAGTAGGGGAATGGAGACAAGACTGTGAGTGGAGGAAAGGTAGTGAGTGAAGTCCATTATACTTGGAGGCCAGGTGTTTGAGTAGCCCGCAGTAGATGAGACCTAGACGGCCCGGGTCGTTGAGGGCTTCGAGTAGTTGGGAGCCAAGAGTGCGCGAGTATGATATTATTAAGAGACTAGTACCGATGCCATAGCTGTCCGTGGGGAGTTGAGTGAAAGCATTGGGAGTGCTAGTTGGGAGACCACAAATGCGCTTAGTGAGTTGGATAATTTGTCTGTCGATCTGGGTGATGTCAGGGAGGGAGAAGGGAGCCGCATCGAAGGAGTATTGGACCTGTGGTCTTAGGACGGATTCTATGAGGGAGAGTTTGGGCCTGATGGCTATGGGGGCTTTGAGGAGAGCCAGGCTTTTATTAGTTAGTTTGGTGAGTGTGGCGATTTTTTGTACATGCCATGTGAGCGAGGGGACAAGTTGAATACCTAAGTATGTGTAGGGTTCATCAAGGCCTAGGAAGGGAAATGGTTTGTTCTGGTATTGGATGTATAGTTTGCAGTGTGACGCAATAGAAGATTTGGTAAGCTTACTGCGGTGGGTAGCCGCGGTGATGGGCGCATTTATGAAGACTTAGTTCCATTCCAGACCATTGGTTAAAGCGTGATAGTTTTTCAACTTGCCGGTTGAGGTGTTGGGGTTTGTGCGCAAGGATGGCAAGGTCATCCGCGTAAGCGGCAGCATAAATTTTGTTTGAGGAAGTTTTGTATTGGTATCCAAGTTTGCCACGTGCGATCCATCTGAGCAAGGGTTCAAGGAAGATGATAAAGAGGTAAGGACTAAGGGGGTCGCCTTGGATAGTGCCGCGTAGAATCGGGATGGGAGGGGTGGAACCATAATATGAGCTTGTATATTCCATGGAGCTGTTAGTATAAATATTACCGATGAGTTGTATAGCGTCTGATGGGTAGCCAAGGTCTGTCATAACACTAGAAGCATTCGTGTCATTTACCACTGGGGTAACGACTCATTTTGAGTGGTAAAAGTCAAAAAACCGGAATCGACTGGAAGTTACAAACGATTAGTTACAACAGACGTGGAAGTTGGGTCGGACATCCAATGATTGGAGTGGTAAAGCACGTAGACGTGCGAACAACTGCTCAGCGATTATTGCGATTAATGCTGAAGAACCACGTGGCGTAACCAAGCAGGCCGCCCGTGTGTCTGACCTTTTGGGCTGACTTTGACTTTTTCCTCTGGATGAGTGGACTGACTCACCGGAGCGCGGAGACACATGGATGTGGACGTGGACGACGATGTGGACGCCGACGTGGCGGCGCCACGACGAGCAGCACTGTTGTCACGTGGCCACGGGCCCGGGGCCACATGGTAGTCGACCACATAACTTGCAGTGCTACATGCCCAATGGCAACTGCGACTGTGGAAGTCGGCGCAACCACTGCTTTACTACTTTAAATGAAGTGCTCGAAATTACTTGAACAATCATTCATAGTGCTTTGAAGTTTTGGTGTTTGTAATGAGCCGACTAGTACATACGCATGTAATGCCATACAAGAGAACTAATCATGTCATTAGAAATGCGAAAACAATGAAAGACATGCCATGAAACAAAACGAAATGAAAATGAAATGAAATGAAACAAATGGTACTTTATTACATCTGCGGAAAGCTCAAAGAGCGTATGATACAAAATGAAAAAACCAAAGTAAAAAAAACAGCCCAAAGTTATTACTGCTCTGGGAATTGCCTAAGGGTCAAGGCCTCGTGCAGGTAAGCTGCCAAGCAATTGTGATCCTCATAATGCAAGACTCAATGACAGATTGAGTCCCACGGAATAGACCATCTACCCATGCAGGTTTCTTGTAGCTATTGATCCACAAGGAATCATAGGTAATTTTGTGCTTGAAATCTGGCTCTCTTGGATGAATCTAGACCCACACTCTCTTTGCTCCTTCAGCTACACATGCCTCTGCACAAATCATGCATTCATCCTTGCCTTGCTGCTAGTAGCTGACAATGACAGCCTAGATTTATTCTAGGAAACATCCAACTCAGCTTCTGACACTAGTTCCTATGCTGAATGCGTCTGCTAGTCTATGAAATGTAACAGGCATTCACCTTTTTTCCTCGGTTGTCCCATCATTGACTGGGGCAGAACAGTATTCATTCCACAACTTCTCCTCATCTCTGTTACTTGTTTTTTGATACTTTCCTGTTGTCACATTGGCAGTATCATGTCAAAGTCACTCCAAACTAGATTCACTCAACCAACTAACTTACAGAATTCAACATGGAAATTTAGGGCCGATTCTGATAAGAGGGAAAAACAAGGTGAAATGTGTTGAAGAAGATGCCTTCATTAGCAGTGTCTGATTTTATAAATTGTGCCGCTGCTACCAGTTGACCATCTACCCATGCAGGTTTGTTGCAGCTGTAGAGTCAATCTGGAGCTTGAAGCCCGGCCCTCTTGGGTGAATCTGCACCCACACTCTATCCCTGCTCCTTCAACTATCCATGCCTCTGCACAAATCATGCATATATCATTGCCTTGCTGCTAGCAGCTGATGATGACAGCCTAGATTTATTCTTACACCCCAACCTTATTTGGAAAAACAGGCTGAAATGTGTTGAGGAAGGTGCCTTCATTAGCAGCACTTCATTGTATCAATTGTGCTGCCGCTACTGTTTCCACTTGCAACAATTGACCATCTACTCCAGCTAATTTCTTGTAGCTATTGATCCCTCAGCCTGAACCTGATCATGAATCTGGACCTCTATCCCTGGTCCCTCAGCTATCCCTGCCCGTGTACAGATCATGAATACATCCCTCAGCCTTGCTGCTAGCAGCTGACAGTGACGGCGTGAAGTCCTTCCAGAAAACACCCCAACCTAGCAATTCTGAATTGCAACTGCTTCTCTCTGTAGTCGAACAAGCACTC
The DNA here is from genome assembly GCA_030704615.1 of Takakia lepidozioides. Classification (NCBI taxonomy): domain Eukaryota; kingdom Viridiplantae; phylum Streptophyta; class Takakiopsida; order Takakiales; family Takakiaceae; genus Takakia; species Takakia lepidozioides. The sequence goes on from CM060734.1 coordinate 7,010,053, forward strand.
ACCTTTTTGTCTCCATTGTCCCCCACTGACTGGGGTCGGAAAGTGTTCATCCCAAAGCTTCTCTTCATCTTGTTATCTGTTTCTGGGTACTTTCTTGCTGCCACATCAGCAGTAATTTGTCAAAGTCACTCCAAACCACCCCACATCCACCCAACGAGCTAACTTACAGCATTCAATATGTAAATTCAGGGCTGGGTCTGATGAGAGGGCAAAATAGGCTGAAATAGGTCGAAGAAGAAGGTGCCCTCACCACATTGTCCTCGACCTTGTGTCATGACCCATGGAGGATTTGACTGACCATGCACCCAAGAGGACTTGTGTGTGCGAGGTGTGTGCTGCTTCCACATGGAATTGTAGGCAATCTGGAGCTTGAAATCTGGCCCTCTTGGATGAATCTGGACCCACACTGTGTTATTGTCACCTGCTAGCATCAAGGCAAGGATGTATGCATGATTTGTGCAGAGGCATGGATAGCTGAATTTGGCGCCGCATTTCCATCCAGCAGGTAACTGGAATCCCGGATGGATCGAAATCCAGCGCCGAATTTCCATCCTGCAGGTATTTCCTCGCTGAGAATTACCTTCCTGCAGGTAATTCTGAGCGAGGAATTACCTTCCTACCTTCGTCGATAAGAATTACCTGCAGGAAGGTAATTCATCGATCAGAATTACCTGCAAGGAAGGTAATTCTCAGCGATGAATTACCTGCAGGATGGAAATTCGGCGCCGGATATCCATACGACAGCGATCCGACTTACCTGCTGGATGGAAATTCGGCGCCAAATTTCCATCCATCCGGGATTCGAATTACCTGCAGGATGGATATGCAGCGCCGGATTTCGATCGATCCGGGATTTCACTTACCTGCTGGATGGAAATTCGGCGCCGGATTTCCATCCATCCGGGATTGCACTTGCCTGCTGGGTGGAAATTCGGCGCCGAATTTCCATCCGGGGGCTGGTCTCTGTCGGAGAGGTGCAGGCCTCTCCGCCGCTCTGTTGGATATTCGGTGCCGAATTTCCGTCCGGCGGTTGAAATATGACGGCCAGGTGCCGACCTCTCCCCCCTCCCCGACCGCATTGGAACGGCCCCGGATTGAAATTCGGCGCCGTTTTCCTATCTGGGGAGGTTTTTATGTCGGCCAGTTTTCGGTCTGACACCCCGACAAGACTTCCTTGGGGGGGCCCGGATGGAAATTCGGCGCCGAATCTCCATCCAGGGGATGCTCTCTGTCGAACACGTGCCGACCTCTACGCCCGAGGCGACTTCATCCGGGCGTCCCCTGTTCGATATTCGGTGCCGAATTTCCGTCCGGGGGTTGAAATGTGACGGCCAAGTGCCGGCCTCTCCCCCCTCCCCGACTGCATCCGAACCGCCCCGGATGGAAATTTGGCGCCGTTTTTCCATTTGGGGATGTTTTTATGCCGGCCAGTTTTCGGCCTGACCCCCCGACACGACTTCCTTTGGGGGGCCCGGATGGAAATTCGGCGCCGAATCTCCATCCAGGGGATGTTCTCTGTCGCACACGCACCGGCCTCTGCGCCCGAGGCGACTTCATCCGGGCTTCCCCCGTTGGATATTGGGTGCCGAATTTCCATTCGGGGGTAGTAATATGACGGCACGGTGCCGGCTTCTCCCCTTCAGCCGCCATCATCCGGACGGCCCCCCACTTTCTGACTGCATACCGTTGGCAGTTATTGCGCAAAGACCAGGGGCCGCATTCCGGAGACAAGGTTCATTAACACTCTGACTGTGGATTTTTGAGATAGTTGGCTCCCTGGATTTGGATTAGGCTTCGTCGCTCGGACAAATCGGCATCGCATTCATTCCCATCGCTGCATCCCCCTTCTACCAGGGAGCTTCCCCGCACTCCATCCTGGGAGTCTTGTGTGCACATCTCCCATGGCGGAAAACCTGAGCACTACAGTGTACTGCCCTCCTCACGAGCATAGAGCTTCATTTCCGTGCAGAGGGGACACCTGCCGGGTGATGGAGAAATATTTGTGCGTTTGATACCACCTGAAACCGGGGTCGGTTTTTTTGGAGGAGGAAAGGAAGGACTCTAACGGCCTTGTTGTCGAGAGTATTGTTGTGCTCCACGATGATTTCGGCGATGGCAGGGAATGGCGAGTTCCACCATTGGACAGCGTCATATACAGGGCTGTTGGGGACTTCATTTGCCCGCCAAATGCACCTTCTATCCTGGCACCTTCCACGAAACAATCCGCGAATCAGAGAGTGGCTACCTCAAAGAGAGAAGTCCGCAACGAAGTAAATCCAGAGCCGAACCCATCCATGAAGACGAGCGAGAACCGGGTTGTTCACAACTTGTCCGACTCAGACGAGGTCATGGAAGTTCCGAGGTCGTCCTGGAGATCAGGCAAGTCCTCAATGGACGTCAGTGGAGGAGGGAGTCATATTCCCAGCACGAGCACCGCAATTCGATCTATTCTTGAAATTCTGCGAGGGCTTCACCTGGAGGGACACCGGTCGGAGCTGGCCGGGCTGGACTACAGCAAGTTCGCAATTAAATCGGTTACATGCCTTCCCGCCGACGTCGACGGTAATATCTTCTTTGAGTTCCCTCCTCGGGCGGACTACTCGAGGGCGTCCGGAATGTTGACAGATATGGATAGAAAACATGACGGTCATCCTTGGTGCGTTACCAAAACCACCAGCATGAAGATGCTCGATGGTGTGCGGGTGCGCTACGTTGTTTGTGCGGGCGCGTTGCGGTGTTTCTCCCCAACTTGCTTCCACTTTAAATCCAGAGGTCACAGGAACGAGACCGATTGGACAGGCACAGCTCACCAACCATTTCGAGCTCAGGAGAAGGTTCCGAACTCCACATTTAAGTGTGCACATTGCAAAGAACCACCACACTGCATGTCTGTTTGTAATGCCAAGCAGTTCTATGTGTTGCACCGTTTCCCTGACCTCACCCGAGCTTGCATACACGTTGGTTCCCATTGTCACAAATTGGCGAGGGGGAACTCGCGGGAGGCTGCCCACGAAGCAGAGCAGCTCATTCAAGAGGAGGTTAAGTTGAGACCGGGTGCCAAACCCAAACAGATACAGCTCCAAGCCGCCCATAAGATGGCATTGGCCAGAATTATGTCGGAAGACGGCTCCGATAGAGTTCCTCTCGACGAGAAGGAAATGGAGGCATTGCTGGAGTCGGTGTCCCACGTATGTTCACCGAATGTCCGAAACCACATTGTCTCATGCAAACAGAAAATTGGGCGTGGCTCCGATATGCACTCCATTCTGGAGGTGAAGCGACGATGTGGATATGACTACATTCATGGAAGTAGGTTTCCAGGACAAGGGACTGAGGCAGATCGTTGTTTCGTATTCAAAATGTCCACGTGTGGACCTGGCAGTGGCGTCGAACTGGTCGACAGGATGACGAGTGGGAACTTGTCAAACAGTTGGGTCATGTTCGACCATATCAAGCGAATTACAAATCACCAGTGGGTGACAATGGGTGCACATGTCTACGACACCCACTACAGGATGCTAATGACAATTGCTATTTGTGAGATGAAAAGAGAGGACACACAATCGGAGATGCTTCTTTGGCAGGGAATAAACGAACAGATGGCCAAGGCGGGATTGCCCCCTCCGAATTTCCGTGGTTTCATGGCGGACAACGCACAAGCAAATTGGGCTGCCATCCGAAGGGTGTACGGGCAAGACCCCAATGTTCCCATGGAAGGCAAGGAGAGATCTTGTGGGTTCCATTTTCTGCAGAGCCTTTCGCAGTACACAACCAGGCTCGTGGCGCCAAATTTCAGAGAAGAGCACCGTTCCATGTGCCTTGCGTGGAAGCGCGCTCCCACCTTGGATGATGCAGAGACACAGTTTGCATGCATACGGGCTTGGTGGACATCGTCAGGTGCTGTAAGGAAATCAGACGAAGGAGCAATGGTCAGTTGGCTAGCATGGTGGCATTATCGTTTCCTCCAGTTCGGCGACTATATGCGGGAGGTGAGTTGCACGAATTCGCGTCCCGTTGGATATTATTCTTGGCCATATTTGTAACTTGCTTGTAACCTGAACATGTGCTTGTGCAGGAAATGTGTCTCGACTCCGACACCGACATGCCCACGACAAACATGGCCGAATCAGTGCACTCTTCCTGGCGTGCCTCCTCTGCGGCGCATCTGGTGGACATCCTCACTGCCACAATGGAGGACATTGTGAGGTCAATTATGCAGCAATGCAGGTACAACGAGTTCTTGAAAGGGAAACAGTGGGGCTTGGGGCCGGACAGGCAGGAAATGCTGATGCGGACTGCCTCCAGATCGAAGAATCCTCGGAAGTGGGCGGCGGCCTTGCGAGAGGGCCTTCGGGACACGCCATTGCTGCGAAGAGGCCAACATTTGGAAGGAGATGTTCATACCCGTCCAGTGAGACGAAGACTTGACGAGGCACCTGGCGGAGAAGAGGATTCATGGCGAGCTGACAAGAATATTCGCACGCTCCCTCGTGGTCCGGTGATGTTGTCCGAGGAGGTCTCGTCGAGCACCGGAAGTCCTGCACGTTCAAGATCGCCATCTCCTTTGAGCACAGGGCGCGTGCCCCGGCAACATAACGAGCCATCTGTAGTAAAGCAATACAACATTCCCATTGTGGAGACAAGAGTGTCGGAGTCACAGTGGAGAATTGCGAGGACATTGCCGGCATTTCGAGGGAAGTGTTGCGCCATCCGGGTGGATACGAGAGCACGCTGTGGTGAGATGATTCGGAGGAACCCACACGGTGCTGTACCTGCACCTTGTTTCAGCGGCAGATTTTTGACTCCCACATTTGCTCACGCCACAACGCAGACATTTTGGTTCTGTAGGCACGACATAATGACCTGTGTATTTGGCAAGCCCAAGTACGGGATTCAGGGAATGCCGGAGCCTCCGGGCGTCTGGCCTGTTGCACCGGGTTGCAGCCTCTCTCAGAATGAGGCGGATGATCTATCTGCAGCAAGATTTCGAATGGTGCAACGCACAGACATCCCGGCCCACGCATTTCCGGTTCCTCAGACCCAGCCATTGCAGACTGCTCGGTCCAGTAGAGACGGATTGGACAATTCTGCACATCCCACAATGCGATTCGGAAGAGTGAAGAGACGACACCCTCCCAACAAGTTGAATGAGACTCGGATTGCCAATGCTCTTGGGATGGCTTGCACTATTCAGAGCTCCGTGGACGTACCCCCACCCGGCCTTGGGCGTGTGTATCGGATGGCAACGGCCGGCTCGGCTGTACGCGACGATGTATACACAATTACGATTGGAGTGGAGCCGACTTGCAACTGTACGGACTTCTCGTTGATGGAAGCAAAGAAGGGTTCGAAGTATTATCCGTGCAAGCATCTGTATTACATTTACCTGAAGAGGTTGAGGATGAACGTGACTATTGATGACTTTATTCATGCACCGGCGTTGAGCGTGAACGAGCTGCACAAACTCCTCCTTAGGGATTCCAGAAATCATTGATGGGGCAAACGGAATCTTCCATATGGATATTTTCAAATGCATTTTGCTGTATCAGACTTTTTTTTTGCAGTGTAATGAAATGCACCCCAAAACTCCTGGAATGAGGCAATATTCCATTCAAACTGAGATCCAACAGAAGCAGTTGTGGGGCCATTTCTGGAAAAATGGCGCCGAATTTCTCTTTTTGGGGCCGAAAACTCGCTAAGTCCCAACATGCACTGGTACCTGTGTTTGGGAAAATGGCGCCGAATTTCTCTTTCTGGGGCCGAAAACTGGCTAAGTCCCAACATGCACTGGTACCGTGTCTGGAAAAATGGCGCCGAATTTCTCTTTTTTGGGCCGAAAACTGGCTAAGTCCGAACATGCACTGGAAAAATGGCGCCGAATTACCTGTCATGAGGGGACCTATAGCCGCGGAATTCGGCACCATTTTTCGCCAGAGAGACCTATTGCCGCGAAATACGTCGCCGTTTTTTCAGGTTACGGACCCTATTACCGCGAAATTCGGCGCCATATTTGCACATGTCGCTGGGAATTGGCATGAGCGGAAGACGAAATATCATGAGCACAACTGTCAAAAGTGCAATTTTCCCTTCAAGGGGCCGAATAATATATTTGTTTTTTCTGACACATTGCATTAAATTATTGTTTTTTATTGTTTTTTATTTTCGAAATTTGTACTTCTGCTCATGAAAACCGATTGTGTTACTACTCTGCTCATGCCGCTCATGCCGCTCATGCTCATGAAATAGCAAACCTCCTGTAACAGCGGGAGTTTGAAATTCATTGTCTTCGTAGAGCACCAAGGATTCACGTCGTACTTGCAATCCATTCCTTCCAGCAGCCCAACAGTTGTAGTATTGGGGAGAGGTGGAAGTTTGTAGACAATATCTCCATCGACGATTCGGGGCAGGCGCAGCACCTCCCAGTGTTCAATTTCAAAGAAGTCAACTTTTGCGAGAGCGCTCCTTGAAGTTTGACTGGAATGAAGCAGCCGTAGAACCTCCATTATGGAATTGGGATTGTTGGGGGTGGGTGGGTCAGCTTCGACGACTGTTTTTGACGAGGATTTTGTGGAACAACAACAATACACTCTTCATCACTGGACAAGTCAATACTTTTGGACTTTACTCTGAGTCCAGCAGCAAAAGACGCCATAGTCTTGAGAGTCAATGCGGGGGATTGCTTGGGAGGAGTCTTTGCATTGTGGGGTGCAACCGGAAGACCAAATATCTTGTATCCAACTTCGCCATTGAATGGAAGTACCCAGGAGTCCCCTTCAGCATTACAAACTGGGTGTCGCGGCCCTTTGCCTTGAGGGCAGGGGGTCGGGACACAAGAAGGGCTGCCCCTGTGGTGGGGGCGGTGGCAACAATGGGTATGGGGGTTGAAGCACCGTTGAGTGCCCAAGGCACTCAAGGAGGCAGAGGCGCTCACTAGGTGGAGCCCCGCACACTGGGTTGCGGTGGGGGTGGCTCCACGAGGGGTGGTGGTAGCTTAGTGGGTCTTAGTGGGGCTGGCATAGGACTCACCATGGGGCTGAGACCTTGTGGTGGCAGTTGTGGGGAGTCTTGGGACTCATCACGGTCCATTGGGGCCGTGGTGGGTGGGCCAAGACTCACCGCGACTCATCACCGAGAATCAAGGGTCTTCGTGGTGGTTCGCCATAAAAAGACTGTGTTGTTTGTGAAACCCCCGCGGACAGTCACAGAAGTATATATAGGGAGAAGTAAGCATTCAGCCCTTTCAATTGCCTCGTTCAAAGTCTTAGGTGGCTTCTCCTCCAACTTTCGCCTGGCCCACGGGGCCAGTCCTGCCACAAAGTTGAAGACCATTTCTGGTTCTGCCATATCCGTGACTTCGAGCAACAACACATTGAAAGCCTGAACGTATCCCCGAATGTCATCCATTTGCTTCAAATTTCTTATCTTGTCCCGGGTGAGCCAGGACGCGTTGAGGGGCATGAACTGTTTCTTCATTAGTTCCTTGAACCCACTCCAGCTCAAGATCTCTTGGTCTGGCCCTTGGTCCTGAAGACGTTTCTGCCACCATTGTTGAACATAACCCCTCAAATGGGTGGGTGCCACTTCCACCCGATCCTCGTCACTCAACTTGGCCGCCCGGAAGTACTGCTCTAGCTCCAGGAGCTAGGTGTTGAGTGCCTTCCGATTTTGGACGCCCTCGAAGGTGTCGGGTTCCTTAGGCTTCACCTTAAATTTTGCCTTAGTGGAAGTGGCGTTGGCAGCTTGCATTACGTCCTTCAGTGTCCCGCCAAACTGTGCCAGAAGCCCTTGGATGTCCCTAGGGGCGAAAGATAAGGCCGTATTGAGCTGAACCACAAGAAGGTCCGGCGGGAGGGTGACTCCTTCCGACTGGAAAAGAAGTGGGATAGGCCACGCAGCGATAATGGCACATGGAAATCGAAGGGAGGACCTTCACACGTCAAGGCGGCACCCGGTGCTCCGAAAGGAAAATCAGGTGTGGTGGCTTATGGCGGACAGTTGGCGACCTTCGATGGAGTGTGCTTTAATTGCGGGGAGCCCGGGCACATGGCCAAGAAGTGTGCGAAACCCCGACAATTAAACATGACTCGGGCGACCACGAAGTTGTCCGAAGATTCCATCAGCCGCTTGGTGGAGGCAGTGGTCGCCAAGACTTGCAAGGTAGGCAACTACTCTTGTGAATTGTATCAGGAGACTAAAGCCTTGCGTAAAAGGAGTCAGTTAATGTTTGTGAGCGGGATAATTTCCGGAACTAATGTGTCGTTGTCGGTGGACACAGGAACGTCGCACTCCTTCATGATGCCGGCCACAACACGGAAGTTGGGGCTCCCGACAAGTGATGTGGGGGCCTCTATTGAAGTGCGTTCTGCCAAAGGAGAACCACAACTGGCGACGAGGTTGGCGTTCAATGTTCCTCTTCAGCTGGGGAGTTGGGAGGGACGTGAAAACTTCACCATTTGTGAGATCGATGGAGTGGATCTCATTTTGGGGATGACATTTTTGAGCAAATCCGGAGCGGTCATAGATGGCCGCAAGAGAGTAGTCACGCTACCATGTGGGAATGGTGGTGAAGTTTTACGGGTGTTGGAAACGCCTAACCGAGTGGGAGGGCGAATAAACCTGCTGACAGCAAGGAGTGGGCCGTGGAGGAGCCACACGAGCCCCAGTTTTTGCTTTACGTGAGACAGGTGGAAGGAGAAGTCGATAGGGAGCCGAGCCCAGATTGGATTAAGGGGATCCTGGAGAAATACCAGGATGTGATGTTGGAGGATTTACCAAACGGCTTGCAACCGCGAAGAGGAGTTGACCACAAGATAGAGGTGATACCGGGATCGGAGCCGCCTGCCAAGGCGCGGTTGAGCCACAGAGAGTTGGTCGAGCTGAAGGCCTAGCTCAAGGATCTAATGGCAAAGGGGTACATCCGGCCGAGTAAGTCACCTTACGGAGCCCTGATACTATTCGTAGATAAGAAGGATGGGACGCTGCGGATGTGTGTCGATTACAGGGCTCTGAATGAGGTGACTATAAAAAACCGGTACCCTTTGCCAAGGATCGATGACCTCTTTGATCGGTTGGCAGGAGCAAAGTATTTCAGCCGGATTGATTTACGTTTGGGTTACCACCAGATCCGGATAGCGAAATGAGATGAGGAAAAGACAGCTTGCAGGACAAGGTATGGCTCATACGAATTTTTGGTGATGCTTTTTGGGCTCACCAACGCGCCAGCAACCTTTAGCACCCTCATGAACTACCTCTTTCAGGAGTGGTTGGATGACTTTGTGATCATGTACATCGACGACATCTTGGTGTACTCGAAAACGAAGGAAGAGCATTTGGAGCACCTCAAAAGGGTGTTCCAGAAATTGCGGGAAGGGAAGCTGTATGCCAAAGCTTCAAAGTGTGAATTCGGGGTCACAAAAGTGGAGTTCCTAGGGCATGTGATTACACAGGATGGAATCAAAATGGATGAAAAAAAGGTGAGGGCGATCTTGGACTGGGAACCTCCAACTTCGGTCTTGGGAGTGCGATTCTTCCTACGACTCGCCTCCTATTACCGAAAGTATGTGAGAAATTTCGCCAAGATCGCGGGGCCGCTGTCAGACCTTCTGTGTAAGTCCAAGGTATGGGTATGGAATACCTTTTGTGGCCAAGCTTTTGCCGAGTTGAAGCAGCGGATGGCGGAAGCTCCAGTCTTGAAAATCCCGGAGTTCGACCGTCTATTTGAGATTCATACAAATGCGTCGGACTTTGCAATCGGTGGTGTGCTGATGTAGGATGGACGTCCAGTGGCTTACGAAAGTAAGAAACTGAATGAAGTGGAGCGACAGTGGCCTACGCACGAGAAAGAAATGAAGGCGGTGGTGCATTGCCTTGAGCTTTGGCGCCACTATGTTGGTTCCAACCCGGTGAAGGCGTTCACGGACAATGTCACGGTGAAGTATTTTGCCACACAGCCTAAGTTGTCCCCAAAACAACTTAGGTGGCAAGACACTTTGGCAATGTTCAACGTGGATATCCAATACAAACCGGGACGGGACAATGTGGTGGCCGATGCTTTAAGTAGAAAGCAGCAGCTCATGTTGGTGTACAGGGGCGAGACAGCGCTCCAAAGGAAGATCCGGAAGGCTTACCGGAAGGATGAAATGGCGAAGTCCGTGATGCACGACTTGAGGTTGGGGGTTAAATCATAGTTCCACTTGCACAATGGACTGCTCCGGTACAAGCAAAAGCGTCTCTACGTACCAAAGGGAGGGATCAGAGATAGTCTCTTGAGAAAATGCCACGATGGCCCGCTTGTGGGCCACGGCGGAGCCAAGCGCACCGCGGCACTCTTGAAGAAAGAGTATTTCTGGCCCAAACTGAGGGAGGAGGCCGAGGAGTATGTCAAGACATGCACCACATGCCAACAAAACCGGAGCGAGTACAAAAAGCAAGCAGGGCTGCTACAACCCTTGCCGATTCCAGAGGGGTCTTGGGAAAGTGTCTCGATGGATTTCATGATTGCTTTGCCACTGTCAAAAGGATTTGCAATCATGGTGGTGGTGGATAGGCTCAGTAAAATGGGCCATTTCATCCCCACCAAGGAGACGGCAACGGCGCAGGAGACGGGGCGACTTTGCTTCGCCCACGTCTTCAAGCATCATGGACTCCCGAAGGATATTGTCTTGGACCTCGATCCAAAGTTTACAAGTAAATTTTTGGAGGGCACTTTGGAAGAAAATGGGGACGAGGCTCAAGATAAGCACAGCCTTCCGACCTACAACGGACGGCCAAACGGAAAGAGTGAACTCCGTGGTGAAGCAGATCTTGCGGAATTATGCGTCGGTAGACCAGTCGGACTGGGTGGAGCACTTGGATGCGGCAGAGTTCTGTTATAATAACACAAAACACTCCGCAACGAGAGTTTATGGTGCCGACAAGTTGGGCTGCCCAGGATGGTGAGGAGCCGGCAGCAGCAGCGGTGCTGGAAGAACGCGAGCGTTTGTTGGAGCTCGCAAAGTACAACATTGCCAAAGCTAGGAAACGGTATGAACGGCAGGCAAATCGGAAGCGGAGGGAAGTTAAGTTTGAGGCAGGCACGGAGGTCTGGTTGAACATAAAGAATTTTTGACTCCCATCCAAGGGGCAAGGAAACTTGCGCCTTCTTTGGGAGTTCACGTGCTAGTGCGCACCTGACACGTGCGCGTACTATAACTGCGCTACCGAGGGGTTGCCTTGTAGTGCGTGCTAACGCGGAAGCTACGTGCTTCTGTTCACGTACTATAATTGTGTAGCCTCGGGACAAAGTCGTAGTGCGGCTTCGGAGTATTTCCGTACCTCAGGCCAGCATTCCAAGGCGGACCCAATTGTAGTGATTGGGGCGCATGGTTGGTTCAAGGTTATCTTCCTAGTAAAAAAAGGTTCAAGATGAACCCTTGAGCCGTGATGCCAAAAAGCGGCATCATGAGCGGTCGCAAGCAATGTTGTTGCAGTAAGGCGGTTTGATCCTTGGGGAGGATCATTCCTTGGCCTGGGAGTGGGCCAAGAAGAGTGCACTGGGTGGAGCTTGAGAGGCTTCACCCTTGGCCGAGACTTGGAGGAAGTCGGCCGAACTAGCTAGTGGAGAGTAGAGTCAAGTGGGGGTTTGGTTCTCTGCCACGGGACGCCATGGTATGGAAACAAACTCCTTGATGTGGGACGCCACAACTTGGATGTTAGTTTCTACAAAACGGACAAATCGATAAGGACATCGACTCCCTGTTGGTAGGGGTGTGTGTCGCGGCCCTTTGCCTTGAGGGCAGGGGGTCGGGACACAAGAAGGGCTGCCCCTGTGGTGGGGGCGGTGGCAACAATGGGTATGGGGGCTGAAGCACCCTTGAGTGCCCAAGGGACTCAAGGAGGCGGAGGCGCTCACTAGGTGGAGCCCCGCATACCGGGTTGCGGTGGGGGTGGTTCCACGAGGGGTGGTGGTAGCTTAGTGGGTCTTAGTGGGGGTGGCATAGGACTCACCATGGGGCTGAGACCTTGTGGTGGGAGTCATGGGGAGTCCTGGGACTCATCACGGTTAATTGGGGCTGTGGTGGGTGGGCCAAGACTCACCGCGACTCATCACCGGGAATCAAGGGTCTTCGTGGTGGTTCGTCATGAAAGGACTGTATTGTTTGTGAAACCCCTGTGGACAGTCACAGAAGTATATATAGGGAGTAGTAATCCCTCGGCTGAAATTAATACCATTGCTCAACTAGCTTCTTTCTCCAATAATCTTCTTTATAAATGATCAATAATTCCCTATACCATCCTTTACTCACCAACTGTAATTGTGGTATCTTTTTATCACTGCAACAAAGCTTCTTAAAGATATCTATCGACAGATTGTCTAACAAATTAGTAATCAACTCTGACGATTCTTTTACTTCCTCATCATTTGACTTTTCCATTCAGATGCCCTTTTCCTCACTATTAATCTCTCCCGTTTAATTTAATCGAGGACTTCCCACCCCAAAGTCTTTTATTCGCGCCTTCATATATCCTAGATATCCATCTAAAGGACAACACCACATTTGGATCCACTTACGTCTCAGATAACAATGTTTATATAGAACCAATAACTCCTTGTACCAAGCTTTACTTATACTCTCTAATTGCACTAATTCTGCATCATTACATAATAGACTCTTTGTCAAGTTAAATAAGCACAGTGTGAAAACAGCTAGAATAAAACTAGTTATTTGTATTTAACACTTGGATTTAGGTCAAGTGTTAAATCAGATGTCAAGTTTAGTTTGACACCTGGTCCGTCTTATCTTCACGAGAGCGGCAGTCGCGCGGCTCATCTTTCTCGAGTTGAGCCTGCGCGACCAAGCTCCTGCATGCGGTTAGATTTGAGTGTGCTTATGTAGGGGTACAGGTTGTTGTGGGGTGGAGTCCCCATAGCTTGGGGTGCCCCTGGCTCGACTACTATTTCTAAGAGTGATGGTTTGGTTTTCATGTTTTGTGTAAACAATGTGTTCATTGGTTTTCTATCACTCGAGAAAGATGACTCTTACCTGTGAGTGCAAGGTAGGAGTTGAGGGTTAGCACTTGCAAGATTACCTGTGTATAAGTAGTGCTTAGTTTGAGAAGCATATCATTGAATGTGATCACAAGATTCAGCGTGCCCTGAAACGCCTGGAGGATGACGATGCCGGAGCCGCCACTGTTATTGCAGTCGCTAAAGCTACCAAGTCACCAGAGGCTTTGGAGTACACGAGGAGAGACTTAAAAATGCAGCAGCAAATGCTAGTTGGCACCTATGCGTGATCCTTGAAGCTGGATGATTGTTTCCCCAGTAAGCTTATAGAGAAGCTCTATCGTGCAACATGGAGCAGCGCTGGCAAGCTGTGAACGCTGATACCTGCACTCTTGCAGTCTTGGAGTCCAAACTAGGACACGGGGAATATGACCGGTCAACAACCAAGGTGCTGCATTTGATCAACAATCCTGAAGCGGAGGGAGCCCAGGCCACGGACTAGCTCGTCTCGTCTTACCCTGGGAGTGCAAAGGATGAATAGGTGAATATTCTTTGGCAGATCAGAGCAGGGCGGAGCTCGTTGCGTTGACTGGCTAGCCGTTATATAGTCGACAGTCGCTTAAGCTGCAGGGTTACGTTGCCGGGTGATCGATATTGTTTCCAGGTCTTCATTTGGTGGGCATGCCGGGAGCGTGGAGGGGATGACATTGAGACGGCAACAGAGGCTCAGCTGTGGAGGCAGTTCACATTAGCAACGTGGCTTTACCGAATACAACAGCTTTCTGGACAAGATGCTTGCGAGGTTGTAGGGGTCAGCTGCAAATGCTAAATGCCACTCTGTTCACTTGCAGGTAGCTTCTGCGACAATCTAGTACAAACAACATGCACAATTGTAGCAGAAGGATGGTCAGACGAGTTCTCCAGGAAAGCTCTGAAATGCACAGGACCATTTTTGCTCCGTCTAATGGGTATGCTGTGTCTGTTGCAGCAAAGCTGTGACAAGCAAATTGTAGGCAGATCACCTTCACCTGCATGTGGTTTCATGTGCTCTTTGGAGACTTGTGTCTCTGTTCCTTATGAAAGGGCTGTTGCTATGGATTGCGACTGGTGATGCTCAGTTGAGTAAAGGAACGAAGTTCACTCCTCCGATGTTTTTGTGTGCAACCTAGTCTGTAATTGGTGCCAACCTGGCTTAGGGGGCAGCTGGCTTGTAGCTGAGGTGAAGAGCCGGTTGAATGCGGCCATTGGGGGCTCTACCCACATTCTCCATACACTCAAAGGTCCCAGCAGTAACGGGCTCCACAATCAATGCGTCCTTGAGCTTTCCATCATCATCTTTTTGAAAGCAGTGAGCCAAGCCTAACACAATATAGTCATCGTCATTCCAGTCCGGGTCTTCTCCCACGGCAAAAGCCTTGGCAATCGCACAGGAAGGTTTTAGACTCTGCCTGGCAGGTTTAGAAAAATAGACAGAGGTTCCCGTCAGTGACGGCTCTACAAAAGGAGAGCGAGAAAGACGACTTCCTGTGGATGATGAAGCTGGCTCTCCCAAGTAAGCCCTCCGTCAAGTGAACTGCATCTACTGGAGCTCGGCTTGACGAAGCCTTTGCTGACGATGCCTCTCTGTTGGAGATGGCGTCTACCGCCAAACCAGTTTTCAAAGCCTTCCAGTAACCTGCTACAAACGCCATCGAAACAGCTACAGCCAGGAAGCGAAGCGAAGAAGACAAAATACGTTGATGAGTGTAGAAGGATAGCTTAGAAACTGATGGAAAAAGGCCGAGGTGGGTTGTCACAGGTATTCGCCATACAGGTGAGTGGGCTCCGTGAAGACCTCAAAAAAAAAAAAAAAAAACAAAACATGCCGGCACTTGTGCACTGCAGAAAAGCAATGGAGAAGGGAGCAGTTTTTAATGGCGAGAAAGTTTTGGTGTTAAAAATAATATTTTTTTTTTAAAAAAAAAACCATTTTGATCTAATTTAAATGATTTAGAGCCTGGTTGGTCATATCTTTGTCAAATGAGCTCCGTTTGACTCAGTTCTTGAGGGGATAACTGCAGAAAGGGGAAATCTACCTATTTAGACCTGGTTTTTGTTTTTGGGACTCTGCTAAAAATCTATGGAATTTTTAGAGTGTGAGTGTGCCATGAAAGATCCACAATCCTGTCTCTAGAACCTGTGCTGGTCTATATGAGAGACAAATTTGTGGATGTACTCCTTGCATGGCTGGGGGAAATGAGGACGTAATTGAAGGGCAGGTCTCTTCTCTTAGCCTGTGCACACAAGGGGACAGGATTTATGTTTCCCAAGGAACTCAGACTGATTTGAGTGGAGAACAGTTGGACGAGTTGATTGCATACTGGGAGTCAGGCATTAGCAGTAGACAACAGACTGCTGTAGTTGGCATTGAGGGCCTCAATATCGCCTTGGACAGTCAGAACTCTGTTGGAGCCAGCAGTTCTGCAGCTGTAGGTGAAATACCAAAGTGGGTGAAAGCTAGGCTTGGAACACAGCCAAAGACAGCCCCGGGAACCAAGGTGCTCAGCCACAAGGCCGTGGTGTACTGGAGCAGAGAAGCAGGAGCTACACAAGTTTGTGCAATCAGACATGGTTGCAGCCGGATACGCTCTGCACAGGGCAACCACGAGCGGGGGTTCATCAGCAATGACATGTTTGTTGTGCGTGAAGGAGATGCAGTCATTCGCAATGAGGACACCCGCAACCGTCTCAAAGCTTTCGAGTTGAGAGACTATCATACCCTACCTTTGTTTTCTTTAGTGTTCAGTGAGCGGGAGATAGGGGAGTATTGCTTTGTCTCTACCTGGCAGAAAAAGGAGGAGGGTTGGTTAGAGCGAGCTACTGTAGCTTGGGACAAGGTTAGTGGCAGGTTTCTGGACATAGATCAGGTGGAGTTTGCTGCAGCCGTGACTCGAGGAGCATCACGAGTTCCTGAGCCACGAGGTGCAGAGGTGGAATTGGATCCACAGCGTGGGGAGGCAAGCCGTCAAGCGAGGCTTCCTCAGTCATTCACATTAGCGGAGACTGTGTCGACGCCATCCATGGCACCTAGTTCTCGCCCGACTGCTACCGAGGCGGAGGTTACTCTGCCATTGGGGAGAGCTACACGTGCAGCACTGACACCTGCTACCAAAGCTAGTGCGGCCGGTGTGTTATTGGGGGCAGCCACCTCTGTGTGTCAGGCCCCACTGTTCTCGGCAACAATGATTGCGACGCCGGGGGTGAGACCAGCTGCAGTGTTACGACTAGCAGCAACACTCTGTGAGAGTGGGGAGGTCACTTTATCTTCTGCGGAGTTAGTGGAAGGTGTAGTGGCAGAGGGATCCTCGGATTTGAGGGTCAAGACTGCCACGGCTGCGCCCTGGCAAGCTGCAGCTGTCAGGTTGATGGAGCTGCCAGCTAGGCCAGCCTTTGAGCGCGTCATGGTGACACCTGGAGTTGTCTTGTTAGACAACCAGGGAGGCATTTTCACTTTGAGTGGACCGGCAGGCAAGAAGTACCGGCCACTGCGGGTCTTGTTGGACTCAGGAGCTCAGCCACTGATGTTGGGCAGAGCTGCTATTGCAGGTTTGGGCCTCATGGAGGCGGATATGGAGCCTTGTCATTTCCAGATACAGACATCTCTGGGAGGATCAGAGCAGGCTCGGGGCATGACACGGCATCAGTTGGCCATTAGACTGCAGCCGGATCATCCTATCGATGGTTCAGTAATGCGAGCCAAGGCCATTGTGACAGACGCAGTCTCTTACGATGTCCTCGTTGGTGGGGCAGTGTTATACCCCATGGGCTTCACCCTGGACTTTTGGGAGGAGTCAGCATCCTACAGGCCTGGATGGCAGTCAGGCGATGGTCGCCGTGCACAGCTCCCTGTGACATTCATTGGGGGTATAGCGGCTGCCCAGCGGGGCAAGATGCCAACACTAGCCGCCTTTACAGCTGCAGTTAGTTGGCCTAGAGAGTTGTTGGAAGGCAATGCCCATGCAGAGGATGTGCCACCTCCAGCAGAGCAGGATGACATGCATGGTATGGCGGAGTTGCCTGCCATGGTTGCTCACACTCCATTGTGGGGTACGAGCCAGGATTTGCAGCAAGTTGCTGATCGACGGGTGCAACAAGCCTGGGTAGAGGCTTTTGTTCCGTCAGGAGAGCAGGAGAGTGCGGGTATTGCACCAAGACCACCTCAGTTGTCACCATTGGATACCACAACTATTGTGTGGCAGTATCCGGATGAAGGCATTTGCCTTCTGGACTTGTTTGGCGGGATCAGCACCGGATTGGCTGCTGTGCTACAGGCAGGTGTACGAGTTCGACGTTACCTGTATGTGGAGAGGGATGAGACTGCACGACGCGTCTCACTGCGCCATGTTGCTCAGTTGGTACAGCAATACCCTGACTTGTTGCCCGTGTCTGCAGTTCGTGGATACCAACAAGCCTTGCCAGCAGACATTTCTTTGTTCGGGCCGCAGGATTTGGAGCAGGTTGGCTCCATTGATCTGGTAGTGGCAGGTTGGCCCTGCCAAGGGCATTCATCAGCCGGGCATGGCAATGGATTGCGAGACTCGAGGACGGGTCTGTTTTGGGAGATGGTGCGGATTTTGCGCTGCTTGCAGCTTCATCAAGCTGCATCTCCAGCATACATCTTGGAGAATGTACCACTGATGGGTGATTCTCGGGCCAGGGTGATGGCCAGTGTGCATCAAGTCCGGTCGTGGCTTGGGTCAGCAGTGTTGCTGGATGCAGCTGCAGTGGGGTCACGGGCTCATCGTCCACGGCTTTGGTGGACTAACTTGATGCCACCCGCACTACTCAAGCGTGCATTTGATGGGGTGCAGCGGCCAGCACACCTTACCGTGGATGGCATTTTGGACACAGGGAGGCAGTCTCAACGTGTGAGACACGATGACCGTTCGCCTTTGGCAGTGGTCAACAGGGTGGGTCAACCACGAGCAGCATTACCTACACTGTTCAGCTTCCCAGGATCCCATGCTTTTCGGGATGGTGGACCTGGCCTCCTGTGGGATGCTCAGTTGCAGCAGTTAGTGGAGCCTAATGCCGACGAGCGAGAGCGGGCTATGGGGTTTCCACTGGGACCACGGTGGTGCCTTCTCTTTCTGAGGCATCACGGCGTCAGGTGTTGGGGCAAGTAATGGATCTCAATTGCTTGACTTGGATTATCAGCTTGGCTATGGCTGAGCAACGTAGAGTGCGGAGTGCACTCCCCTTCATGGTCTCTCTACCTACCGAGACGGTACAGGCAGCGAGTGGGGGCGAGCCGGTGAAGACCATGGGGTGTAGACATCCATGGCACACGTGGGAGGTGCTCGAGGTCCAAAGGGAGTTGGCAGCCAAGGCAGCTGTGATGGATGAGGTTGGGGATTTTTCTCGGGTTGAGGAGGTTCTCAATGATGAGATGATGGGGCAGGATGAGGCCTTGTCATTGACTGAGTAGGAAGGGGGTACTGCTCAAGAGGTTGCAGCATAGCAACCACGGGACGCGTCCTCTACCTCTAAGCCCACTGGACTTAAGGTTGCAGTTACGGAGGACAATTGGGAGCCTGACATTGGACCCATTGTCACCGGAGGAGAGAGACGACATGTACGGCGGTTCCTGAGGGCTTACAGGAATTGCTTTGCCTTCAGTTTGAAGGACTTGGGAGCACTGAAGGGTCAAGAGATCCGTATTGAGTTGGCCACTGACACGCCAATCTTTCGGAGACCCTATAGATACAGTGACATGGAGAGGTCTTTGATTCAGATGAGGACTCAAGATCTCTGGGAGGCAGGTTTGGTGGAGCTCTCTGGTGGAGAGTATGCTTCAGCCACAGTGATGCCAGCTAAGAAGTATGTCTATGGCAATTGGACGGAGAGACGTATGTGCGGTGATTACCGGCCTGTAATCATCAGACCAAGTCCGATAGGTATGCCATGCCAACACCAGAGGAGATCTTTGATGCCATTGGGCATTCCAAGGTCTTTAGCACGTTGGATTTACGATCCGGATATCACCAGTTGCCGATCAAGGAGGCGGATAAGCAAAAGACGGCATTCTGGGGGATCAATGAGCACGGGAAGGATTGCCTATACCAATGGCGGTTCTTACCATTTGGGCTTAAAAACGCTCCCGCTGAGTTTCAAAGAGTCATGGACAGCATTCTAGCAGGGGTGGAGTTTGCTCGGTGCTACATAGATGACATCATCATCTTTAGTGCTACGGTGGAGGAGCATGAGAGACACCTTCAGGGGGTATTTGAGCGCTTAAGGACGCACGGATTGAAGTTACATCCGGGCAAGTGCAAGTTTTTCCACAACCAGATTGAGTATCTGGGTCACATGATATATCCTGGAGGATTGGGGGTACAGCAGACTAAGGTAGAGTCCATTGCATAGGTTCCACGCCCCACGGATGTGAGCCGAGTTCGAGCTTTCATGGGGTTAGCAAACTATTACAGACGGTTTGTTAAAGGATTTAGTGCCATTGCAAAGGCTCTAACCAAGCTGACCAAGGTGGACCAGGAGTGGCAGTGGGAAGATGAGCAAGAACAAGCTTTTCAAGAGCTCAAGGCAGGTTGACCTCGGCGCCCATCTTGAGACGACCTATCAGGGGGCGTTCTTTTCAGCTGCATACAGATTGGAGCATGATGGGGCTTGGAGCGGTGCTCACACAGGTGGATGATGAGGGAAGAGAGTTCGTAGTGGCTTATGCTAGCCGCTCGAACAACGCTGCAGAGTCTAAGTATAGCTCATATGAGGGAGAATGCTTAGCTGCAGTGTGGGCCATGGCACACTTCAGGTGCTATCTATACGGCAATCTCTTCACCCTTGTCACGGATCACCAACCACTCAAATGGTTGATGGAGTCAGACAAGCTTACGGGGAAGCTTGCACGGTGGGCACTCATCCTTCAAGAGTATGACTTTCAGGTGGTGCATCGACCGGGTTTGGTCAATCGCAATGCAGATGGGTTGAGTCGCAATCCATGCACGAGCCAACAGGATGACACTGGAGCTCGTTGGCATGGTGAGACGGACGAGGAGATGGTGCCCGGATGGCATGCATCTGCATTTCTGTGTATCTTGGCAGCGGAAGGCCAGGTTGGACCTACAACAGGGATGACTGTAGATCAAGTGTCTGAGGACCCTGAGGCCAGCAATGAGCAAGGTGGCGCCAAAGATATACATGAGGATTCAGTTGTGTTGGACTACCTCCGCACTGGAGACACGGCAGCCACTGTGACTGCCAAGGAGAGGGATCGGATCCTACAACGAGCCAAGAGGTTCAAGTGGGAGGGGACACACCTGCTCCAACTGTGGGAGGATGGTCGAGTGAGGATTGTACCTCACCCAACACAGCGGGCACGGTTAGTGCGCCATGCCCATGAGGAGTTGGGGCATTTTGGGGTGCGACGCACTCATAGTCTACTGCAGGGGCAGTATTGGTGGCGTGGTATGCACACAGAGGTGTAACAATTTGTGGCTAGGTGCATGGTGTGTGACAGGGTGCGTGCTTCATTCAACGCCCCTACTCCACAATTGCACCCTCTTCCGATCATGGGATTGGGCTACAGGTGGAGTCTTGACTTCGCAGGGCCGTTGCCACTGACCATGCGCCACAACAAGTACGTGTTGGTGATGGTGGAGCACTTCTCCAAGTGGATTGAATTGGTTCCTGGTTAGTCATGGGCTACAGGTTCAGCAAGCAAGCATCACTTGCCTCCTTCTCACCATACTTTCTTCTCTTTGGCCGAGAGCCGGATTTGCCTACATCCATTCGCAGAGAAGCTGCTACAGTTCTTAACCTTGACGATCCGGACGTGTGGGCACGTGCATGTGAGCAGCATGCAGAGTTGTTCAAGAGAGTCATGCCCATGGCTTTCGAGAACCTTGCCATTGCACAACACCGTGATACGTTGAGGTATGCTACCATACGTGGTGGGGGCTATCGTCCTGGGGTTCGGAGATTCAACCCTGGTGACTATGTCTATCTGCAGCAGACTGCTCCTACGACCCTGGATGTGACTGCAGGACGTGTTATTTTGAGGGTTCGAGAGGTCTTGCCCTCAGGCGTCTTGGTCTTGGAGGGTCGGGATGGCATAACTTGGAAGGACCATGTGCGTAATTGTGCACCATGTCACCTTCCGAATGTCGATGGCAGGATTGACCCAAACCTGGCAGTGGTATCTGCAGGTTTGAGGTGCATGTTGTGTGGGTCTGCTAAAGGGGCAGCCACCATGCTGGTGTGCGATCGATGCTCTAGAGGTTGGCATATGGGATGCTTGACTCCACCTCTTGAGATGGTTCCAGATGGGGATTGGTTATGTCCACATTGCATTGGATAGTGGAAGTAGATACAACCATGGAAGGCTAACAAGCAACGCAAGGCCCAGCTACTAGGAGACCTTGAACACCCGAGATCCTGGCTCAAGTTCACAGATTGCAAGACGGCGACTAACGATGGGGCTACTCTTGTACCCGGCCCCTTGGTCTATAGAGTTTGAGTACAATAGGGACAGTGATAGAGGACTTAGTACGGCTGTGGCTATTACATCTTGTAGCTATCTGGAGGTAGAGGGACCTATCCACCAGCGAGGTTTGCTATTTCATGAGCATGAGCGGCATGAGCGGCATGAGCAGAGTAGTAACACAATCGGTTTTCATGAGCAGAAGTACAAATTTCGAAAATAAAAAACAATAAAAAACAATAATTTAATGCAATGTGTCAGAAAAAACAAATATATTATTCGGCCCCTTGAAGGGAAAATTGCACTTTTGACAGTTGTGCTCATGATATTTCGTCTTCCGCTCATGCCAATTCCCAGCGACATGTGCAAATATGGCACCGAATTTCGCGGTAATAGGGTCCGTAACCTGAAAAAACGGCGACGTATTTCGCGGCAATAGGTCTCTCTGGCGAAAAATGGTGCCGAATTCCGCGGCTATAGGTCCCCTCATGACAGGTAATTCGGCGCCATTTTTCCAGTGCATGTTCGGACTTAGCCAGTTTTCGGCCCAAAAAAGAGAAATTGGGCGCCATTTTTCAAACACGGTACCAGTGCATGTTGGGACTTAGCGAGTTTTCGGCCCCAAAAAGAGAAATTCGGCGCCATTTTCCCAAACACAGGTACCAGTGCATGTTGGGACTTAGCGAGTTTTCGGCCCCAAAAAGAGAAATTCGGCGCCATTTTTCCAAAATGGCCCCACAACTGCTTCTGTTGGATCTCAGTTTGAATGGAATATTGCCTCATTCCAGGAGTTTTGGGGTGCATTTCATTACACTGCAAAAAAAAAGTCTGATACAGCAAAATGCATTTGAAAATATCCATATGGAGGATTCCGTTTGCCCCATCAATGATTTCTGGAATCCCTAAGGAGGAGTTTGTGCAGCTCGTTCACGATCAACGCCGGTGCATGAATAAAGTCATCAATAGTCACGTTCATCCTCAACCTCTTCAGGTAAATGTAATACAGATGCTTGCACGGATAATACTTCGAACCCTTCTTTGCTTCCATCAACGAGAAGTCCGTACAGTTGCAAGTCGGCTCCACTCCAATCGTAATTGTGTATACATCGTCGCGTACAGCCGAGCCGGCCGTTGCCATCCGATACACACGCCCAAGGCCGGGTGGGGGTACGTCCACGGAGCTCTGAATAGTGCAAGCCATCCCAAGAGCATTGGCAATCCGAGTCTCATTCAACTTGTTGGGAGGGTGTCGTCTCTTCACTCTTCCGAATCGCATTGTGGGATGTGCAGAATTGTCCAATCCGTCTCTACTGGACCGAGCAGTCTGCAATGGCTGGGTCTGAGGAACCGGAAATGCGTGGGCCGGGATGTCTGTGCGTTGCACCATTCGAAATCCTGCTGCAGATAGAGCATCCGCCTCATTCTGAGAGAGGCTGCAACCCGGTGCAACAGGCCAGACGCCCGGAGGCTCCGGCATTCCCTGAATCCCGTACTTGGGCTTGCCAAATACACAGGTCATTATGTCGTGCCTACAGAACCAAAATGTCTGCGTTGTGGCGTGAGCAAATGTGGGAGTCAAAAATCTGCCGCTGAAACAAGGTGCAGGTACAGCACCGTGTGGGTTCCTCCGAATCATCTCACCACAGCGTGCTCTCGTATCCACCCGGATGGCGCAACACTTCCCTCGAAATGCCGGCAATGTCCTCGCAATTCTCCACTGTGACTCCGACACTCTTGTCTCCACAATGGGAATGTTGTATTGCTTTACTACAGATGGCTCGTTATGTTGCCGGGGCACGCGCCCTGTGCTCAAAGGAGATGGCGATCTTGAACGTGCAGGACTTCTGGTGCTCGACGAGACCTCCTCGGACAACATCACCGGACCACGAGGAAGCGTGCGAATATTCTTGTCAGCTCGCCATGAATCCTCTTCTCCGCCAGGTGCCTCGTCAAGTCTTCGTCTCACTGGACGGGTATGAACATCTCCTTCCAAATGTTGGCCTCTTCGCAGCAATGGCGTGTCCCGAAGGCCCTCTCGCAATGCCGCCGCCCACTTCCGAGGATTCTTCGATCTGGAGGCAGTCCGCATCAGCATTTCCTGCCTGTCCGGCCCCAAGCCCCACTGTTTCCCTTTCAAGAACTCGTTGTACCTGCATTGCTGCATAATTGACCTCACAATGTCCTCCGTTGTGGCAGTGAGGATGTCCACCAGATGCGCCGCAGAGGAAGAGTGCACTGATTCGGCCATGTTTGTCGTGGGCATGTCGGTGTCGGAGTCGAGACACATTTCCTGCACAAGCACATGTTCAGGTTACAAGCAAGTTACAAATATGGCCAAGAATAATATCCAACGGGACGCGAATTCGTGCAACTCACCTCCCGCATATAGTCGCCGAACTGGAGGAAACGATAATGCCACCATGCTAGCCAACTGACCATTGCTCCTTCGTCTGATTTCCTTACAGCACCTGATGATGTCCACCAAGCCCGTATGCATGCAAACTGTGTCTCTGCATCATCCAAGGTGGGAGCGCGCTTCCACGCAAGGCACATGGAACGGTGCTCCTCTCTGAAATCTGGCGCCACGAGCCTGGTTGTGTACTGCGAAAGGCTCTGCAGAAAATGGAACCCACAAGATCTCTCCTTGCCTTCCATGGGAACATTGGGGTCTTGCCCGTACACCCTTCGGATGGCAGCCCAATTTGCTTGTGCGTTGTCCGCCATGAAACCACGGAAATTGGGAGGGGGCAATCCCGCCTTGGCCATCTGTTCGTTTATTCCCTGCCAAAGAAGCATCTCCGATTGTGTGTCCTCTCTTTTCATCTCACAAATAGCAATTGTCATTAGCATCCTGCAGTGGGTGTCGTAGACATGTGCACCCATTGTCACCCACTGGTGATTTGTAATTCGCTTGATATGGTCGAACATGACCCAACTGTTTGACAAGTTCCCACTCGTCATCCTGTCGACCAGTTCGACGCCACTGCCAGGTCCACACGTGGACATTTTGAATACGAAACAACGATCTGCCTCAGTCCCTTGTCTTGGAAACCTACTTCCATGAATGTAGTCATATCCACATCGTCGCTTCACCTCCAGAATGGAGTGCATATCCGAGCCACGCCCAATTTTCTGTTTGCATGAGACAATGTGGTTTCGGACATTCGGTGAACATACGTGGGACACCGACTCCAGCAATGCCTCCATTTCCTTCTCGTCGAGAGGAACTCTATCGGAGCCGTCTTCCGACATAATTCTGGCCAATGCCATCTTATGGGCGGCTTGGAGCTGTATCTGTTTGGGTTTGGCACCCGGTCTCAACTTAACCTCCTCCTGAACGAGCTGCTCTGCTTCGTGGGCAGCCTCCCGCGAGTTCCCCCTCGCCAATTTGTGACAATGGGAACCAACGTGTATGCAAGCTCGGGTGAGGTCAGGGAAACGGTGCAACACATAGAACTGCTTGGCATTACAAACAGACATGCAGTGTGGTGGTTCTTTGCAATGCGCACACTTAAATGTGGAGTTCGGAACCTTCTCCTGAGCTCGAAATGGTTGGTGAGCTGTGCCTGTCCAATCGGTCTCGTTCCTGTGACCTCTAGATTTAAAGTGGAAGCAAGTTGGGGAGAAACACGCAACGCGCCCGCACAAACAACGTAGCGCACCCGCACACCATCAAGCATCTTCATGCTGGTGGTTTTGGTAACGCACCAAGGATGACCGTCATGTTTTCTATCCATATCTGTCAACATTCCGGACGCCCTCGAGTAGTCCGCCCGAGGAGGAACTCAAAGAAGATATTACCGTCGACGTCGGCGGGAAGGCATGTAACCGATTTAATTGCGAACTTGTGTAGTCCAGCCCGGCCAGCTCCGACCGGTGTCCCTCCAGGTGAAGCCCTCGCAGAATTTCTAGAATAGATCGAACTGCGGTGCTCGTGCTGGGAATATGACTCCCTCCTCCACTGACGTCCATTGAGGACTTGCCTGATCTCCAGGACGACCTCGGAACTTCCATGACCTCGTCTGAGTCGGATAGGTTGTGAACAACCCGGTTCTCGGTCGTCTTCATGGATGGGTTCGGCTCTGGATTTACTTCGTTGCGGACTTCTCTCTTTGAGGTACCCACTCTCTGATTCGCGGATTGTTTCGTGGAAGGCGCCAGGATAGACGGTGCATTTGGCGGGCAAATGAAGTCCCCAACAGCCCTGTATATGACGTTGTCCGATGGTGGAACTCGCCATTCTCTGCCATCGCCGAAATCATCGTGGAGCACAACAATACTCTCGACAACAAGGCCGTTTGAGTCCTTCCTTTCCTCCTCCAAAAAAACCGACCCCGGTTTCAGGTGGTATCGAACGCACAGATATTTCTCCATCACCCGGCAGGTGTCCCCTCTGCACGGAAATGAAGCTCTATGCTCGTGAGGAGGGCAGTACACTGTAGCGCTCGGGTTTTCCGCCATGGGAGATGTGCACACAAGACTGCCAGGATGGCGTGCGGGGAAGCTCCCTGGTAGAAGGGGGTGCAGCGATGGGAATGAATGCGATGCCGATTTGTCCGAGTGACGAAGCCTGATCCAAATCCAGGGAGCCAACTATCTCAAAAATCCACAGTCAGAGTGTTAATGAACCTTGTCTCCGGAATGCGGCCCCTCGTCTTTGCGCAATAACTGCCAATGGTATGCAGTCAGAAAGTGGGGGGCCGTCCGGATGATGACGGCTGAAGGGGAGAAGCCGGCACCGTGCCGTCACATTACTACCCCCGAATGGAAATTCGGCACCCAATATCCAACAGAGGAAGCCCGGATGAAGTCGCCTCGGGCGCAGAGGCCGGAGTGTGTGCGACAGAGAACATCCCCTGGATGGAGATTCGGCGCCGAATTTCCATCCGGGCCCCCAAAGGGAGTCGTGTCGGGGGGTCAGGCCGAAAACTGGACGGCATAAAAACATCCCCAGATGGAAAAACGGCGCCGAATTTCCATCCGGGGCGGTTCGGATGCAGTCGGGAAGGGGGGAGTGGCCTGCACTTGGCCGTCACATTTCAACCCCCGGACGGAAATTCGGCACCGAATATCGAACAGGGGACTTCCGGATGAAGTCGCCTCGGGCGTAGAGGCCGGCGAGTGTGCGACAGAGAACATCCCCTGGACGGAGATTCGGCGCCGAATTTCCATCCGGGCCCCCCCAAAGGAAGTCTTGTCGGGGGGTCAGACCGAAAACTGGCCGACATAAAAACCTCCACAGATGGGAAAACGGCGCCGAATTTCAATTCGGGGCCGTTCCAATGCAGTCGGGGAGAAGGGAGAGGTCGGCACCTGGCCGTCATATTTCAACCCCCGGGACGGAAATTCGGCACCGAATATCCAACAGAGCGGCGGAGAGGCGGCACCTCTCCGACAGAGACCATCCCCTGGATGGAAATTCGGCGCCGAATTTCCATCCAGCAGGTAAGTGGAATCCCGGATGGATGGAGATTCGGCGCCGAATTTCCATCCAGCAGGTAAGTGGAATCTCGGATAGATGGAGATTCGGCGCCGAATTTCCATCCTGCAGGTAATTCGAATCCCGGATGAATGGAAATTCGGCGCCGAATTTCCATCCTGCAGGTAATTCGAATCCCGGATGGATGGAGATTCGGCGCCGAATTTCCATCCTGCAGGTAATTCGAATACCGGATGAACGGAAATTCGGCGCCGAATTTCCATCCAGCAGGTAAGTGGAATCCCGGATGGATGAAGATTCGGCGCCGAATTTCCATCCTGCAGGTAATTCGAATCCCGGATGGATGGAAATTCGGCGCCGAATTTCCATCCTGCAGGTAATTCGAATCCCGGATGGATGGAAATTCGGCGCCGATTTCCATCCAGCAGGTAAGTGGAATCCGGATGGATGGAGATTCGGCGCCGATTTTCCATCCTGCAGGTAATTCGAATACCGGATGAATGGAAATTCGGCGCCGAATTTCCATCCAGCAGGTAAGTGGAATCCCGGATGGATGAAGATTCGGCGCCGAATTTCCATCCTGCAGGTAATTCGAATCCCGGATGGATGGAAATTCGGCGCCGAATTTCCATCCAGCAGGTAAGTGGAATCTCGGATGGATGGAGATTCGGCGCCGATTTTCCATCCTGCAGGTAATTCGAATACCGATGAATGGAAATTCGGCGCCGAATTTCCATCCAGCAGGTAAGTCGAATCCTCCGCATAATGGAAATTCGGCGCCGAATTTCCATCCTGCAGGTAATTCGAATCCCTGCTGGATGGAAATTCGGCACCGAATTTCCATCCAGCAGGTAAGTCGGATCGGTGCCGTAGGATATTCGGCGCCGAATTTCCATTCGCCATGTATTTCTGCGCGAGGAATTACCTTCGTGCAGGTAATTCCCATATAGAATTACCTTCCTGCAGGTAATTTTCAGATGAGAATTACCTTCTGCAGGTAATTCCAATCGATTATTCCTCGTCCATAATTACCTACACGAAGGTAATTCTCATCTGGGAATTACCTGAACGAAGGTAATTCCTCGCACAGAAATACATGGCGAATGGAAATTCGGCGCCGAATATCCATACGGCACCGATCCGACTTACCTGCTGGATGGAAGTTCGGCGCCGAATTTCCATCCAGCAGGGATTCGACTTACCTGCAGGATGGAAATTCGGCGCCGAATCTCCATCCATCCGAGATTCCACTTACCTGCTGGATGGAAATTCGGCGCCGAATTTCCATTCATCCGGGATTCGAATTACCTGCAGGATGGAAATTCGGCGCCGAATTACCTGCTTGAGGGAATTTGGCGCACCGCCCTACCTGCGCGGATGGAAATTCGGCGCCGGATTTCCATCCGCGCGCTTCCGAATTACCTGCGTGAGGGAAATTTCCAGCGCCGCCCTACCTCCGCGGATGGAAATTCGGCGCCGGATTTCCATCCGCGCGCTTCCGAATTACCTGCGTGAGGGAAATTTCCAGCGCCGCCCTACCTCCGCGGATGGAAATTCGGCGCCGGATTTCCATCCGCGCGCTTCCGAATTACCTGCGTGAGGGAAATTTGGCGCACCGCCCTACCTCCGCGGATGGAAATTCGGCGCCGGATTTCCATCCGCGCGCTTCCGAATTACCTGCGTGAGGGAAATTTCCAGCGCCGCCCTACCTCCGCGGATGGAAATTCGGCGCCGGATTTCCATCCGCGGGCTTCCGAATTACCTGCGTGAGGGAAATTTCCACCGCCGCCCTTCCTCCGCGGATGGAAATTCGGCGCCGGATATCCATCCTGCTGCGCTCCGAATTACCTGCAGGATGGAAATCCGTCGCCGGAATTCCATCGTGCATTGCTCTCCGAATTACCTCTACGTTGGAAATTCCGGGACTGTTTACGTCGATTTTCATCCGACATGGAGGGCTTCATCCGACATTTAATTGCGCAGTTGGGCAATAAATGTCGACGGCCGTCGGTTATTATTCGGGCTGGCGACGCATGGCTTCCTGGACACGTACCCTAAATCTCATGCTAAACTTGGCTTAACATGGTATTCCAGGCATGTACCCCAAAAAAGGAGATCTTTTTGGCTGGGACTTATGCCGCCTGAAGGGCGTGGCTCTCCTGAGAGAGACCTCACATCCAGACCGCGGCGGAAGTTGAAAGCTCTGTACTACGGACGACGGCCAATCTCTCGCATGGCCAAACTGAAGCTCCAGCAGGAGATTCCAGTGTCTTGCTCACAACCTGCGCCAACTGAAGCCGAGTACTCTCAGGCAAGCCACTTCTGCTTTCGGTTTGTTCGATTTATTTTTTGCTTTCGCTTTGTTACCTCGCTTTGTTTTTGAATCTTCATCCTGGCTTTGCTGTATGAGTGAACTTTAGATAGTTGAGTGAACCTTAGATTGTTTGCAATGCGTGTGCAAATCCGGCAGCTCTGGAGAAGGCTGCTTGTGCATGTCATTCTTAGGCAATGGTTGCATTTGTTTTCATTGTTGTTGCATGGCTCTCCATACTTCCTACATTTGTTATGTTTTCATTTTTGCTACATGATTGTTGCTATGGTGGTTGCGCTGCTCGTTGCGATGCTGCTTTTTGCACCGATGTTGGTTTTCACGATTTTTGTCAATGACAGAGTGATGACGAGCCCGGCACACTGGTGGTATCATCGACAGCTCCAACTCATCGCATGTTTGAATCGCCCAACTTGGGGCGAGAGGGCAAACTTAAACCTTTTGTTGGTGGACGGGAGGACTTGCAACGAGATTACGACAGAGTAGGCATTGGGGAGGTTGGTGCAGGCGGCATGGCAGGTGAAGGGCGTGAGGACATGAGGACAGCAGATCCGGCAATGGAGGTTGTTCATGCACATGCAGTAGGGCCCGCCCACGCAAAGAAAAAGAAGAAAGCTAAGCACATGCAATCCCCGGCGAGAGAGCAGTCACGGGCTGCGGAGGGGGAGTGAGCAGTGCGCGCGAGGGTGTCAGTTCGCCTCAATCAAAGGTGGTCGTCCTGGAGGGCTCCCCTGCTGCTAGCCCTAGTAAGAAACAGAAAGCCCGTGAGAGGGCAAAAGAGAGGGCAAAAGAACAGACGAGACAGAATGCTAGCCAGGAGGAAAGACAAAAGGCAGCTGAAGAGGCCAGGGGTGCCCAAATGACAGATGCCAATGTAAGCGAGGGACCCACAGAGACGGTGGATCCCTACAAGACACCACAGAGAGGCAGTAGCACACCGGTTAGACCATCGCGGGCAAGAGCAGCCCCCGCAATTACCCATACGGTGGAGAGTGGAGGAGAGGAAAGAACACCTGAAAGAGCACGGATTGTGCAAGTTCGAGGTGAAGCCAGGGAGAGGGCAGTAGAGACGACGAGAGTGCTGGAGGTGGTTTCGCAGGTGGCTGACCCTGTTGAGGAGGACGACATGGAGGTTTCTGACCAGGATGACATCCTCCCGGACATCCCCAGGCCCCAAACCCGGAGCATACAGGCTGGATTTGGCGGTCCTGGTGGGCTGCCGGAAAACCCCTCTGCAGCAGACGTCATGTCTGAGGCGGATATGAAGTTGGCCGCTGCCAAGATGTTGGAGGCAACCCACAGCAACATTGGCAGGGTGCTGGGGGGCATGGTGTACCCGGCCAAGCTTCGAATTCCCCTTTGCCGCTTGGTGTCATTGCAGGTGGTGAGACCTGCCCTCCCAGGCGATATCGACAAGCTGAAATTCTCTTTCCGGGATGGATATCGAATGGGGTCTGCCGCCTTTTACGTTTCCATTGAGAACGACCACGGAGCTTCCCGTGCCCACACTTCCGATGAGGTGGACAAATGGGGTCCCCATTGGCAAACGCGAAATGAGGAGTTCGAGAGATCGATTGCTAGTGATCCTCTTTTCCAGCACATGTCCGGTAAGATGTTCTACGTGTGGGACGGCAATCATCGCCTCCTGGCATGGATGGAGCACATTGCCCAAGCCCACCCCAACGATCTCGATTGGCATTTCGCCGTCGATTGTGTTGTGCTGAAGGTTGCGGGGCCCAAAGATCGCAGTCTTCTCAAAGCTGCAATGGCCGACATCAACTCGTAAGCTACAACCCCTCTCGCTTTTGGACTTTGAATTTGGAAGTCATTTCATTGCGAATCCTCATATATGATGAAAATTCCCATTTCAGTATTGTTTGATGGAAATGTGGCACTGCAGGGTGACTGAGAATGCCTTCATTGCCACCAACTTGTCCCATATGCTCTTCCGAGTGAAGGATGTCGGGAAGCAGGGGGTGCAAGAGTTTGCCAATTCCCTCAGTGCCGACCTCCTGCGCAAGTCGGAGGCAAAGGCAGACAGAACCTGGTATAGGCTGAGCGTCGACGCCATGGTGGACTACATATTTCGGGTAAAGCTCCTGACAGTTTTGTTGAGCTAATCTGTCTCTCCTCCCCCAATAGAAGAAATTGTGTTGAGCAGGATCTCTAATCTTATGTGCGCATTCTTGACAGACGAAAATACAGCAGGATTTGGCACATGCGCGGAGGTTCTACATGGAGTCAGAGGAGAAGAATCCAACCCTCCCGGAACTCGAATCGTATGTCAAAGCTGCGGAGGTGAGGGCCCGCATAAAGTACAAGTCGCGGATGGTAAAGTACGTGGCCATAGCTGATCCCGCCCTTGGTGCCGACTTTCTGGTGGAGGTGGGGAAGCACTACTCTCGCGCTCTGAAGCCCACGATGACATTGGAGAAGCTCCATCGTCTAGCCACATCCTGTGTGGATGCAACAGAAAAGGTGATACATTCTTAACAAAATTGTGGTGGCAACAACTCCTTTTTGTGGTGTTTGGCGCTTACGAATATGCTGGGTGGTTGGACAGACCCGGTGGCTCCAAATCTGGAATGGTTCCCAAAGTACCAGGGACATGTGGAGCTTCCCCAAACCGGACAAACTCTCTGACCCCACATTCGACATGTGGATGAACCGCATGACATGGTGGTTTCAGGTACTTCCCCACGCTTCGTTTGGGGCTTCTACTCTAGTAGGGGGTGGATTCATTGTATTTTTTGAGGAAAGCGATCTGATGGACAATCTCCACAGGTGACGACGAATGCGCAAGAGCAGCTGGACACACAAGCACATCAGTTCAAGATGGAGATATCTCCTGCAGCAGAGAGCCTACGTGACTATGTGACGAGGTACTTTCTGCTCTAAAAAACCAACCTATTCTTTCGGGAGATAGCAGATGCTCGCCAGAGCCACGAGTTCACCGACCAGCCGAACGCGGACAAAGCAGCAATGCGCCTTCTGTACAGGTACATACGCGCTGCCTTTCTTTCAAGTCCTGGCATTTCAGGATGTTAGAGGCCTCAAGTGGTGTTAGGGAAAATGGCGCCGAATTTCCAGTCAGGGCTCCAAAAATGGCTAAGTCCCTAGACTGGCTGGCCCGGAACTGGAAATTCGGCGCCATTTTCCAGTTCCAGGCCCTATTGCCGTTCAGGGACTTAGCCATTTTCGGCCTAAGTCCCTAGACTGGCTGGCCCTGAAGTGGAAATTCGGCGCCATATTCCAGTTTTAGGCCCTATTGCCGTTCAGGGACTTAGCCATTTTCGGCCTAAGTCCCTAGTGTGGCTGGCCCGCAATTGGAAATTCGGCGCCGTTTTCCAGTTCTAGGCCCTATTGCCGTCCAGGGACTTAGCCATTTTCGGGCTAAGTCCCTAGACTAGCTGGCCCTGAACTGGAAATTCGGCGCCCTTTTCCAGTTCCAGGCCGTATTGCCGTTCAGGGACTTAGCCATTTTCGGCCTAAGTCCCTAGACTGGCTGGCCCTGAACTGGAAATTCGGCGCCATATTCCAGTTCCAGGCCCTATTGCCGTCCAGGGACTTAGCCATTTTCGGTCTAAGTCCCTACGGTGGCTGGCCAGGAACTGGAAATTCGGCGCCGTTTTCCAGTTCTAGGCCCTATTGCCGTCCAGGGACTTAGCCATTTTCGGGCTAAGTCCCTAGTGTGGCTGGCCCGGAACTGGAAATTCGGCGCCGTTTTCCAGTTCTAGGTCCTATTGCCGTCCAGGGACTTAGCCATTTTCGGGCTAAGTCCCTAGGGTGGCTGGCCCGGAACTGGAAATTCGGCGCCGTTTTCCAGTTCTAGGCCCTATTGCCGTCCAGGGACTTAGCCATTTTCGGGCTAAGTCCCTAGACTGGCTGGCTCTGAACTGAAAATTCGGCGCCATTTTCCAGTTCCAGGCCGTATTGCCGTTCAGGGACTTAGACATTTTCGGGCTAAGTCCCTAGACTGGGTGGCCCTGAAGTGGAAATTCGGCGCCATATTCCAGTTGTAGGCCCTATTGCCGTTCAGGGACTTAGCCATTTTCGGACCTCATTGTGTTTTTCATGAATGCAGGTACTGTAAGTTCTCCCTTTTGGAGAAAGGTCATCTGTCTTTCGAGCCACCATTCTTCCTGGCATGGAGGAACCCTGGGGCTGACTCCATGTACACTAACGATATTGTGAAGGAGTGGCATCTGGAACATTTGCGTGATTGCCCTTGGTATGTGGACCTTCCGCCCGGCTCGCTCGACCCATCCGAGTTTCAATTGAAGCTGGATGCTGAATTCCGACGAAACCGGGCTCCGCTGCCTCCGTTGGGTACAAAAGAGGCAAAAGCGCTTGCGAACTCCAGGAAAGCGGCAGAGCTTGCTCAGGCAGGAATTCAGGAGAAATTGCATGAGAAGAGTAAAGGTCAAAGGAAAAGGACAAGGAAACAGGTGACTGCAGTAACACCCAAAAAGAAGAAAACCATCGGGGCATCGGAGGAGGCGCAGGAGGGGACCCAAGAGAGTGACTCCGACGCCGATTTTGTTCAAGGTCCTGCGACTGCTGTTGCTCCTACCCAGTCACCGGTCGTCCGGGTTCCCAAGTCAGTTCGGAGTGGGACTGGCTCTGCCAAGAAGTTGGCATTTGAGGGCGAGCCTACACGGCGGTATTTGGCGGTGACGTTTACGCACAGGCCAAAGCTAGAACCTCCAACCATCATCCAATGCGTCAATGAGAGCTTCCTTGATGCTCTCGCTGCCAGGGCAAAGAAGGTGGCACACAACAAGTCTCTGGCGGAGCAGAAGGGGAAAGCCAAGAAGAGGGCTGCCGGTACAGAGCCTAAAGACACCCCTGGTTTTGAAGCCATGATGGAATTCTTCACGGCTGTGAGCACGAATTGCAAGAGCACTCGGGGGGGGGGGGTTGAGGTGGAGAGAGCTTGCGACATGATTCTCCTCGACATTCCAGATGGGGAGCTGCTGGAGGGCCTGGATGGTGTGCCCACCTGGAACAGGTTTACTGAGGACTACTGGAAAGCCGGGTTTGGGCTGGCGGGGATGCTTCTGGATGACGGTGGATGTGTGGTTGTCCTTGCCACGAGAGGGAAGACCACAGAGAATGCGGTGGCAAGGTGGACACCGAAAAGTGTCACCCCGGTCCTCCTCAGAAAATGGTTCTGCATCAGTACGCAGGGGTTGCGAACAGAGGGCCAAAGTGTAAGTTATCAATCTATTGCATTCACTTCATATTGCGGTGTATGTTAAGTAGACCCTGGAATTGATCCCTTCTTTGTTGGATGTGCAGACATTGGTGTTTGAGGCATATTGCTTTGTGAAGAGAGGGTCTACGTTCAAATTCCGCAACGACGGTCGTCTTGTTGATGCCGCTGTGGACCCTGTAACCTACGATGTCCTCTACAACTATGTGCCCCACTCTAGTATGCCGAAGGACACAAAGACAGGCAAACCGTGGCGGTACAGCCGGACCCGGAGCCCTGCTTTCATCCAAACCCTCATGGAGACGTGCTCGGATGTCCAAGGGCGGATTCTGGACCTCACATGCGGCACGGGTAAGCCTTCACGTGCTCAGTTTGTCCCCTGGCCCCATTGCAATTGCATGCCGCAAGCTATTAACCGCCCGCTTTGTTCCTCAGGTGCTTCAATGTGGGCAGGGACGTTGTCCGACAGGCATGTGTTCGCCTTCGAGCCAGATACTGCCCTCCACAACTCGGAACTTGCAGCGGCTGAACGTCTGCCGAAAGAGGAAGAGGCATCCTCGGAGGATGAGGAAAAATCCGAGAAGGAGCAGGGGAGGAAGTTGGGATCGAGGCCGAGGAGCCCCCGGTTTACGAGTGAGTGGTGGCATTGTAAGTTGCCTCCAGATTTTGTGAGGCACCTCCCTCCGCTCTCTTATTTCATTGAAAACCCTTTCTGGTTGTGCTGGTATTGACATTCTTCAAGTGGATTTGTTCTTACTGTAGGATGCCAAGTACTGCCGGAGGGACGTCTACACCGGAGTTCATGGGCAGGAGGAACGTGCCTTTTTTTGCCAGGGGGGATTTCATGCCTAGTGCAGAAAGGGAGTACATCCTTCCTACTTATGCTGCCCGGCTTGCTTCGGTGTCCATTAGGAGGTGTTCCGAACGTAGTCGTGTACAACAGATTTTAGACGAGGCAAGCCTCAAGAAAATGAAGATGAGGGAGGAGGCAGCAGCTATTAGAGCCCGTCGGGCTCGTAGATTTGTGTTGGATTCTGCTGAGGAAAGTGGGGGAGAAGACGCAGAAGATTCCCAGGAGGTGAGGTGGACAGTCCCCCAAGGAGAGGACGGGATTTTTGAGAGGCATAGTGGAACTCTGATGCATCACAGAGCTCGGAGGATGAGGGGGATGAGGGGGATGAGGAAGAAGGTGGGGCAAGTTCCTCGGAGGGTGTAGGAGAGTAGTGCCCATTCCGGCTATGACAGTTAGAACACACTTGTATAGACGTGGCTTGCCACAAAATTTGCAATAAAATGTTGCATTTCAAGTCCACTGGTGCCACATTCCAACTTCACATGACCCTATTTCCGTGCCTCCTAACCCTATTTCCGTGGACTCACAATGGTCTGCTCATGCTTTTTTTTTTCCGCTCATGCTCATGCCGCTCATGAAATAGCAGCCCCCTCCACGAGCTAGGGGGGCGATTGTGGCAGACTACTTTATTGTGCATATATGTGTGGTGTGGTTTGGACAGCGATGTAGTTGTGTAGCGATATGTATGCGCACGACAGCTGTCAAGTTAAATAAGCACAGTGTGAAAACAGCTAGAATAAAACTAGTTATTTGTATTTAACACTTGGATTTAGGTCAAGTGTTAAATCAGAGGTCAAGTTTAGTTTGACACCTGGTCCGTCTTATCTTCACGAGAGCGGCAGTCGCGCGGCTCATCTTTCTCGAGTTGAGCCTGCGCGACCAAGCTCCTGCATGCGGTTAGATTTGAGTGTGCTTATGTAGGGGTACAGGTTGTTGTGGGGTGGAGTCCCCATAGCTTGGGGTGCCCCTGGCTCGACTACTATTTCTAAGAGTGATGGTTTGGTTTTCATGTTTTGTGTAAACAGTGTGTTCGTTGGTTTTCTATCATTGTGGCAGACTACTTTATTGTGCATA
This sequence comes from Takakia lepidozioides, assembly GCA_030704615.1. Classification (NCBI taxonomy): domain Eukaryota; kingdom Viridiplantae; phylum Streptophyta; class Takakiopsida; order Takakiales; family Takakiaceae; genus Takakia; species Takakia lepidozioides. Next base: position 7,046,425 of record CM060734.1, read on the forward strand.
TATGTGTGGTGTGGTTTGGACAGCGATGTAGTTGTGTAGCGATATGTATGCGCACGACATCTTAAATATCAAAATGGATACATCTCTTGGTAACCCAAGGATTAATTCCCGCACAGAATTCTCATCTTCTTCAATGATGCACATTCTCACCATCTCACGCAATCATAATCTTCCATTCATTTCATTCAGAATCGGTTTCACATTCCATCATTCCATTTCTCGCATAAAATAGATTGAATTGAACTTCCTTCTTTCCCTTATCTTCTTTTATTCATTCGTAAACATTACATTGCAATATCACAGTACTAATCTACCATTGAGAAATAACTCTATCTTCTAGCTCCTACACACACACACACACACTCTAGCCACAACTCTCTGGCTCATCTGACACCATCTACTTCATATGAACGATATAAATAGCAGAGTTGCTCCAACAACTTCGATAACCGTCCAAACCCAATCCCAATGGATATGACAAGTTCTCCATTGTGAGAACGAAGGATGAACATACCACAGAAATGAGGGAACAATGGATTTTTTTATTGATCGACATTAATTCCACGTGAAGCACGTCTACTCTACTGATGGTGCATGCAAATCTAAACCATTGTGCCTTCTGAATGGAAGTCACCGCGTCGAAGGAACTTCCACTGGTTTGAAGACCGGGTTACGAGTCATGGGGCTCCTCCAAGTAAACTGGATTGCAGCCATTGTCGCGCCCTTGTTAAAGTTGACGACAATGTCGTGCCCTTCAATCAAACCACCATCGAATATGGAAAGCTTCACTGTGGGCCTGTAGTGCACGTGCGTTTCGTCCTTGAAACGATTGCGAATGTCCCCATACAGTGGATAAGAGGAGCGGACTCATTTACAAGTATACACGTGTCTCCCCAATGGAGTCCTCCCAGGTCCACTGGCAGCAGTTCCAGTGCCAAAGCATAGTTGTGCGTAATCTGTCCAGCTGCCCACCGTAGCTGGGAAAATCGGAGTCAAGGATGTGCAGGAGCCACGGACTGGACAGACCGCCACCCTCACCCCACTCGAAAGCGTAGTAGCTTGGCAAATACTCCTACACAGTCAATGATTCCCGCTTCGCCCCAGAATCGTCTGTGAAAACTGTGAGCCAGATAATGATGTCTCCCGATTTCGGCGTAAACATTGCATAGTCGACGCCTCGATAGGGCAGTCCTCAGCATTGCAGAAGCATGGCATCCTTGCATAGGAGGCAAGAAGGACTGGGCACGAAGAGTATTTTGGCGTTGAGGAGACTGTGTATTGTCAATGAGAATGAGGTTGCAGACACCACCCAAGATATTTGAATTTCCCCCTGATGACAAGCGGATGAGGACTGGCGGCTCCAATAATGGAGCCGCTGCAACTTGGGTGCCACGTGCCCGTCTTTCAGTGGGAAACGTCTTCATCCCGCTTCCGCCGGATGAAAAATCACGGCTTCATTCCATCCGCGTGCCAAGGTGGACATTCATTTTGTGAAGTATTCCGGCTCAAGGTTTTTCAGCACTTAATGTTCTGTCCATGGCTCATGGCTCATGGTTCAGGAACACTGTTGAAAGAGTATCCTGCGGAATTGGAAGGGTGCTGGTAGATATAATCGCCGCCGCCTCGCAGGGACTCATGAATTCAAATCGGCGCCGATTTGCTTCAGGGACACTGTTTAAAGATTATGCGGAGTATCTCTTGGGATACTGGTATCGTTCCAGGGACTTGGAGCATTGAAATCGGCGCTGATTTACATGAGGGGCACTATTGAAAGAGTACCCTCTGCAAATCTAATGGTACTAGTGCTGAATATAATCGGATAGCCTGCCAGACCTTCAGAATGACATTTACAATCGCAACATTAATGTAGAATAATAGGAATTTCTGGTTAGGCTATGATTTTAAAAAATTTAGCGTATTTTCCTGTCGATATACTCTGTGATATCTTCGATATTGCTGCGATAGAGCAGTGTTTCTCGATATTTTGTAAACAGTCAATAGTCTGTCCTTGACTGGATGATAGAAGAAATAGATGGATGACTATTTTGGATGGATAGAAGAGTGTCTGTTTGGGAGGGAGTGGCGGACGCCGTCAACGATAGCAACTATCGTTGCGGATGAAAAATTTGGCAATTCATCATTTGTGCTTGATGAAATTTCGTCTTTGGGATGGAAGTTTTTTTGTTGTACCTGCATTCAAAGGACACAGGGTTCCCATACATTGGACGAACCCCTATTCGCCACGTGCCGTGATCGTATTTGGCTTTTGAATTTGAACGCAGAGACAATCAGCATGTAGCCTAGTGGTAATGGGCACATACCACGTTGGATGTGGTTGTGGGTTCAAACCACGGTCTGGTGTGTCATGAAGGTGTCCACCTTCCTAGCGGAAGGTAGTAGCCCTTGGGGGTGAAGTGACTCCATAAGTTACGCTCCCTTCGAGAGGCATCATACTTTGAACGCGGATGGCAATGCCGAAAGGCTTGTTGCCCTGCTGTAGGACCCCTTTGAGGCTAAGTTCCCCCGGATTACAATTCGCTGCACAAATGACTTTTCGCCACTTGCCTTCATCGTAATGGGATTTGAAATTAAACGCAAAATGTGATGCAGAACGCCGCATCGGTGCCAAGTAGGGACCCGTTGGAGGCTACTTTTCCCCCGCACACCGCCTGGGAAGAAAAAGAAGGTGTCTTTACAATTCCAGACTTCTTCCCTTTTTTCAGAAGCGAAACATGGAACACCGGAGGCACCTTGCTCTCCGCCAACAACTCCAATTTGTACACGTCCTCAGTCATAACCTCTTGAATGCGGAAAGGTCCCGCATACGGAGGTACAAACTTCGGACTCACTTCCAGAGGTAGTCAAAAAGTCTTGATGTTCAGCCAGACCTCCATGCCTGCCTCAAACTTAACTTCCCTCCGACTCCGGTTTGCCTGCAACTCATAGCGCTTCCTAGCCTTGGTGATGTTGGACTTTGTAAGCTCCAACAAATGCTTGCGTTCCTCCAGCACCACCATTGCCGCATGCACCCTTTCACCATCTTCTTTGGCTCCCACCATTGTCATTTGGGCGGCCTAAGTCGTAGGCACCAAGGGGGCCTTTCTGTAGACCACTTGGAAGGGGAAAGCCCCCGTTGCAGAGTGTTTTGCGTTATGATAACAGAACTTTGCCGCATCCAGGTGATCCACCCAGTCCGACTGGTCCACCGCGACATAATTTCGAAGGAGTTGCTTCACCACCGAATTCACCCTTTCCGTTTGGCCATCCGTTGTAGGTCGGAAGGCCGTGCTCATCTTCAGCCTTGTCCCCATTTTCTTCCAAAGCGCCCTCCAAAATTTGCTTGTAAACTTTGGATCACGTTCGGAGACAATATCCTTTGAAAGTCCATGAAGTTTGAAAACATGGACGAAGAAAAGTTGCCCCGTCTCCTTGGTGGGGATGAAATGGGCCATTTTACTAAACCCATCCACCACTACCATGATTGCATTGTAACCTCTTGACAACAACAAAGCAATCATGAAATCCATTGAGACATTCTCCCAAGGCCATTTCTGGAATCGACAAAGGTTGTAATAGCCCCACTTGTTTTTTGTACTCACTCCGGTTTTGTTGGCATGTGGTGCATGTCTTAACATACTCCTCGGCCTCCTCCCTTAGTTTGGGCCAGAAATACTCCTTCAAGAGTGCCGCGGTGCGCTTGGCCCCGCCGTGGCCCGCAAGCGGGCCATCATGGCGTTCCCTCAAGAGACTTTCTCTGAGCCCTCCCTTTGGCACGTAGAGGCACTTTTGCTTGTACTGGAGTAGTCCATTGTGCAATTGGAACTGCAACTTAGCCCCCAGCCTCAAGTCCCTCATCACGGATCTCACCAACTCATCCTTCCGATAAGCCCTCCGAATCTTCCTCTGCAGCTCTGTCTCGCCCTCGTACACCAACATGAGCTACTACTTCCTACTCAAAGCATCGGCCACCATGTTGTCCCGCCCCGGCTTGTACCAGGGATATCCATGTCAAACAATGCCAAGGTGTCTTGCCACCTAATTTGTTTTGGGGACAAGTTAGGTTGCGTGGCAAAATACTTCACCGTGACATTGTCCGTGAACACCTTTACCGGGTTGGAACCAACATAGTGGCGCCAAAGCTCAAGGCAATGCACCACCGCTTTCATTTCCTTTTCGTGCGTAGGCCACTGCCTCTCCACCTTGTTCAGTTTCTTACTTTCGTAAGCCACTGGACGCCCATCCTGCATTAGCACACCCCCAATCACGAAGTCCGACGCATCTGTGTGAATCTCAAACGGGCGGTCGAACTCCGGGATCTTCAAGACTAGAGCCTCTGTCATTCGCTGCTTCAATTTGGCAAATGTTTGGCCACAAAAGGTGTTCCACACCCATACCTTGGATTTACGCAAGAGGTCTGACAGCGGCCCCGCAATCTTGGCAAAATTCCTCACATACTTTCGGTAGGAGGAGGCGAGTCCTAGAAATGATCGCACTCCCGGGACTGAAGTCAGAGGTTCCCAGTCCAAAATCGCCCTCACCTTTCTATCATCCATTTTGATCCCATCTTGCGTAATCACATGCCCCAGGAACTCCACTTTTGTGACCCTGAATTCGCACTTTGAAGCTTTGGCATAGAGCTTCCATTCTCGCAACTTTTGGAACACCTTTTTGAGGTGTTTCAGGTGGTCTTCCTTTGTTTTCGAATACACCAAGATGTCGTCGATGTATACGATCACAAAGTCATCTAGCCACTCCTGGAAGAGGTTGTCATTAGTGTGGTGAGCCCAAAAGGCATCACCAAAAACTCGTACGAACCATGCCTTGTCCTGCACACCGTTTTCTCCTCATCTCCTTCTGCTACCCGAATCTGGTGGTAACCTGAACGCAAATCGATCCGGCTGAAATACTTTGCACCTGCCAACCGATCGAAGAGGTCGTCAATCCTTGGCAAAGGGTACCGGTTTCTTATAGTCACCTTGTTTAGAGCCATGTAGTCGACACACATCCGTAGCGTCCCATCCTTCTTATCTGCAAATAGTACCGGGGCCCCATAAGGTGACTTACTTGGCCGGATGTATCCATTTGCCATGAGGTCCTTGAGCTCGTGTGGCTCCTCCACGGCCCACTCCTTTGCCGTTAGCAGGTTTATTCGCCCTCCCACTCGGTTGGGCGTTTTTTATACCCTCAAAACTTCCCTGGAGATGCACTCTTTATAAAATGTGCGTATCACGTGAGTTCACCGACTAATAAACAAACCCATGTATATGGGTCATTGGATAATTTATACCCCCTCTGTACATACTTTTTGAAGATTATAAAATCCTCTCTTGTAAATATACATAAATTTACAATTTTTAGAAAGTATCCCCTTCTGCATGTATATTCCTCTTTTCGATCATTAAAAAATACCCTCAAATATGTATATATATGTATATATATATTATATTATAGTATTTTTTGCAATCTCCCCTGTCGAGGCTTCCCATATTGATATATCCACTTTGCTATTTTTCGCGAATTTCCAACGACCAAAAGCACTTGAAACTCCAAATCTCCCACGTAAATGGCCAATCATTGCTCTACGAAAGCCTACTTTGCTATTTTTCGTGAATTTCCAACGACCCAAGTACTTGGAATTCCACATCTCCCACACCATTGGTCCAAAAATCATGAGACCAAGCCGTTGCACCCCTCCTCATCGAGGGCTTTCCAACGGCACCAAGGACCAGGGCTGGGGCCCCGTGGTTTGGGAGATCACAACGACGCTACAAAACAAAGAAAACAAGACAAACGTCTTGTTTCATATATTAATGTTAAAGTTTCAACTTGTATCAAGAATCATGGAGTAGTCTGTTGGTAATGAGATAGATGTGGTACCTAGGTGGTCTGCGGTTCAAATCTGCACAGCAATATGTACATGTTTATATCGTAATCTTCAAAAAACTCACGATCTAATCGCAATTTGAACCCATGATGTGTCGCTTGACATTGTCAAGCCTTACCACTCCACTATCCACTCACACTTAATAACTTCCTCATGCAAACTTATATTTAACGTATATTTGCCCCCCCCCCCCCCCCTCCCCCTCTGTATGTATAATTTTGTACATGGGGGGTTTAAAAATACCCTCTTGTGCACGCACGTGCTGCTACAGATTGGGGGGCCCCAGGAAAACTTTGCTACCGTTCCCACATGGCAGCATGACCAACCTCTTGCGGCCATCTATGACCGCTCTGAATTTACTCAAGAAAGTCATCCCCAAAATGAGATCAACTCCATCAACCTCGCAAATCCTGAAGTCCTCACGCCCCTCCCAACTCCCTAGCTGGAGAGGGACGTTGAACGCCACCCTTGTCACCAATTGTGGCTCTCCTTTGGCAGAGCGCACTTCAATGGAGGCCCCCACGTCAATTGTCGGGAGCCCCAACTTCCGTGCTATTGCCGGTGTCATGAAGGAGTGCGATGCTCCTGTGTCCACCAACAACGACACGTTAGTTCCAAAAATCTCCCCACTTATGAACATTAAGCGGCTTCCGCTACATAATGCTCCCGTTTCTTGAAACAGCTCACAAGTGTAGTTGCCCACCTTGCAAGTCTTGGCGACCACCGCCTCCACCATGCGGCTGATGGAGTCTTCGGACAGCTCCGTGGTCACCCGGGCCATGTTCAACTGTCGGGGTTTCGGGCAGTTTTTGGCCATGTGCCCGATCTCACCGCAATAAAATGAACTCACTCCAACTCAAGGTCTCTGGGTTTGGCCCTTGGTCATGAAGGCGTTTCAGCCACCATTGTTGAACATAGCCCCTCAAATAGGTGGGAGTCACTTCCACCGGGGGCTGCTATTTCGTGAGCCATGAGCCATGAGCGGCATGAGCCATGAGCAGAGTCGTAAGTGTGGAAAAAAACATGAGCATGACTATTTTCCGGAAATGAGTGTCCGCGGGAATAGGGTTGAGGGTGTCATGGTCATAGGGGGAGAAGGACCTCCCGATGAAGGAGGTTCGACAATGTTTTTTAGAATTACATATTGAAAGGCAATGTTTCGCGAATGGTAGGGTGGTAGTGCTCTGTACAATGGGGGCCCATTTCAGCCTACCAGCCACTTGCAAAATCCACCCACACTCCCAATCCCAAACAAAATGAGGAATGATGCGTTCTGGGAATGATGGATACAGAATAGAACAAAAGAGGGCACAATGGGGTTTTTATTGATCCACATGAATTGCATTTGAAGCACGTCTACTGTGCTAGTGGTGCAAGCAAATCTTTAGCCCTGTGCCTTCTGAATACAAGTCACATTGTCAATGGGACTTCGACTGCTCTAAAAACTAGCTCATGAGTCATCGGGCTCCTCGAGGTAAACTGGATTGCAGCCGTTGTACCGCCCCTGTTGATGTTCACCACAATCTCGTGCTCTTCAATCATACCACCATTGAATATGGAAAGCTTCACGTTTTCGTCGTCCACACCAATGCGAATGTCCCCATACAATGGAGAAGAGGAGCGCACTCCTTCAGGAGTATACGTCTCTCCGATGGAGTCCACCCACGTCCACTGGCAGCAGTTCCACCGCAACAGCATAGCAGTGCGCATTCTTCTGCATGGGTGCCCGTCGTAGCTGGGAAAATCGGAATCAAGGATGCGCAGGAGCCACGGACTCCTCAGACCAAGATCGTCACCCCGCTCAAAGGCGTAGTGGCCTGGGATATACTCAAAAGCGGACAATGTTTCCACATTCGCCCCAGTATCTTCTGTGTAAACTGTGTGCCAGATAACGATGTCTCCCGACGTGGCCGAATACATTGCATAATCGAAGCTTCCATAAGGGCAGTCGTCCCGGTTCCGGAAGCACGACATCCTTGCAAAGGAGGACCTGAGGATGTCTTTGATGCCGATGACAATGACCTTGCGGAACGACTTTGATTATCAAAATGATGAGAAGCCAAGGAGCAGTGCGGGCTCCAATAATGGAGCATCTGGGTCCCACGTACCCACCAATCATCGTGTATCGTGTTCATCATGCCAGCGGTGGATGAACCAATACCTCTTTCTCATCCACAGGGAATAGTTTGTAATCTGCCACCGAAGTCCATCCCCCGGATGGAAATTTGACATCGAAGGGGGGATGGACTTCGTCGTCTCGAGTGGCTATAGGCCCACCTGGCACTTACTGCCCATAGTTTGCATGGCACGAAAGGAAACTGAAACGGCTATATTCATGGAGCAGCCAATCTTCATCCGTGCAGGTTCCTGTAGGGGGGAAATTTAAATGTGCCCTGGAGTGTTAGTGAGGAATTGCAGCGTTTGCAAACACATTGTCATGTCCTTGAACTACTTCCAGCCACCGCGCGCGCTGCTGCCTCCTCCATCCGGGAGCTGCTGTCATTGAGCGTACTTTGCTGATCTTTTGCAAGGATGTCGTGCCGCCGCAATCCTGCTGACTGCCCTTATCATGGCCACGATTATGCGATGTTCAAACCAGAATTAGGATACATCATTGTGTGGCTCTCTGTTTTCACTGACGCTTCTGGAATCAAGCGGGAGTCTTTGCGCGCAATGGAGTATTTGGAGGGCTATTACCGCTTTGAGCGAGGTGAGGGCGAGGGACAATGCGGTCCGTGGGTCCTGAAAATTGTTGACCTCGATATACCAAGCTGGAATGGGATGCCGGACAGATCACGCACGGCCTCGCTTTGGCATTGGAACTGCTGCTAGTGGACCAGGGAGGACGGCACCGGGGAAAACTATATTCGTGGAGTTCACTCCGCTCTTCCAGTGTATGGAGACATTCGGCTGAGTTGTGAAGACGAATCGCACGGGCACATGAGGCCCACAGTGACCTTGTCAATGTATGATGGTGGTATCATTGATGGGCATGACATTATCGTCAGCTCCACCAAGGGCACCATAACGACCGCATTTCAGTTTATCTGGAGGTGCCGCGTCAGTAATGAGCTTGTTTTGAGGGCTATCGAAGTTCCGTCGACATTGTGACGCCCATGTAGAAGGCAGAAGGGCTTAGATTTGTCTAGAGTTGCTAAATGTGAGACACCGTGTTCGATCAATAAAACAACCCATCGTCCCTCACTTCTGTGTGCTGTGTTTCATTGTATTCAAGAACTGCTGTAATTGGCCCACTGTTTACAATTTGTGGTCTCATTTCTACAATGTCTCTGTCCACATCAATATATCAGAGTCAGCCATATCAGAGTCCTGAGGTGAAGGAAATCCATGTATGAGTAAAAGAAAGCATGTACATGCCCAAGCTCGGAAATGCGGCACCGCATTTCATTTTTCTCCATGCAGCGATTTCTGGCAGCTCCCACTCCTCCGTTCTGGTCGTAACGGAAATGTGGTACCGCATTTCATTTCTTGACATGGCATTTCCATACTTCAAATTCGAAATGCGGCACCGCATTCCCATGTTGGACCTTGAATGGTCCAAGCATGTCCAATCGGCCAATGCATGTCCATGTCCGTTCTAGAAATGCGGCACCACATTTCCATGTTCGTCATCAAAATTTCGTATTGGACAATGGAATGCGGCACCGCATTTCTGTCCAGCACGATGGAATGCGGCACCGCATTTCCGTCGAAGGGTCTGGAATTGGACAAACAACGATGTCCATTCTGGAAATGCGGCACCGCATTTCCATGTCTGTCATCAAAATTTCTTATTGGACAATGGAATGCGGTGCCGCATTTCCGTCGAAGGGTCTGGAGTTGGACAAACATCCATCTCCAAAATGGACATGCGGCACCGCATTTCCATGTCCGCCATGGAAATAACGTGTTTGACCTCCGAATGCGGCGTCGCATTTCCATTTACCTCCATGGAAGGAGCTGGCAATCGGCAAAACTTCTGTGTCGAAAACGGAAATGCGGCACCGCATTTCCGTTCGGCCGAACGGTTTCTGATGTCCAAACCAGGAAACGGAAAAAATGTTCTTGCCCCGGTTTTGGAAATGCGGTGCCGCATTTCCAAACGACGTTTTTGCAGTTGCCACATTTCCGTATTTCCGTTCCGACATGGAAATGCGGTGCTGCATTTCCGGTTTTGGGAAGGACGTGGTTTGGAAGATGGTGTCGTTTAGAAGCACATGGGAGAGGGGACATCAACAGAGAGAGAATCAACAGAGAGAACATTAACAGGGAGAATTTCCTTTATATACTCTGGAAGAGAATGTAAATGTACAGAGAGTTAATTAAAATTCTACCAATCTTGAAAATCATCACTATCGTCATCCTGTCCTTGACTGTCCTGCTCCCCTTCCACCCCGTATGTCCAGCGGACTGCTCGTTGGCTAGGCTTTCAAAAATCCCATCTTCCCCTTGCGGAACTGACCATCTCACCTCCGTTGGGTCGTCGTCCTCCCTGTCTGCATCGCTCTCTTCCGCTGAATCACATATATACTTTCGCACCCGTCTACCTGTCTCAGCTGCTGCCAACTCTTTCCTTATCCTTCTGTCCTCCCTAGCCCTCTCCAAAATCAGCTCTACTTTACTGGGATTCTCACATCGTCTAATCGCTGTATTTGCAAGTTTAGCTGCATAACTAGGAAGGGAGTAGTCCTTCACCGGGGTCGTCATGAAGTCGGCCCTCGCAAAGAACGGGACATTCTTCCTGGCAGGAAGTGTAGGCCCTACATGTTTTGACCCAGATCTTGGAATCCTGCACATAACAATCACCCACGAGACCAATGAGAACCACAGTCCGGAAATGCGTTTGACAAAAAATCACCCAGAAGGCTTTGCAAACTTACAATGTTTGCACTCACTCGTATTCCGGGTTCTCCTCGGCATCAATGTCCACTGTCTCTTCCTCCGACTCCGATGAATCCGAGGAATCTTTGGCTTCGATGGGAGCCTTCACATTCTGTTGAAGCCCTTCCAGATGGGATCCCCAGATGGATGTGTCCTCCTCGTAGGCAAAGAGGTGCCGGTCGGAAAACCGCCCAGCCCACATTGAGGCACCTGTTACAATGCCATCCACACATTATAACATGGCCCTTGAGATGTTGCGAATTAAAGCATAACGAGAATTTGCAGATTAGCATAGTACAAGATTCTGCATACCTGTCCCACAGATGAGGTCGAGCACTGTGCCCTCCAGGTCAGTGCATGTCTCCATAATTGTCTGAATGAAGGCAGGGCTCCGAGTCCGTGAATACCGCAGGGGTTCCGTTGAAGTGAGGCTATGAGGGAGAAGTTCCGTGGGAACGTTGTTGAACAGGACGTCGTAATCGATGGGGTCGCAGTTCGGGTCAACCAACAATCCATCCTTCCAGAAAGCAAAGGGGGAGTTCTCCTTCACAAAGCAATATGCAGCGAACTGCTTCGTCTGCATACACAGTGGGGAACGATTAGAAATCGAATGCGGCACCGCATTTCAAAACACCTAACAAAATGAAAGGACGAGTGCCAATGTCGTAATTACCTTCTTCCCTTCCGACCGAAGGCCCAATGTGTTGATGCACGTCCACTTCTTCTTCAGAATTGGGACGACGCTCTTGCGGGTCCACTTTGCAATTCTTGTCTCCGGGTTTTTGCCTCTGCTCACCAGGACAACCACACAGCCTCTGTCGTCCAACACCATGCGGGCGAGCCCGAATCCTTTCTTCCAAAAGTCCTTGGAGTACCTGTTCCAAGATGGCAAAGCTTGCAGTCCTTCCACAGGCTCTCCGTTCGGAATATCCAAGATGATCATATCGCAAGACCACTCGGTGGCTTTTCCGCCCCTCCTACAATCCTTCCCTGCACACACCTTCTCAAAGAACGAGACCATCTTCAGAAACCCAGGGGTGTCGGAAGGCTCTGCTTTAGCCGCCTTCTTCAGTGCTCTGCCCTTCAGACCCTCCATGGTCTTCATGTATGCCAACTTGGCTGCCCGTCCATCCAAAGCCGCCAAGAAACTCTCATTCACACACTAAACTGGCTCCACTTTCGGTCTCTTCATTTCCACCGGCTCGAAAGGGTGCCCCCCCCGGGGGTTGAAGAGCGCCTTCTTTGCTGAGCCCGTTCTCGTCCCTTTCGTGACAACGGTGGGCACAGGGGATTTCGGCTGCGTTTCGGGGGGTGGGCTGGTTGCAAAGTCTCCATCGGAGTCCTCTTCGTCATCCTCTTCCTTCTCTTTCTGTTTCTGCTTCTTCGTCTTCTTGGGTGTCACAACTGTTGCTCCTTGCTGGCGAGTCCTCTTCTTCGACCCCTTCTGTTGAGCCTGCACAGCTGCATCCACCGTCTTCTGTGCCATCTCAGCTGCCTTTCTGGATTGTTCCAGAGCAGCAGCGTCCTTTGCCGACTCAGGCCCAGCAGGGACACGTCTTTCCTTTCTCCTCTCCTCCACTTTCGTGTGCAGATCTTTCTCCAATTTGTCAACAAGTCCGCCAGACATGTCCAGGTACCACGGGCATCCAACGAGATGCGCGGCATGCCATTGTTTCTGCATCTCTGGTAGGTAGACACGGCTTGGGCCCGCCACGGTCCAAGCCATGAGGAACGGTGGCTCTTGAGCCAGGGCCCCTATCTTAAGAAGCACGTATTTCATATACCTGCAAGACAGTCAGCATGCGTGAGCACAAGTTATGACCATGTATTCGCAGAGTGCAACCGAAAAGATAAAGTGCGAATGCGGTGCCGCATTTCCCTGGCAAACCTCATAACCCAGCTTTTGCATACAACGGGAGCTGGGCTTCACCTGTACACAATTCGCATTGCAGCTTTTCCCGCCCCCTCCTGGTGTGTAAACTCCACGCTCCTTCTTGCTGTCTGCAGCTCCCTGACGAAGAGGTTGTCCTTGTACGCACATTTGAAAAGTGTCACGTAGTCTTCCAATGTCTGTGTTCCATCCCATTTGACGTACAAGCCGAACGAATTTGTATGCATTACGACTTGTTCCTTCGCATTCGTCATTACCTGCGTTTCCAACATGCATTGTCACGTAGCAGTTCACGGAATTCATTCCAGCAAAGCAAATCGGGGGAAGTACCTTGAATTACCTGGAACCACCAAGTCATGCGGTTGAGCCACACATCCACTGCAGGGTCGGAAACTTCGAGTGGAAAAGACCACATGGTCCTTATACTCTCCGATGCATTCTAGATCGACAGCCACCGTGTCTGCCATTCCCGATCCAATGTCAGGAGCAGGAAGAAGAGTGGCTATTGCTAGGAAGGAACTTCAATGCATTGAAACCTCACCTTCTCTTTTGCCTCCACACATGCCGTTGAGAGGTGATGCAGTTTCTCCAACTGCATGGTCGGTTGCATGGCCCGAGAATAGTGTTTTGCAATCTCGGGGATGAAGTCCTTTTCAAGTGCCGGATCTGCAATGGCCACCAGCTTCACAAGCTTTGACTTGTATTTGGTTCTGGACTTGACCCCGGCTTCCTTCAAGTGCTCGGTCAATGACTGCAATTTTTTTGTCTGCCCCTCACTCTCCATGAAGAAGCATTTTGCATGGGCCAAATCCAGCTTGATGTTTGACTGCCAGGAAAAACATGCAGAAGCATTATATACGATCCATGTGGAAAGATGACTAGAAATTGGGGAAGGATGAGCAGAGGAAAATGGGAGGACAACTTACTTCGTATATCACCTCCACCATTCCATCCATAGTGAGGCGATACCATGTCCGGTTTGTTTTTGCCACGGCTTTTTGAATGAGCTCGGGCTCCAGCATTTCGGCAAACATGTGCGGGTCAGTGGGACCAGTTTTCCGCACCCTGTACAGCATATGTGCCATGTGGGTATGCACGTAAGCATTTTCAGTGACCCTGCAAGGCACACTCTCCAGTTCAGTCCAATGAAGCACGGAAATAAAACTGATTAGAAACCGAAATGCGGTGCATGTGCTTGGGAGGGTATGAGAATCTTACGAGTTGAGGTCTGCCATGGCATTCTTGAGCAGGGAGGAGTCTGCCGCCTTCACCTTGAGGATGACACACTCCACCATGTAATGCCAGCCAATATGCTTGGAATGGTTATGCTTGATGTACTCCCACCAGGCAAGAAGTCGGTGATTCCCGTCCCACACAAAAAACATTTTGCCCGACATATGGCCAAAGTCAGGATCACCCTTCAGCATTGTCTCGAATTCGTCGTTGCGAGTGTGCCAGTGGGTATCCCATGCTGACAATTCATCCGCAGTGGGTCCACGAGTTTCGCCGTCCTCATTCTCAATGGAAACGTAGAAGGCTGGCAAACCTAGACGGTACCCTTCTCGAAATGCGAACTTGAGCCCCCGAGTCCCCCTAGAGCTTACCGCTTTCCGGTTTATGCTGAAGCTTGCGCACGGGTGTTATCCCAACAATCAATGTATTCGCATCTACATGAAGGTCGTGGAAAAAAAAAACGTCGCGGATGTGCTACTGTATTCATAAACGATATTGCTGTAAACTCTGGAAGTGGTTCCTCTGAAACCTCCAACAGTTCTTGAGGTTCAAGTACCGAGGCTCAATAAATTGTGTTTTGGTTTTGCTTCCATCCCCAAACTATTTTTCTAGTTCTTTGCGTGTTCCCGTAAGTACAGTTAGGGATTGCCTGGGGTAGGTCTTCGGAATCCGGAATTGAAAAATGTTTGTGGGTTGGAATGAATGTACTGCTTTGCAAAACAAAAGGGTTTGCTTTTAATATTCAGTTCTCTGGTGGGCGATCTCCTCATTCCAAAGGGATGACCTCAATCATAAACCATCCGCAAACCTGCCATTGTTCTCGGCTAGAAAGAATATTCATGTGGGGGCAATGAAGAGGGATAAAAAATAAGGATCCGCGGTAATAGGGGAAGCCAGGGGGAAAGCACGGTATTAGGGCCTGAACATGTGGATGCTTGCTTACATGGCGTGAGCGAAGCCAGGCTCACGCGCAAGCATCCCCCCCTTGGGTACACCAGGCTTGGAGGTAGGAGACACATCCTTTGGTTGCTAGATAGCAACCTCTTGGGCCTTGTCTGCCCACTCTGACTGTGGCGTAGCCTCCACTTGCTCCGCCACAGCTACCTTGAGAACATCATCCGCGCAAGAAACATCCTCAACCTCTTCAAAAACCTTGGCTACCTTGGCCTCCAACTAATCCTCCCTGTATGGCTCTCCCCACTCCTCATATTGCTTCTTGAGAGATCCAATGACTCTCTCTTTCCGCATCTCATCCCACATCTGTCATTAGTGTTTGCACCCCATGATCCTGTGCTCGCCCCCACTCACTGCCTCAACCGTCCCGGTTGGCAGGGAGGATGCACTATCCAATGGGAGTGCCGAAATAGCCACCATTGCTTATATTCTCCGTTGCTCAGCCATGCACAAGCCAATGACCCATGTCAAGCAATTTAGATCCATTGCTTAACCCGACACCCGTTGGCGTGATGCCTCTGATATAGCTGACATAGCTGTAGTGCCCGTGGCAAACCCCATTGCCCGCTCTCGCTCATCCACATTGGGCTCCACCAATTGCTGTAGCACACTGTCCCAAATCAACCCAGGACCATTGTCTAAAAAAACATGAGACAAGGGGAAGCTCATTATTGTAGGTAAGGCCGTACGTGGCTTCCCCACTCGATTGACCACTACCAAAGGTGGACGGTCATCATGTCGTACCCTCCGTGGTTGCCTCCCCTGGTCCAAAATGCCCTCAACTGTGAGATTGGGTGGCCGTTGAATGGAATCGTATGCTCTCTTGAGCACCTTTAGTGGTGCAAGATTGGTCCACCCACAATCTAGGTCGATGCGCGCATGATCCCACCGCTGCTGCATCCAATAGCACCGCCGATCCAATCCAAGACTGCACCTGATGCACACTATCCATAACCCTGGCCCGAGAATCCCCCATAAAGGGAACATTCTCTAAGATATAGGCTAGAGGTTGCACTTGCCTCGTCTGCAAGTCACGCAACACTCGCAACATCTCCCTAAACAAATGCGATCGTACATCATGCAAGCCATACCCATGACCTGCGGGAGAGTGCCCTTGGTAAGGCCATCCAACTATCACCAAGTCAATGGAACCAGCCGGTCCAAATCATCTGCCCCCAGCAAGGTGATGTCTGCTGGCAAGGCCTTTTGGTACCCTTGAATTGCCGAGAGAGGCAATAACTCAGGATACTGGTGTATGAGCAATGCAATGTGGCGCATGGAAATACGCCGAACTATCTCATCATTTTCCACATTCAAGTATTTTTGGACTTTAATCCCTGCTTGCAACACTCCTGCAAGCCTAGTGCTCATGCCTCCAAACAGGTTTAGCAAACAAATCCCTGAGGCAGGTGGTTGCCAGGTAATGGGTATTGTGTCCAAAGGAGCTAACTAAGGAGGTCCAGGTGATGTCACTGAACTCCCCTCATCCACCAATGGAGAGGCCTCCTGCCATGCTTGTTGCACACACTGGCCTGCCACTCAATGCAAATTCTCAACTGTACCCCACAATGGAATATGCACAGGCACACGAGGAAACAACTCAGCCTTGTATGCCAATTGCTTGTCCTCATCAGGTGGTGGCCTATCATCTGCATGGCTATTGCCCTCCAAGAACTCACCACCCCAAGCCACCACCCCTGAGAATGCAGCCAATGTGGGCATCATGTTCCTATGATCCACCGCTACATTCAGCAGTGCACATCGGCCATCCCCTGACTACCATTCCAGCTTGTAGGATGTCGTTTCCTCCCAAAAGTCTAGAGTAAATCCCATGGGGTATAACACAGCCCCACCAACAAGCATATTGTAGGACATTGCATCCGTAACAATGGCTTTAGCTCTCATGACAGAGCCATCCGTAGGATGATCTGGCTGCAATCAAATGAAGAGCTCATGGCCTGTAAATCCCTTGTGCCTTCTCTAAACCACCCAAAGATGTCTGAATTTGGAAAGGGCAAGGCTCCAAATCTGCCTCTGTAAGGCCCAAGCCTGCAATTGCTGCTCTCCCCAATATCAGTGGTTGTGCTCCCGAGTCCAACAAGACCCGCAGTGGCCTATACCTCTTGAGCCTGGTTGGGCCACCCAGCTGAAACAGTGCATCCTGATTGTCCACCGGGACTACCCCAGGAGTCACCATACTGCGCTCAAAGGCTGATCTAGCTGGCAACTCCTGTAACCTTGCAGCTGCCACTTGCCATGGCGCAGCTGTGGCTGTCTTCACCCTTGAATCTAGGGCATCCATGCACTGCATCTTATCCGCTATCCCCGCAGATAGTGCCGATGCATCACCACTCTCACAGAGTGCAGCCGCCAGTCTAAACAGTGCAGCTGGCCGAATCCCCGACATTGCAATTGTCATTGCAGAAAACAATGGAGCTTGACAAATTACCGTAGTCGTCCCCAACAATGTACTGGCTATATCTTGCTTTGATGCACTACCCACTGGCATTTCCCGAGGCACATCAACTCTCCTCAATGACGCTCGTGGCTCTATCGCTGACACATTTGGGCGAACGGGTGTCATCAATGGCGTAGTCGGCACTGTCCCAGCCAATGTGAAAGACTGTGGAAGCCTTGTCTGTCAACTTGCTTCCCCCCTTTGTGGATCAAAATCCACATTGGTCCTCTTGGCTCAGGAGCACGAGTTGCTGCTCGAGTGGCAGCAGCTGCAGAGTCCACATGCAATGGTCCTGCAAGTGCGGCTCCACACATGAAGCCCATACCAATTTGATCTGCCTTAGGCAATGCAGCCGCAGGGTTAGGAGGTTGTGCAGATGGGGCTTGAACCTCAGGCCTTGGAGCTGGCGCAACATGAGTAGTGGCCATGGCAACAAGACGTTGCTCTAGTTGGGCAAGCCTATCCACCATGCCTTGGTCATGACCTTGACCTTGACCCTGTGCTCCTTGGTTTTGGTTACGACCTCCACCACGACCTCTGCCTCCTCTACCTCTCTGGACTACATTGCCTCATCCTCGGCCACCATTGTTCCCTTGGAACTGGCCTGGTCATAGCTCAGGATGCAAGTCATAACAATGGGCCTCTCCATGCCCATACTTGCCACAATGCCCATACTATAGTTGTGTAGGTTATGCCTGTGTCGGCCCTTTGCCTCTCTCCGAGCAATCTCTCTTAACATGGGGTCCTCCACAATCCCAACATGTCATAACCGATTGTTGTTGGCCTGAGAATGAAGGGAGAGACCTCCTCCCTCAAACTCTCGGTAGGCTTTCGTTGGAACTCTTGCAAGCTCCGCAATTTCTCCGTCATTATCCCCTGGTAGTTTCTCCTTAACTCCTCGAAGAACTCCACAACTGGGTTAAAGGCAGGCACGAGTGTTGGTGCTGCAGCAGGAGCTTGGGTGGACTTCCCAACTCCCGTTCCACTTGTCCCACTACTGCTTGCAGAAGTTGCCGGTGTAGCTGCCGGTGTCACCACTGCCCTTGTGCCTCTAGTGATGGAGACATAGTCAGGTGACCAATACACCCGCCATTCCTCAATCTTCACCTCATGTCCCTGCCTAAACTCATAGTAATCATCCATGGGCGCCCCTCAAGGTGCTGGAATAGCCCCTTCCACGCCATAAAAGGCGTAAACAGTTGTGGATTGCACATTTGCTGCAAATCACACCAACTATCAAACTCCTGTATGAAATCATCAAGCTCGATGGTGCCCACAGCTCCAGAGTACCGATGTGGCCCCTTGGTAGCTCCATATATTTCCTCCATCGTATCCCACAACAATGGCACGGAAATGGGTTGCACCCTCAGCGAAAATCCTCTTGACTCCGAGTCTGAACCTTCCTCAGAAGACACTGAAGGTGAAGGTGGCTTGAACCGCACACCTCGTCTTGTATACCCACTAGTATCGCTGGTGCTCGTACCGGCACTCTCCTCAGCAACTCGTGGCACCTCCATGATGAAAACTCACACTCAACCGGCTGTCAACCTATCTCTAACCCCTTTCCACAAGGTAACCGGGTAGAGAACCTGTTGCGGCTTATGGTTTGGAATACTAGGTTCCTAGCATAAACCTGCACCTACACCTGCATCCACCGCAAACACTCCTATGGTTGGCTGGCATCACCCCAGCCTCGTGCCACAAGAGAAACAATAATGGTCTTGCTAGTCATCACCCCAGCCTCACCACCGACGGCACGCTCTAGGGTTGGCCGGCCACAATAATTCCGGACCAACCACCTATGAAGACAAGTGCCCAAACCAAACTAGCAAGGCGCACAGTCAAGCATGCATGTGTGGGAGGAGGATCCAAACACAGGAAACTCAAACAACAATACCTCCCACACCTTAAATCAATCGACCTCATTGCAGCTCAAACAATGATGGAAGACTATGGAGAAGAGAAGCTAAAGCAATCTCTAAGCCCGGAATGCTCTCATCCCATTACTCCCCCTATCTTCATACACACTCTTGCTTGAGCAATAGATAAGACTATCATTTAAGGACCTCTCGAATAACTCTCAAAGAGCCCTCAAATTATTGTCATGAACTTATGAAATCTGCCCTCAATCAGCCCCTCACATAGACCCACCGAGGCTCAAGAAGTCCGCAAACTTGGACTCCAAACAGTCCACCGAAATGCCCAAGAGCTGGTCAAATAGTGGCCTTCAAGGACGCCAACCAGCCCTCCAAACAACCCTTAAATGACTCCACAGGGCTTCCCAATATGACCTCCAAAGACCTCCAATAGTCCTCCAAAGAGCTCTTACAAAGCTCGTCTGCCCACTATGGGCCTCCAAGGACCTTCAATAGTCCTCCAAACAACCCTCACAAGGCTCCACAGACTTTCCCAATATTGGCCTCCAAGGACCTCCAAACAGCCCAGGCCTGCAAAATATTGGCCTCAAAAGACCCCAAATAGTCCTTCAAACAGGCCCCCAAAAGGCTCCAAAAATATCCATTGGCAATCAATTTTTCATCCGTCGCTGACCAAATGTCATCCAAAACCACTATGTTTCATCCGCAGGTCCAATATTTCATCCACTAGCGTGATTTCATCCGCCGCCGCAATTATCATCCGTTGGTGCATTTTTCATCCAAAATTGGAATATTTCATCTGCTGACGCAGTTTCATCCATCGTGACCAATTTTCATCCAGGAGCACCGATTTGCATCCACAGGCTCCGATGGCTCAATAGCGGTGCTCCCAGCCTGGGGCACTGTTCCCACATGCTCCCAAGGAGTTCCCACGCGTTCCCAAGTTAGGGTTTGCGCCGCTTTGGCTCTGCGATTGCTGCCAACGAGCTATGGCTTCTATGGAGCAACCAGAGGTTCTGTTCTTGACTTCTTGGGCATCAATGGACCACCAAGAGTGCCCCTACTAACCCCCTGAGCAAGTTATTTGCCACACAATAAGCTCTTTTTCTCCATGGAACTCATTGATGCAAGCATAGAACAAGCGATTGAGCTTTCTATGGAATACCCTCTTCTAACCATTGTATGCACTCATAGTGCTCTTTTACATGGCCATAGTGCACCCCTTAGAGCTCCTAATCTAACCCTGCACTTGCCACTTCCATAGACATGCTCTTCCCAAGCTTGAGATTGAAACCCCAACTCAAAGCATGCTCTACAAATGCACTATTTTGCACAAAAGAGAAATCAGATCTCTCTTTGAAATTGAAGGCCACCACAAGCTGAAAGCATGCTCCACACATGCACCGCTTGCTTGGTTAACACCCGAGCTTTTTTTGAACTCAAACCCTGCAACAACTTGCAGAACAAAAACTATCTTCACTAGCTCTCAAACTTTGCACTGGGGCTCTTCTTGAAGACCTCCATCTGTGCATAAACACCACAAGGACTTTCTTTGCAAATCCTGCAACACCTTGTAACACAGAAGCTCTCTACCGAGCTCTCTTTAACACACAAGTGCTAACCATGCTAACACCTTGTACTCATAGATGTAAGTAGGTCTTCTTCTAGTGATACAAAAATGGTGAAAAAAGATGAACCACTCTATCACGTTACATAAGTCAAGCCAATGGCACCTTTGCTAAAGGACTCCACCATACAAACCTCACTCACACTCCATCTCAAGCTCTAAGGCTATGGCGGCGAGAAAGGCCTCGGGAGGCTCGACTGGAAGAAGACGAGCCTTCCTGCACATCACGTGGAGATTAGCCTCTCTACATCCCAAGTAAATTTCACCACCTCACTTGGCACATGGAACCAAATGAAGTCCCAATGCCAACAAAATACAAATATAAATGTATAAAGTTATAATTAGCTAGAAATAACTATTTCTAACTCATTTCATCCGACCCCGCCTGGATGGAAATTTGGCGCCGCATTTCTATCCCACGGGATGAACCTGGGTGCCAGGTGGCCCTCTCTTCCCACGAGATCATTTCATCTGACCCCCCCTGGAATTTGGCGCCGCATTTCCATCTCGGGGGATGAAGTTGGGTCCAGGTGACTGTTAGAGGGCTGCTTGAGACTTTAACGCTTTTACGGGTTCTGTGGGGTACCCTTAATTTTTACACAGACTGAGACCAACATGAGCCTTAGGGGTGATAGCAGCGGGCTTTAGGGGGGGGGGGGGGGGGGGGTTACACAGTCCGACACAGCTGCCACAGCCAACACAGCCCGAGACAGCCAGTCACAGCCGGCACAGCCATCACAGCCCATCACAGTCGTCACAGTCTGTCACAGTCCATTACAGCCAATCACAGTCAGTCACAGCCCAACACAGCCTGACACAGCCCGTCATAGCTTCACACAGCCCAACGCAGTTTTGCATAGTTGTCACAGTACAGGGGGAACGGTTAACATGGACAGGGAACGACTGTGTGGGAACGACATCTGCAGAGGGAATATGATACTTCAGGGGTGACGGTTAGTGAGCAAGGCGGTTAGAACAACTTGTAGGTAGATAAAACGAAGAGCGGGGACTTCTTCGGGGATCACTTCTTAGACATCAGGGGGGGCACGATCTTGGAGCACAGGGATGACGATTACACAGAAGAGGAGATGATGACTTGATGAAGGTTTATTACATGCAAGCTGTAGAGATATACTGTAGGGTAGACTAGGGACACTATGGCTTCAGCCTCATACTTGATAGATCTTAATCTGATACACATTTCATACTCACACTGTGTAGAAAGATCTGAGTGAAGCTGTGGAATGAATGGATGAGTGATTGGAACCTGGTAGTTTGCTGAAACAATCTAATGCTTGAATATAAACAATAAGGTAATTAGCTGCCATGAAGGCAAGAAAGAATACAAACAGGAATCACTCCCATGATACACTAGTTGTAGGTCATGACTGATTGTTCTGAGCGGGCTGAGTGCTTGGAGATATCCAACTCTTCTATCTTGGAGTTCCCACCTCGGATAGTGAAGGGATGGGTGAGTAAAAGCCGTTCGACATTTGGCGACCATACTGGGGAACTGGGTCATGAACAGCCAGATGTGACAGGCATCTGGTGGGATCACGGTGGTTGGAGAATTAAAGAATTTGATGTGAATTAAATTCCGTGTGAAACTGAGAAGGAAAGATTGTCCAATCGATTCTTTCAGAGGTTCTTGGAATTGCCATACGGTTGTAAAGAAAACATTCTTAAATGATGCTGACCCTGAGTGGGGTCTGGAGAAAGGAGTGATAAAGATTTATCAGGTGGCCTGTAGAGGAAGAGCACGTTGGTTACCAACACTGGTTTATGTGATAGCATTGCTATCCATTAAGCGAGTAGAGTTTGAAGGCTGGGAGGACATGTAGTATCCTTGGAAACCGAAAGGTGTCTACTGATTCAATGACTGGTGCCGAACTCTGGAAAGCAAGAAAAGGAATGGTGGTAGATGTTAACATCTAGATATAGACAATGTAAGCAACCATCTGTCAAACGGGAATGACACAAGTAAATGCAACATATTTTGCACGACTATAGCCGAACTTACTCACACTCAAAATCGGAGTCCACGTCGAGATCCTCCTCGGGCTCCTCCAAAAGTCCCTGTGTGGATGGGGCAGAAGTAGTGCCGGACTCAAGCTGACAAAGCTCGCTTGAGAAGAGCTCCGTATCAGCCTCCATGCCAAAGAAGTGCCTTCCGGCACTCTTGCAAGCATGAAAAGATGCTCCTGCAAATCCAAGACGAACGAGAAATTAAAACAGGGCTTCCCTAAGGTCACTGCCCATATGTCAAACACAATGTGAAGGGCCCCACCTGTGCCCATAGACAACTCAACCACTTGTCCACCATGACGGCTGCATGTCTCCAAAAAGTCTACATGAAAGCTGGAGATTTCTCCCGTGCACCTCTCCAAGGGACACCAATCGACCTTTTCATAGTTCGACCCGAGTCAACGTAATTGAAGATAACATCATCCTCCACAGGCTCGCAGGTGGGGTCAATGTGAGCTGCAAGGTCCCTCAACTGGAACTCAGCAACAGTGTCCTTCCGCCTCACCAGGCACAAAGCTTCGAACACTCGAGTCTGTCAATAATCACGAAGAGAGCATGAGGCAAAAGACACAACCTACCTTTTGATTTACTGAAAAACCATGAAACTTTAATTGAAATGAACCAACTCACTTTCTGCCCCGGGAACTCGCCCTTCGTAAGAGGTAGAGTATTGATGCATGTCCAAGTTTTGATGACACGAAACCCGGAAGCTTTCATGTAGCTGAAAAGAGTTCTTCGTGCCGACGTGTCCTTTGACTGCATGAGAAGAAGAGCCCCCGAGTTAGAAAGGAATTTGTTGCTGAATGAGAAAGCCCACTGCCAGTAACGAGAATCCGATTTGTTCCAAGTCGGGGTCGAATTGGAAGGGAACACATCAGGGACAGGAAAACCGTCAGGAATGTCCAGCACCACAAGGTCAGTCGCGTATGCTTGCTGAACTCCATTCACCCAATCCGGACTTTTTGTGACCTTCAGCAAAAAAATAGGAGACAGTGTAAGAAGCCAAATCCAAATCCAGCACGAGATCAACACCCTGGACAAGTCAGAACAAGTGGCCAAACAACCCTGGAGGGATGTTCTCTCGCCTCGAAAGGCTGCTCCCTCAACTTTGATGTTCTCCTATCCCTCCTAGTTGGAGAAGGCTGTCTTTGAGGGACCTCTGACGGTCCCTGTCCTTGAGGAGCTGCACTTTTCCCCTTCCCCTTTGGATCCCCGACAATCTTCCCCTTTCGTTTTGGAGTAGCAGATTTCTCGGGCTCTTTTGCAGCCAGAGCAGAAATGATTCTATCCTGAATGTCTTTGTCAGCCAGTGGGGCAATTGCTGCGGCGTTGTGGTTCAGGTTTCTCAGAACAACTTCATCGAATGGTGTGTCTTGTTTTGGCAGGTCGAGGTACCACCCACAGTCTCTGAAGTGCGCCTTGCTCCAGTCTCTGGCAATACCAGCCGTATACATTGTCTTGTCATTGGAGGGGTCAGCCCATGAGTAGATGAAGTCTGGGTCATCGCTAAGGTACTTTCCCGGTATGAGGACATGATACATGTACCTGAATCACACACACAAAATCCAGGCAGTCATTCGATCTGAAAATGAAACAGATCACACATCAGGAAAAGGGTATTGAAATGCAGGAAAGCAACACGCAAAAATCACCTTTGCAGTCCCGAATCAACCTTGCGTTGACACAATGTTGAATCGAGCATAAATGGGAAACACAAAATGCGGAGAACTGTTCTTTGACAAGGGCAATTCAACATTGCTTCAACGCAAGGTTGTTTTCATTTACAGTGGAAATGGAAAACAGTGCTTGAAAACATCCTTTCGAATATCTACTGGTACGGATATTCAACATTGCGTTGGCGCAATGTTGATTTCCTCTGTTGAAACACATGTCCATGGTATCTGACAACCACAACTTTCCTACAATTGTATGGAAATCGGGGTATTGTTGCGGGACATTTCTAGCAATCCATACCACCAAACAATGTTGCGTCAACGCAAGTCTATTTGATGGTACAGAATAAGCTCTAAATAGCATTTCAAACAGACTCCAAACAGACTTTATGTTCATCTTGGCAGCATTGAAACTGGAAATGACAGCAAATTATAGCCCAAAAACCCAGGTAGACCTACATAGCCTGGCCCTTCATCAACCTTGCGTTGACGCAAGGCTGATTTTCCTGTCAGTTTTTCACCTTTCACATGGAGAAAAATGGCATTATGGGAGACCCCACCTATAGGAAATTGAAACCAAAACAACGGGATACAAGCTTGCGTTAACGCAATGTTGCTCGATTGCACATCCAAAGCCCTCAGAGCTCCCTCATAACCTGCAAATTTGAGCTGCTATATAGAAAGTACAACACAAGAATGCAGAAACATGCCCTTCAAGTACCAAATTTGTTTCAAGGAGATCACACCTGTACAACACTCGTTTCATTGCTTGCTTGCTGTTGTACTGGTTTTTGAATTCGTACGACCTGGAGATTCCTTTGTCTTTCTCAAACTCCTTGAAGAAGCAGTTGTTCCAGATAGCGAGCTTCCATCTCCTGATGTAGGCCTCCAGTGTGATCTGGGGGCAAGCCATCTGGATATTGTAGTCTGCCATGGACTCCCCAATTGCAGCGACTGCACGTTTTTCTAACTGCAACAAGAAAGCTCATAAGAATTCGCGAGACATTACGGAGCAACACTACTTTCTGAAAATGGTTTTGTGGAAACCATACCAGGCTCCAGAATGTGGCTTTGTGTAGCCACTGGTCGAATGTGTGGTCGCTAACAACTTTTATTGCTTGTGTCTTCGAGTCCCTCTCAGGAGTTGGGAACATGTTGGTGTCTCTCACAAGTGGATCCGAATTCCAGATCTCCAACCACCTGATTTTGGTTGCATTGTCCACCATTGAAATGGAAAGGCGATGTAGTTTCTCTTGAGTCATTTCTGGCTTAGAGCCATACTTGTCATAATGTGCTTTCACCTGCTCCAGAAATTCCGTGCCAAGACCTGGATCTGCTATCCGGATTTGTTTGTCGAATGCACTAATGAGGTTCTTCCTTTGATTGTTCATCTCGAATTTCATCATGTCCTCAAGCCCAGTTGCAGACCTCTGCTCTTCTGTGTGGGAATCATAGTACTCAGCTTTCGCCTTCAAACCAGTTTATGCTATTTCTTGCTGCATTCATAACAGGTAAAAGAATCAAACACTGGCGTTTCTTGACAAAATCTGCAGTAACAACAAGCAAACAAGTGTCAAGAAGCTTACAGTGTACATGTAGTCAAGAAAAGCCTCTCTTGTCAAGCTGTACCATGTGCTTGTCTTCTTCTCAGCACACCTCTTCATCTGCTGAGGACTGAGCACGTTCGTGAATGAGTCCAATGGCATCAGCCCTATCTTCTGGATGCGGAATAGAGTGTGGCAGAGATTGGTCGTCACATGAGAGGTTTCATTGGACCTGGAAAAACCTTCAACTCATAAGTGGATTCCAAATTGTGGGAACTCGGAACAGACACAATGTTGGCAACTTACTTGTTTATGTCGTGCATGGCTGTAAGGAGCTCCGTGACACGTCCTTTGTGGTCGAGAACCATGGAAACCACGCTCCAGTGCCATTCGATGTCGTCCGTGTGCATGCTTGAAATGTAATCCATCCAGGTAAGCAGTCTGTGGTTCCCATCCCAGACAAAAAACATCTTTCCCATGAATGCTTTTGTGGAGGCCTTTTTGGACAGCTTAAACTCGAACTCCCTGTTTACATCCCGCCAGCATGCATCCCAACTTTGCTCAATGTCCTCCGTTACAAGACACTCCTCTCCTTTCGTGTTCATAGTGGATACGTAGAACACTACAGATCCCTTGACATAGCCGTGAACAAAGTCGTTCTTCAACTTTGTGATGTCATTCCTCAATGCTGGTCGAACAGCGGGCATGGAGATCATCCTGCAAAGCGGAATGACCAGGTTTCCGCCGGGAACCTCCATCGACAGAATCACCTTCGACGAGTTCACTTTTTGCCCACCCATAATCTCCTCGGCCTTGTCTTCATAGTGGCCCTCCAATGACTCTTCCTCAAAATCACCTTCTGACACTGCCGAATCTTCCCCGATGGATTTCCTTTTTCTTTTCCTCTGCAAAGAATGAATATCCTGTGAGTGACAGATTGAGCTCCCATGGATCAACCTTGCGTTGACGCAAGGTTGACTGATGGGGATGTAGCTTAGTCTGAAAGGCATCCCGGAATTTCTTTTGAACCCAATATATGCTTTGCGTTGACGCAGGGTTCTTCTGGGAGCTTCAAATAATCAACTTTCCCTACCTTGCAGTTCATTGTACGAGAATTCGGCCTCTTGGAGTGAACAAAAGAGGCATCAAAATCAGCCTGGCGTCAACGCAAGGTTGATTCGAGTGCTGCATCTGCTTCGATTCACCTAAACCCTAAACATACACTCTGGAGGTCGGCATCAACCTTGCGTTGACGCAAGGTTGATTAGGAGCTCTTGATTTGGTGTTCAGCAAACAAAATATCTACTGGAAAAGTAGATTGCATTCTCTGCTTTCATCTTAGCAATTGATGATGCATCGGAAGCATTCATCTTCCCCAGCTCTGCATAGCTTGTTTGTAGTGTAGCTTCTTCACTATTTTCATGCCCACATCATATACTTAGGAGGTCGAAATCAACCTTGCGTCAACGCAAGGTTGAAGTCGACCTCTATGTTTAGCATGAAAAAGACAAAAACAGAAAAGGCAAAAGACAGTTCATAGCCACCTCCGGTTTCTTCTTTGCACTTGATGATGCTCCTAAGGCATTCAACTTTTCCATGTGGTCTGGAGGTAGCATGCTTCCGAGGAGGGTCCTGGTGGTGCGAAATAAGGGCGGACGGCAGAGTTTCCGCGTCCATCTCTCCTCCCTGCTCTTTCGAGACCTGGTTCTCCACTCGCAGTGCTTCCTCCCGAGCCCAGCTCACTTCCTCGTCCTCCCCCCCTTCTATTGGAGGTTGCTCTTCGGTCGCCTCCGGGATCACTTCAAGACCTTCATCTCCAAACTGTGGTTGCAAAATCATGTTTTGCCCTTCGTTCTCATCTCCACCGGAGGTTTCTTCACCCATTCTAAGTTCCCGTCTCGCCTTCCTCATCCTCTCCTTAGCGCGTGCCCTTTGCTTCTTTGATGTGAAATAAAGTGTTCTTCGACGCTTGCTTCTCCCTCGGAGTGGGGTCATCGTCTCTGCAGAATCCAGGGTTGCAAGGACAATAAGGAAAAGAAGGAGGGGAGGGTCACCGCAAGGCCTTCAACGCCAAGATGATCGCTCGGAACAACCTGTTCGCCACATGCTCATTCCACATGCATGGCGAACACGTGCCCATCTAACCATTATGAATATCTGCGGAAATCATTAGTTCCTCTTCCATCCAAAATTCGTTCGGGTATAAACTCCTCTCATTCGAAAAAGTTCATTATTGGGTAATATCTTTTGGGATGTTTCAAAGGAATGTCAAGTATGTACAGTTGTACAGCGGTGCAGGTGCCGTTAAAATTGAATGGAAATGGGCATCTCTTCTGGACTCTCTGACATGACAGCCAAATGGCGGCTCTGTCAGTCAACCTCTCAACCAATGCACTGTTGGGGCACCTGCGAAATAACAGTTGGATTCTTTCATTAGGGCTGACATTATGCACTCCGCAGTTGGGCACTCTGTCACCATCCGCTTGGTTCGCACGGGGACACATTTCTTTGATGTGCCAACCCGTGTTAGGAGATCTGCAAGCAGGACCGATACCTGCAATTGTGTGTAAGGACGTCTTCTATGCAGCCAAAAACTTCGCTCTAATACACTCTACATTCAGAAGCACCATCGGACGGTGAACTCTGCGTTCAGAAGCAACATTGGTAGATGGCCTCCCAGGCCATGGGCTCCCTTGACGCGGACTTCTTCAGTGAGGACCACCCTGTGCCATTTTCTTACAAGGTGGAAGATGATGGTTTTGCGGTGGTGCATGAACTCGTCCTCGCAATGCAATTTCGGTTGGAAAATGGAACTCTATTCCTTCAGAGGGAAGTGTACGATGCCAATGGAAAACTGCTCAAGTACGCGTTCCAGAAACCTTCGCATACTGCACCAACCACACAATGGAGAGTGCCTCCAGGCAGATACAGGGTGCTTAGTGCTCCTCTGAGACCGTCTGTAGGATCGTTCGTAACTCCTGGCACGGCAGCATCAGTGGCCTAGGAGAAAACACCCATGGTTTTCAAGAAGGAGACGAGTACCGTTAACACTGTAGTTGAGCTTTCGGACTTCCTCCGATGACGCATGTGCACTACCGCCCGTGGATCAGCCATGTCCACATGAAGAAGCAGATGTGGAGGAGATCACCAATGTCATTCCTAAACTGAAAGCCATGGGTGGGATGGCAGGATTCAAGAGTGAGTTGAGGGGGATAGACTGGAGCACTTTCAATATTCAGAGGGTGGCATTCTTGCCGGAATCTTTTGATGGTAATACTGTTTTCGAGCTGCCTCCTCCTGGTCGCGTGGGGGCAATTTCCAGTCTCCTGGAACGAATGGACAAAAAGCACGATGGGCACCCTTGGTGCCGCACAAAAACCTCCAATATTCACAACAACGACAACCTCATATTCAGGCGAACAGTCTGTAATGGGCACCTGAAATGCGAGAACATGAAATGCAGACACTTCGCATTGTCAGGTGTGCAAAACCAAAGCGAATGGGATGGTGTCAGTGAGAATCCATTCAAGCCTGGGGTGACACCACCATACAGTAACACTTTTGTGTGCAAGTTCTGTAGGGTACCACCTTGCTGCCTTGCTTTGTGTGGCGCCAGAATGTATTATGTGGTGCATCGATTCAAAACCCTGACTAGAGCCTGTGTCCATTTCGGTTTTCACAACCACCCTGTGTCCAAGGGGGATTATAGGGAGAGCGTTGACACAGTCTCGCGTCTGATAAGGCAAGAGTTGGATACCAATCCAACTGGAACCACATCTGCAATTGCCATAGGGGCGAGCAAGTCCTTTCTGGAAAGCCGTATTCTGTGTGCATCAAATTCGGTTGGAGGAATACTGGAGGGACCAGCTTTGGACATTGTTATGGACCATTTCTCAACTTTGACTTCTCCAAACATTAGGAATCAGGTGAACGCTTTAAGAATGGGCTCTAGGAGCCGAGGTTATATGGACAATATTATGGATTTGAAGAAAAAGGAGCATGTACGACTACATCCAAGATAGCGTTTTCCCGGGACAAGGAGCCAGGAAAGTGTTCTTGTTCAAAATGTCCACAAAAGGTGAGGGCAGCGGGGTCAGCCTGGTTGAACGTATGCAGAAGGGTGGCGATCTTGGCAACTGCTTCCTTATGTTTGATCACGTCAAGAGGGTTAAAGACTGGACCACAATGGCATGTCATGTTTACGACCCTGTGTATCAGCGGGTCATGACAATTGCAGTGTGTGACATGCAGTCAGAGGACACAGATTCACAGCAGCTCATGTGGGAAGCTCTCATTCGTGTTATGGCCTCCAATGGTCTCCCATCTCCCAATTTTGTTGGTTTTATGGCCGACAGTGCTCAAGCTAACTTCAACGCTATCCGCATTGTGTTCGGGACGGGAGATCCAAAAGTGCCAATGCCTGGAAGAGAACGTACGTGTCTTTTCCATTGGACACAATCCCTGGACAAACACACAAAGACATATATCAAGCCAGATATGCAGAGTATGCATCGTCAACTGTGCAAACAGTACAAAGACGCCAAAACTATGGGGGAAGCGAATACATTGTTCCAGACAATTCGTGTCTGGTGGTACTCATCTAGAGCGGCATCGAAGGACAGCATGAGGGCACTGGAAGACTGGTTCGCATTTTGGCACTTCCGTTACCGACAGTGGGGAGCGGCCATGACAACGGTGAGTGGTTTGCATTCACCTTTGTTTGGGTGCTTCGGATATATCTTTCAGGGTCCAATCCTAATATCGGCTTTGTGTTTTTTGCCTTGCAGCATATGTCCATTGAGGAGATGGCGGACATGCCTTCTTGCAATCTAGCGGAGACAGTGCACAATGCGTGGTTGCAGCAATCCGGCAAAAAAGGAAGAGATTTGTATGCGGCGACGGCCGATGACCTTATTCGTGCTCTGCAGCAGCAAACCAAATACAGGTCATTCTTGAGGGGTGGCCTTGGTGGCAAAGGCCCGGACAGGAGCGAGTTGATGTTGCGGGCAGCTGGAAGATCAGGGGATCCCAGCAAAATAGCGCGGGCAGTGAGCTGTACATCATTAATATCCAGAGGGAAAGAACGCACTGCAGCTCCTACATTCACGGGTTTGTTTCTCCCTTACGGACAAGGCGAAACAAAGAACCACAAGTTTTGGTTTTGCGCTGACGATTGTGGGAGATGTGTGCATGGGACAGTGAGGCCTTCCGTGGTGAGGAAGCCTATTCCACCAACCGTGTGGCCTGTGAAGATGGGCACAGGTCTCACTCACCGAGAGATCGCAATGCTGGAAGAGGCGGGTTTCTCCCTAGCCAGACATTCCATTGCACGTGAAGGTGCTTCAAGTACAAGCGGTTCACAGGTACCTCCGCCTGATGCTCTCTTGTGGCCAACCAGACGGAATGGGAAGTTGGTTCGACGATTCCCTCCAACCGCAGAACACTACGGCAAAATTGAGTCCGCCAGAATGCTTGACGCTCGTGTTGCGGGTACAATGGAAGTGCCTGATCCAGGGTATGGTCGGGTGTTCACCATGATCTCATCCGCATCTACGCTGCAGGACAGGACGTACAACATCACTGTTTCCAATTTTCCCAATTGTACATGTCCTAATTTTGTTGGTATGCTTTCAAGTAGTTTGGGAAAGAGAGGGAAGTTCATACCGTGCAAACACCTTTACTTTGTCTTCTTGAGAAGGATGGTTTGTGATCCAAAGCGCGACTTCTTCATTCACCAAGCCACTATGAGTTTCAACGAAGTCAACACACTTCTACAGCGGGATACAAGCCCATAAAAATCTGAGTTTTCCTTGACCTAAACTTGTAATGGAATGACTGTTCAAGTCCACTGTCTCTCAATGTATGTCGTCTAACATCTTGGCTATGCATGGGTGAATGCATTTGTCGCATTGGTTTGTCATTCTCTTTTCATTAGCAAACACAAGAAACTACCTTCAGATAGACAGATGATCAAATCAACCTCGTGTCAACACCAAGAGACACAAACCCTAGCTTGGCGTGGCTAAACCCCTTGGAGAAATGGCTAAACTGCCAGAGCGGCCATGGATGGCGCTGTGACGGGCTGTCCCTGTGGCCTTGGGGGCTGTGACGGGCTGTGAGGGGTTGTGACAGGCTGTGCCCGTGGCTTTTGGGGCTGTGAGGGGCTGTGACAAGCCGTGCCTGAGGCCTTTGGGGCTGTGATGGGCTGTGAGGGGCTGTGTCAGGCCGTGCCTGAGGCCTTTGGGGCAGTGAGGGGCTGCGAGGGGCTGTGACAGGCCGTACCTGAGGCCTTTGGGGCTGTGACGGGCTGTGAGGGGCTGTGTCAGGCCGTGCCTGAGGCCTTTGGGGCTGTGAGGGGCTGTGACAGGCTATGCCCAGTGGCCTGTGGGGCTGTGCGGGGCTGTGACAGGCTGTGCCCAGTGGCCTGTGGGGCTGTGATGGGCTGTGAGGGGCTGTGACAGGCTATGCCCGTGGCCTTTGGGGCTGTGACAAGCCGTGCCTGAGGCCTTTGGGGCTGTGATGGGCTGTGAGGGGCTGTGTCAGGCCGTGCCTGAGGCCTTTGGGGCTGTGAGGGGCTGTGGCGAGCTGTGACGGGCTGTGTGGGGCTGTGACAGGCTGTGCCCAGTGGCCTGTGGGGCTGTGACGGGCTGTGACAGGCTGTGGCAAGCTGTGATGGGCTGTGCCCTGTGGCCTGTGGGGCTGTGACGGGCTATGAGGGGCTGTGACAGGCTGTGCCCAGTGGCCTGTGGGACTGTGACGGCTGTGACCAGTGAGCTGTGTGGGCCTGTGCTGGTCTGTGGTGGCCCGTGTTGACCTGTGGATGGCCTGTGCTGACTCGTGGAGGCACTACTGGACTGCCTAAGGACTGGCATGTGGTCTTGAAGGCCAAATTTTGAACTCGTGGAGGGCGGTTTGAGGAGTATCTTCATGATATTCCCATGGTCATGCAAGTGAGGGAAGAGAGGAGAGGAAGAGTGTTGGGATGAGGGCATGCTGGGGTTAGGCATTGCTTTAGCTTCTCTTCCTCGTAGTTTCCACCCTCTCATTAGGCCAAGACCTTTCCGTAGGTGGAGGCAAGAGTCAGTCCGGGTTTGGGCTAGGGTGTCCTTGCAGGAGCAACACCGGGGAGTTGTTTTTGGTGTGGGGGAGTTGTCGTTCTAATTTCTTGTGTTTGGATCCCCTCCATACCTGCATGCTTGACTGTGCGCCATGCTAGTTTTGTGTGGGCGCTTGTTTTTATAGGTGATTGGTCCGGATTTGATCACCGGCCAGTCCTAGAGCATGCTGTCGATGGTGAGGCTGGGGTGATGACCAGCCAGACCATCATTGTTTCTCCTGTGGTGAGGTTGGAGGTGATGACCAGCCAACCATAGGAGTGCTTGCGGTGGATGCAGGTACAGGTGTAGGCTATGTTAGGAACTCAGTATTCCAAACCATAAGCCGCAACAGGTTCTCTACCCGGTTACCTTGTGGAGAGGGGGTTAGGGACATGTTCATGACCGGTTGAGTGTCAACACGGAGGTGCCACTAGTTGCTGGGGACAGTGCCGGTTCGAGCACTAGCGATACTAGTGAGTACACGAGACAAGGTGTGCGGTTTAGGCCACCTTCACCTCCTGTGTCTTCTACGGAAGGTTCTGATTCGGATTGTGAATCAGGAGGACTCATACCGGCGGTGCAAGTTGTTTCTTTGCCATTGTTGTGGGACACAATGGAGAAGATGTATGGAGCTACCAAGGGGCCACGAAGGTACTCTGGGGCGGTGGGCACCATCGAGTTGGATGATTTTATCCAAGAGTTTGATAGTTGGTGTGATTTGCAGCAAATGCGCAATCCACAACTATTTACGCCTTTCATGGCATGGAAGGGGCTGTTTCAGCACCTTGAGGGGCCGCCTATGGATGATTACCATGAGTTCAGGCGGGGGCATGAGGTTGAGATCGAGGAGTGGAGGATGTACTAGTCACCCGACTATGTCTCCATCACTAGGGGCACTAGAGCCACGAGGGCAGTGGCTACACCTGCCGCTGCACCAGCAGCTTCAGCAAGTAGCAGTGGGACTGGTGGTATAGTAGCTACGACGTCCACCCAAGCCACTACCGCACCAGCACTAGCACCAACCCTGTTGTGGAGTTCTTCGAAGAGTTGAGAGGGAACTACCAAGGGGTGAGGACAGAGAAGTTGCGGAGCTTGCAAGAGTTCCAACGGAAGCCAACCGAGAGCTTGAGGGAGGCTTTCACTCGCATGAGGCGCTTGATAAATGTAACCCAAGGGGTTACGGAAGCTCAGGCAGTCCAATTCTAGTATGGGATATTGGACAAGGAGCTGAGGAGAAGGGTGCGGGATGCAACTCTCCTACAAGCGGCCCAACCCACCTTAGCAAATGTGTTTTTGCTGGCAGAGCGGATAGAGCTCAACATGGTGGAGGAACAAGTGGTCACGGTGGGATTTGCTAAGGAGACACCACGGGGTAGTGGTGCTCCTAGCCAACCACTACCTCAACGTGCTCAAGGCAACAAGGGGGCTCAGGTGAAGCTCGGGGAAGGGCAGAGAGGACCTCAGATGCAGGGGTCTCTCCCTTCATTTGCTGGCCAACAACGGGCGGATGTGGTGTGCTGGACATGTGGAGGACCCCATGTCAAGAAGGATTGCCCAGAGGGAGGCAAAGGGCCGGCACATGCACAGCCTGCACAGTTGTAGTGTGGGCATTGTGGTAAGCACGGGCATGGAGAGGCCCAGTGTTATGGTTTGCATCCTGAGTTGCGCCCAGGCCAGTTCCAAGGGAACAATGGTGGCCGGGGGCGAGGTGGAGTAGCCCAGAGAGGACGAGGTGGCCAGCCACGAGGTGCAGGCCAAGGGCAAGCTCAACATGGCCAAGGACGCGGAGGTCAAGGTGTTGACCAAGGCATGGCCAACCGGCTTTAGCAGCTAGAGCAGAGGTTCGATGCCATGGCTACAGCTCAGGTGGTACCGGCTCTAAGGCCGGATGGTCCACCTCCTGCTCCTGAGGGAGGAGATATGGGAGGCTGGGATTCATGTGTGGAGCAGCACTACCACTAGTGCAGGTGGAGTCTGCTGCAGCCGTGACTCGAGGAGCAGCACGAGTTCCTGAGCCACGAGGTGCAGAGGTGGAGTTGGATCCACAGTGTGGGGGGAGGCAAGCCGTCAGGCTAGGCTTCCTCAGTCATTCACATTGGCGGAGACAGTGTCGACGCCATCCATGGCACCTAGTTCTCGCCCGACTGTTACCGAGGCAGAGGTTACTATGCCATTGGGGAGAGCTACACGGGTAGCACCACTACCTAGTGTCGCCAAGGCTACGGCAGCTAGTGTGCTACTAGGAGCGGCCACATCTATGTGCCAGGCTCCATTGTTCTCGGCTACCATGATTGCGACGCCGAGGGTAAGACCAGCTGAGGTGTTCAGGCTGGCAGCTACACTCTGTGAGAGTGGGGAGGTTACTTCATTTTCTGCAGAGATACTGGGAGGTGTAGTGCCGGAGGGATCCTTGGATTTGAGGGTCAAGACTGCCACAGCGGCGCCATGGCAAGCTGCAGCTGCCACGTTGATGCAGCTGCCAGCTAGGCCAGCCATTAAGCGCGCCATGGTGACACCTGGAGTTGTCATGTTAGACAACTAGGATGGCATTTTCTGTTTGAGTGGACTGGCAGGCAAGAGGTACCGGCCACTGCGGGTCTTGTTGGACTCGGGAGCTCAGCCATTGATGTTGGGCAGAGCTGCTATTGCAGGCTTGGGCCTCACGGAGGCGGATATGGAGCCTTGTCTTTTCCAGATACAGACGTCTCTGGGAGGATCGAAGCAGGCTCGGGGCATGACATGACGTGAGTTGGCTATCAAACTACGGCCGGATCACCCTACAGATAGCTCAGTGATGCGAGCCAAGGCCATTGTGACAGACGCGGTCTCATACGATGTCCTGGTTGGTGGGGCAGTGTTGTACCCCATGGGCTTCACCCTGGATTTTTAGGAGGATGTTCTCTGTCGGCCAGGTGTCGGCCTCTCCCCCCGAGACAACTTCATCCGAATGGCTTCTAATGGAAATTCAGCGCCGTTTTTCCATCCGAGGGATATTCTCTGTCGGCCAGGTGTCGGCCTATCCCCCTGAGACGACTTCATCCGACACGTTGGTTCCCATTGTCACAAATTGACGAGGGGTAACTTGCGGGAGGCTGCCCACGAGGCAGAGCAGCTCATTCAAGAGAAGGTTAAGTTGAGACCTGGTGCCAAACCCAAACAGATACAGCTGCAGGCCGCCCATAAGATGGCATTGGCCAGAATTATGTCGGAAGACGGCTCCGACAGAGTTCCTCTCGATGAAAAGGAAATGGAGGCATTGCTGGAGTCGGTGTTCCACATCTGTTCACTGAATGTCCGAAACCACATTGTCTCCTGCAAACAGAGAATTGGGCGTGGCTCGGATATGCACTCCATTTTGGAGGTGAAGCGACGATGTAGATATGACTACATTCATGGAAGTAGATTTCCAAGACAAGGGACTGAGGCGGATCACTGTTTTGTATTCAAAATGTCAACGTGTGGGCCTAGTGCAAGATGGACGTCCAGTGGCTTACGAAAGTAAGAAACTGAATGAAGTGGAGCGACGGTGGCCGACGCACGAAAAAAAGATGAAGGTGGTGGTGCATTGCCTTGAGCTTTGGCGCCACTATGTTGGTTCCAACCCAGTGAAGGTATTCACGGACAATGTCACAGTGAAGTATTTTGCCACGCAGCCCAAGTTGTCCCCAAAACAACTTAGGTGGCAAGATACTTTGGCGGTGTTCGACGTGGATATCCAGTACAAACCGGGACGGGACAATGTGGTGGCCGATGCTTTAAGTAGAAAGCAGCAGCTCCTGTTGGTGTACAGGGGCGAGACGACGCTCCAAAGGAAGATCCGGAAGGCTTGCCGGAAGGATGAGCTGGCGAGGTCCGTGATGCAGGACTTGAGGATGGGGGTTAAATTGCAGTTCCACTTGCAAAATGGACTGCTCCGGTATAAGCAAAAACGTCTCTACGTGCCAAAGGGAGGGATCAGAGATAGCCTCTTGAGAGAATGCCGTGATAGCCCGCTTGCGAGCCACGGCGGAGCCAAGCGCACTGCGGCACTCTTGAAGAAAGAGTATTTCTGGCCCAAACTGAGGGAGGAGGCAGAGGAGTATGTCAAGACATGCACCACATGCCAACAAAACCGGAGCGAGTACAAAAAGCAAGCGGGGCTGTTACAACCCTTGCCGATTCCAGAGGGGACTTGGGAAAGCGTCTCGATGGATTTCATGACTGCTATGCCGCTGTCAAAAGGATTCGATGCAATCATGGTGGTGGTGGATAGGTTCAGTAAAATGGGCCATTTCATCCCCACCAAGGAGACGGCAACGGCGCAGGAGACAGGGCGACTTTATTTCGCCCACGTCCTAAAGCATCATGGAGTCCTGAAGGATATTGTCTCGGACCGCGATCCAAAGTTTACGAGTAAATTTTGGAGGGCACTTTGGAAGAAGATGGGGACGAGGCTAAAGATAAGCACCGCCTTCTGACCTACGACCGACGGCCAAACAGAAAGAGTGAATTCCGTAGTGAAGCAGATCTTGCGGAATTACGTGTCGGCAGACCAAACAAACTGGGTGGAACACTTAGACGCGGCAGAGTTCTGTTATAATAACACAGAACACTCTGCAACGGGAGTTTCCCCTTTTGTATTGGTCTATGGAAAAGCACCTCTGGTGCCGACAAGTTGGGCCGCCCAGGACGTTGAGGAACCGGCAGTAGCGGCGGTACTGGAAGAACGCGAGCGTTTGTTGAAGCTCGCAAAGTACAACATTGCCAAAGCTAGGAAATGGTATGAAAGGCAGGCGAATCGGAAGCGGAGGGAAGTGAAGTTTGAGGCAGGCACGGAGGTCTGGTTGAACATCAAGAATTTCCGACTACCTCCGGAAGTGAGCCCGAAGTTCGTGCCTCCGTATGCGGGACCCTTTCGCATTCGAAAGGTTATGAATGAGGATGTGTATGAATTGGAGCTGCCGGCAAACAACAAAGTGCACCCAGTACTCCATGTCTCCCTTTTGAAGCCTTACTTCAAAGATGAAGCACGTCCGAATCGGCATCAAGTGTTGCGTCCGCCACCTATGCTGTTGGATCATGAAAATGAACCTGAGTACGAGGTGGAGGCAATACTTAAGTCGAGGAGGTTCAAGAACCAAGAAACGGAGTATCTCGTCAAATGGAAGGGCTATCATCGTGTGGAGGCATCTTGGGTGCATGCCTCAGAAATGGGAAACGCGTCCGAGGCGGTTGCAGCTTTCGAAGGGCGACCTCAAAAGCGGAAGAAGCGTTGATGGGGACATCAACCTTGGAGCGTGGGGGAGGAAATGCATGCTTAGCCCGGTTTAGCTAGCTTAGGAATCCGATTGCAAAAACTTGTATTGTACAAAATGTGCTATAAATGAAATGGATTCCAAATGTTATGTGTCCTATTTTGTTTGGAATAGTGATGCATGGTATGGTTGGCTAGTGTGTAGAATGCATGCTAGCTTATAAAAGTGGGAGAGGTAGATTGGGTTAATCGTGTGTTTGCGTAGTGCCGAAATCGAGTGACCCCCATCCAATGGGCAAGGAAACTTGCGCCTTCTTTGGGAGTTCACGTGCTAGTGCGCACCTGGCGCGTGCTACCGAGGGGGTTGCCTTGTAGTGCGGGCTAACGCGGAAGCTACATGCTTCCGTTCACGTACTATAATCGTGTAGCCTTGGGACGAAGTCGTAGTGCGGCTTCGGCGTGTTCCCGTACCTCAGGCCAGCATTCCAAGGCGGACCCAATTGTAGTGATTGGGGCGCACGGTTGGTTCAAGGTTATCTTCCTAGTCAAAGAGGGTTGCAGGTGAACCCTTGCTCAAGGTGATGCCAAAAGCGGCATCATGAGCGATCGCAAACAATGTTGTTGCAGTAAGGCGATTCGATCCTCGGGGAGGATCATTCCTTGGCCTTGAAGTAGGCCAAGAAGAGTGCACTGGGAGGAGCTGGAGAGGCTCCACCCTTGGCCGGGACTTGGAGGAAGTCGGCCGAACTAGCTAGTGGAGAGTAGAGTCAAGTGTGGGGTTTGGTTCTTTGTCATGGGACGCCATGGTACGGAAACAAACTCCTTGATGTGGGACGCCACAACTTGGATGTTCGTTTCTACAAAATGGACAAGTCGATGAGGACATCGACTCCCTGTTGGTAGGGTGTGTGTCGCGGCCCTTTGCCTTGAGGGCAGGGGGTCGGGACACATGAGGGGCTGCCCCTGTGGTGGGGGCAGCGGCAACGATAGGTTGGGGGGGCTGAAGCACCCTTGAGTGCCCAAGGCACTCAAGGAGGCGGAGGCGCTCACTAGGTGGAGCCCCGCACACCGGGTTGCGGTGGGGGTGGCTCCACAAGGGGTGGTGATAGCTTAGCGGGACTTAGTGGGGGTGGCATAGGACTCACCATGGGGGCGGAGACCTCGTGGTGGGAGTGTGGGGAGTCTTGGGACTCATCACGGTCCATAGGGGCCGTGGTGAGCGGGCCTAGACTCACCGCGACTCATCACCGGGAGTCGAGGGTTTTCGTGGTGGTTCGCCATAAAATGGCATGGCTGGTTGTGAAACCCCTACGGACAGCTACAGAAGTATATATAGGGAGTAGTAACCCCGAGAACGGTGCAAGCCCGTTGGTGACCAAAAACTAGTGAGTAAGCGAGCGAGCCGGAAAGCGACCAAAGAGTGGGGAGCTGTTCCGGACTGCCAACTACCAAAGGGAATTCCCGCTGGTTCCAAATAGGTGGAGGGTTCTTTGGGAGAACAAAGGGGGACCGTTATGCCCCGGTGAGCAGCCGAAGCTCCAAGTTGGCCTGGCGGTCAGGTTGGGAGTCAGGCGCGCGCATCAAAGCGAGTAACTATGACTTGAGGGGGGAGCTTACCGAAGTGAGGTGCGCGACAGTGGTTGTCTCGTCTAGCTTTATTGAGTACTTTAATCCCAATCAGAAAAGTTTGCTACACTAGTTATATTTTCAGGGAAGGATGTTCAAATTATGAATATTGTCATATGATCATAGAAGCAGTAGAGTACTAGATACCCAAAAACTTGTTACAAGTCGGATACACTGATAAAAACAAATGGTATTATTGTGCCCATTAAAAGATTGGTGATCAATCAGTAAAGGAAAATTAAGTCGTGATACGGATTCTGGCAGGATGGTGTAAATCTTGGAGAAAGGGTAGAGACCACTATAATTTTCTTTACTGACATACCAAGGCTTATTAAAGGGTACTGAAAAGGAATTCTGTATATGATGTGGGAATGAATGAGGAAAATAAGGAAAAAGCTAAGCAAGACAAAGCTGAAAGAATAGAGAAATATGCTATAGAAAGGGAAGCTCGTTTGAGAAAAGAGTTCCCGGAATTACAAAACTTGAATATTATTCAAGGAGAGGCATCAAGACAAACTGACAGTGATAAACCAGAAGATCGGGAAATCAGATCTCCGGAAAGTGAGAACACTACACCAGAAGGGGTTGCAAGTAATGCAACTTGGTGAACTCTTTTATTTTATTTTAAATAATAATAATAATAATAATGCACTTGGCGAATGCACCATGTCACCTTCCCAATGTCGATGGCAGAGTTGACCCAAACTTGGCAGTGGTACCTGCAGGTTTGAGGTGCATGCTCTGTGGGTCTGCCAAAGGGGCAGCCACCATGCTGGTGTGTGATCGATGCTCAAGGGGTTGGCATATGGGATGTTTGACACCACCTCTTGAGAAGGTTCCTGACGGAGATTGGTTGTGTCCACACTGCTTGGGATAGTGGCAGTGGACATGACTGGAGGCAGCTAACAAGACATGGGAGGCCAAGCTCATAGGAGTCAATACATGAGATCCCAAGCTCAAGTTCACAGGTTGCAAGACGGCGACTAACGATGGGGCAACTCTTGCACCCGGCCTCTTGATCTATCGAGTTTGAGTGTAGTAGGGATAGTGGTGGAAGACTTAGTGAGGCTATGGTCACTATCACATCTTGTGGCTACCTGGACTTAGAGGGACCTAAGCACCAGCTAGGGGGACGATTGTGTGGACTAGTGACTGCCATAGTGGGCAGCATAGTGGCAGCCTAGTGACTGACTAGTTGTAGCCTAGTGGTTGGACTAGTGGCTGGACTAGTGGTGGACTAGTGGTATACTAGTGTGTGGTGTGCACATGTGTTGTGTGGTTTTGGACAGCGATGTAGTTGTGTAGCGATATGTATGCGCACGACAGCTGTCAAGTTATTTTACCACAGTGTGAAATTAGCTAGGAAATAGCTAGCTTTTACATATTGACATTTGGGATTGGCACATAGTCCTTCCAAGTCATGCCATCCCGACCCTCCAAGATCAGGACCCCTGAGGGCAACACCTCTCAAACCCTCAGAATAACACGCCCTACAGTAACATCGAGAGTCGTAGGAGCAGTCTGCTACAAATAAACATAGTCACCAGGGCTAAACCTCCGAACCCCAGGACGATATCCTCCACCACGTATGGTGGCATACCTCAACGTATCACGGTGCTGTGCAATGGCAAGGTTCGCAAAAGCCATGGGCATGACTTTCTTGAACAATTCTGCATGCTGATCACATGCACGTACCCACACGTCCGGATCGTCAAGGTTAAGGACTTGAGCAGTGTCCCTACGAATGGCTGCAGGCAAATCCGGCTCTCGGCCAAAGAGAAGGAAATATGGTGAGAAGGAAGCAAGTGATGCTTGTTTGATGAACCTGTAGCCCATGGCTAACCAAGGAACCTGAAGATCCCAATCTCCTAGGTGTCCCTTCTGCAAGCCATACTTGCGCAAACCCCTCTTCACCGTCTGAACAACTCTCTCTGCCAAGCCATCGGCCTCAGGATGATCCCGAGAAGTGGTGCGGTGGTCTATCGAGGCTTTATCACATAAAGCCTGAAACTCCCCCAAGAACTCTCTCCCTTGGTCCGTGAGTACCTCAGCTGGAGCACCAAATCGGCTAAGCACACGATCCAAGAATGCATATGCAGCCCCCTCACTAGCCTTGTCAGGCAATGGAACCAACTCAATCCACTTGGAGAAGTGCTCCACCATCACCAACACATATCTGTGGTGGCGCATAGTCAGTGGCAACGGTCCTGCGAAGTCAAGACTCCACCTGTAGCCCAATCCCATGATTGGTAAAGGATGCAACTGTGGTGTAGGGGCGTTGAATGAAGCACGCACCCTGTCATACACCATGCACCTAGCCACGAACTGTTGCACCTCTGTATGCATACCACGCCACCAATACTGCCCCTGCAGTAAACTGTGAGTGCGTCGCACTCCAAAATGCCCCAACTCCTCATGGGCATGCCGCACTAACTGTGCACGCTATGTGGGGTGAGGCACAATCCCATCCTCCCACACTCGAAGTAGGTGTATCCCCTCCCACTTGAACCTCTTGGCTCGTTGCAGGATCCGATCCCTCTCCCTGGCAATCACAGTGGCTGCCGTGTCTCCCGTGCGGAGGTAGTCCAACGCAGCCGAATCCTCATGTATATCTCTGGCACCACCTGGCTCATCACTAGCCTCAGGGTCCTCAGACACTCCGTCTACAGTCATCCCTGTAGTAGGTCCAACC
Source organism: Takakia lepidozioides (assembly GCA_030704615.1). Taxonomy (NCBI): domain Eukaryota; kingdom Viridiplantae; phylum Streptophyta; class Takakiopsida; order Takakiales; family Takakiaceae; genus Takakia; species Takakia lepidozioides. The sequence continues at coordinate 7,089,120 of CM060734.1, forward strand.
TGACCTCCCGATGCCAAGATACACAAAAATGCAGATGCGTGCCATCCCGACACCATCTCCTCGTCCGTCTCACCATGCCACCGAGCTCCAGTGTCATCCTGTTGGCTCGTGCGTGGATTGCGACTCAATCCATCCGCATCCCGATTGACCAAACCCGGTCGATGCACAACCTGAAAGTCATACTCCTGGAGTATGAGTGCCCACCGTGCAAGCTTCCCCGTAAGCTTGTCTGACTCCATCAACCACTTGAGTGGTTGGTGATCCGTGACAAGGGTGAAAAGATTGCCGTATAGATAGCACCTGAAGTGTGCCACGGCCCACACTGCAGCTAAGCACTCTCCCTCATATGAGCTGTACTTAGCCTCTGCAGCGTTGTTCGAGCGGCTAGCATAAGCCACTACGAACTCTCTTCCCTCATCATCCACCTGTGTGAGCACTGCTCTAAGCCCCAGCATGCTCCAATCCGTATGCAGCTGAAAGGGACGCCCCCTGATAGGTTGTCTCAGGATAGGCGCCGAGGTCAACCTCACATTGAGCTCTTGAAAAGCTCGTTCCTGCTCATCTTCCCATTGTCACTCCTGGTCCACCTTGGTCAGCTTGGTTAGAGCCTTTGCAATGGTACTAAATCCCTTGACAAACCGTCTATAATAGTTTGCCAACCCCATGAAAGCTCGAACTCGGCTCACATCCGTGGGGCGTGGAATTTGTGCAATGGCCTCTACCTTAGTCTGCTGTACCCCCAATCCTCCAGGATATATCATGTGACCCAGATACTCAATCTGGTTGTGGAAAAACTTGCACTTCCCCGGATGCAACTTCAATCCGTGCGCTCTCAAGCGCTCCAATACCACCTGAAGGTGTCTCTCATGCTCCTCCATCGTAACACTAAAGATGATGATGTCATCTATGTAGCACCGAGCAAAGTCCACCCCTGCTAGAATCCTATCCATGACTCTCTGAAACTCTGCAAGAGCATTCTTAAGCCCAAATGGTAAGAACCGCCACTGATATAGGCAATCCTTGCCGTGCTCATTGATCCCCCAGAATGTCGTCTTCTGCTTGTCCGCCTCCTTGATTGGCAACTGGTGATATCCAGATCGTAAATCCAAAGTGCTAAAGGCCTTAGCATGCCCGATGGCATCAAAGATCTCCTCTAGTGTTGGCATGGCATACTTATCGGACTTGGTCTGACAATTTACAGGCCGGTAATCACCGCACATACGTCTCTCCGTCCAATTGCCATAGACATCCTTCTTGGCTGGCATCACTGTGGCTGAAGCATACTCTCCACCAGAGAGCTCCACCAAACCTGCCTCCTAGAGATCTTGAGTCCTCATCTGAATCAAAGACCTCTCCATGTCACTGTATCTATAGGGTCTCCGAAAGATTGGCATGTCAGTGGCCAACTCAATACGGATCTCTTGACCCTTCAGTGCTCCCAAGTCCTTCAAACTGAAGGCAAAGCAATTCCTATAAGCCCTCACGAACCGCCGTATACGTCGTCTCTCTCCTCCGGTGACAATGGGTCCAATGTCAGGCTCCCAATTGTCCTCCGTAACTGCAACCTTAAGTCCAGTGGGCTTAGAGATAGAGGACGCGTCCAGTGGTTGCTATGTTGCAACCTCTTGAGCAGTACTCCCTGCCTGCTCAGTCAATGACAAAGCCTCATCCTGCCCCATCATCTCATCCTTGAGGACCTCCTCAACCCGGGAAGAATCCCCAACCTCATCCATCACAGCTGCCTTGGTTGCCAACTCCCTCTGAACCTCGAGCACCTCCCACGTGTGCCATGGATGCATGCACCCCGTGGTCCTCACATGCTCGCCCCCACTCACTGCCTGTACCGTCTCGGTAGGTAGAGAGACCATCGAGGGAAGTGTACTCCGCACTCTGCGTTGCTCAGCCAGAGCCAAGCTGATAATCCAGGCCAAGCAATTGAGATCCATTGCTTGCCCCAACACTTGACGATGTGATGCCTCAGAAAGAGACGACACCGCCGTGGTACCAGTGGTAAAACCCATTGCCCGCTCACGCTCGTCAGCATTAGGCTCCACTAACTACTGCAACTGAGCATCCCACAGGAGGCCAGGTCCACTATCCCGGAAAGCATGCGATCCTGGGTAGCTGAGTAGTGTAGGTAATGCTGCTCGTGGTTGACCCACCTTGTTGACCACTGCCAAAGGCGAACGGTCATCGTGTCTCACACGCTGAGACTGCCTCCCTGTGTCCAGAATGCTATCCACTGTGAGATGTGTTGGCCGCTGCACCCCATCAAATGCACGCTAGAGCAGTGCGGGTGGCATCAAGTTAGTCCACCATAGCCGTGGACGATGAGCCCGTGACCCCACTGTAGGTGCATCTAGCAACACTGCTGATCCAAGCCATGACCGGACTTGATGCACACTGGCCATCACCTTGGCCCGAGAATCGCCCATCAGTGGCACATTCTCCAAGATGTATGATGGAGATATAGCTTGATGAAGCTGCAAGTGGCGCAAAACCCGCACCATCTCCCAAAACAGACCCGACCTCGAGTCTCGCAATCCATTGTCATGCCCGGCTGATGAATGCCCTTGGCAGGGCCAATCTGCCACTACCAGATCAATGGAGCCAACCCGCTCCAAATCCTGCGCCCCCAACAACGAAATGTCTGCTGGCAAGGCCTGCTAATATCCACGAATTGCAGGCACCGACAACAACTCAGGGTACCGCTGCACCAACTGAGCAACATGGCGAAGTGAAACGCGTCGTGTAGTCTCATCCCTCTCCACATACAGGTAACGCCAAACTCGTACACCTGCCTGTAACACCGCAGCCAATCCGGTGCTGATCCCGCCAAACAAGTCTAGAAGACAAATGCCTTCATCCGGATACTGCCACACAATAGGTGTGGTATCCAATGGAGACAACCGAGGTGGTCCTAGTGTAATCCCCGCACTCTCCTCCTCTCCTGACGGTACAAAAGCCTTCACCCAGGCTTGTTGCACCCGTCGATCAGCATCCCGCTGCAAATCCTTGCTCGTGCCCCACAATGGAGTCTGAGCAACCATGATAGGCAACTCCGCCATACCATACATGTCATCCTGCTCTCCCGGAGGTGGCACATCCTCTGAATGAGCGTTGCCCTCAAGCAACTTTCTAGGCCAACTCACTGCCGCTGTGAATGCTGCTAGTGTCGGCATCTTGCCTCACTGAGCAGCCACAACTCCTCCTATGAATGTCACAGGGAGCTGCATATGCCGGCCCTCCCCTGACTGCCATGCAGGCCTATAAGCCCGTCAGATGAAGTCGTCTCGGAGGAGAGGCCGACACCTGGCCGACAGAGAACATCCCTCGGATGGAAAAACGGCGCCGAATCTCCAATGAGGCCGTTCGGATGAAGTTGTCTCGGGGGTAGAGGCCGACACCTCGCCTATAGAGAATATCCCCCGGATGGCAAAACGACGCCGAATTTCCATCCGAGGCCGTTCGGATGAAGTTGTCTCAGGGGGAGAGGCCGACACCTGGCCGACAGAGAACATCCCACGGATGGAAAAATGGTGCCGAATTTCCATACGAGGCCCGTCGGATGAAGTCGTCTCGGGGGGAGAGGCCGACACCTGGCCGACAGAGAATATCCATCGGATGGAAAAACGGCGCCGAATTTCCATCCGAGGCCGTTCGGATGAAGTCGTCTTGTGGGGAGAGGACGACACCTGCCCGACAGAGAACATCCCTCGGATGGAAAAACGGCGTCGAATTTCCATACGAGGCCCGTCGGATGAAGTCGTCTCGGGGGGAGAGGCCGACACCTGGCCGACAGAGAATATCCCTCGGATGGAAAAACGGCGCCGAATTTCCATCCGAGGCCGTTCGGATGAAGTCGTCTCGTGGGGAGAGGACGACACCTGCCCGACAGAGAACTTCCCTCGGATGGAAAAACGGCGCCAAATTTCCATCTGAGGCCGTTCGGATGGAGTCGTCTCGGGGGGAGAGGCCGACACCTGGCCGACAGAGAACATCCCCCGGATGGAAAAACGACGCCGAATTTCAGGACGAGGCCCGTCGGATGAAGTCGTCTCGGGGGGAGAGGCCGACATCTAGCCAACAGAGAACATCCCTCAAATGGAAAAACGGCGCCGTATTTCCATCCAAGGCCGCACGGATGGAGTCGTCTCGGGGGAGTGGCCGAAAGAGATCATCTGCACGATGGAAAAACGGCGCCGAATATCCATCAACAGATGCCCGTATCGACCCTTCATCAACAATTTTGATTCGTTTTTCGCGTTTTTTTGTCTAATCAGTCACTCAACTTAGAGTTTTTTGCCTGCGGTCCACTTTTTGGCATGTTATGCCCACCAATGTCGTCTGGTAGAGACAAATTCGGTGCCGGATTTCCATCCATGAGGTGGACTGATTTACTTGCAGGATGGAAATTCGGCGCCGGTTTTCCATCCGGCTGCTTCTGGATGAGAACGTCTCGGGCGGAGGAAGGGCCACGGTGCGTCCCACTTCATCCGCTGAATGGAAATTCGGCGTCGTTTTTTTCCATCCAGCGGGCTGTTGATGAAGTCTCGGGGGGAGGGTGGGCCAGGTGGCGCCTGTGGGCGACCTCCATACCTACATTTAATGGCGCAGTTGCGCATTAAATGTCCTCCGCCGTCTGTTTTGAACCGGACGTTCCACATGGATATCGCGCTTGCTTCCCGGATACGCCTTCGACACCTGATGTGACGGGTGGATGAAGTTCCATTCGAGGCATGTACGCACGCATTCTGCGGGAGATTTTTTCTTTTACTTGGACGTATGCCGCGTGGAGAAGGGCGTGGCTCTCTTGAGAGAAACCCCACATCCAGACCGCGTCGCAAACTGAAGCCTTTGTACTACGGGCGGCAATGCGGTAATGCCGACCAGCCGAACGGCGACAAAGCGGCAACGCGCCTTCTGTACAGGTACATACGCGTTGCCTTTCTTTGATCCATGGCCATTGTAGTCCCTACATTTCCAGGATGTAAGTTGCCTTATGTGGCGCATGAAAATTAGTTGTGAAGCCCCTAGAAAAATGGCGCCGAATTTCCTGTTTCCAGCCATGGGGCGGATGGCTAAGCCCCGGGGGTGGCTGGAACAGTTTGGAAATTCGGCGCCATTTTTCCAGTTCCGGGCCTAGTCAGTTCTGGGACTTAGCCATTTTCAGACCCTGTACTGGAAAAATGGCGCCATTTTTCCAGTACAGGGTCCGAAAATGGTTGTCCTTGGGGGCCCCAGTCATTTCTGGGACTTAGCCATTTTTGGACCCTGTACTGGAAAAATGGCGCCATTTTTCCAGTACAAGGTCCAAAAATGGCTAAGTCCCTGGGGCGGATGGCACATATTCTGGAAATTCGGCGCCATTTTTCCAGTTCCGGGACCAGTCAGTTCTGGGACTTAGCCATTTTCGGACCTTGTACTGGAAAAATGGCGCCATTTTTCCAGTACACGGTCCGAAAATGGCTCTAAGTCCCTGGGGCGGATGGCACATATTCTGGAAATTCGGCGCCATTTTTCCAGTTCCGGGCCCAGTCAGCCATTTTCGGACCCTGTACTGGAAAAATGGTGCCATTTTTCCAGTACAGGGTCCGAAAATGGCTAAGTCCCTGGGGCGGATGGCACATATTCTGGAAATTCGGGTCCATTTTTCCAGTTCCGGGCCCAGTCATTTCTGGGACTTAGCCATTTTTGGACCCTGTAGTGGAAAAATGGCGCCATTTTTCCAGTACAGGGTCCGAAAATGGCTAAGTCCCTGGGGCGGATGGCACATATTCTGGAAATTCGCGCCATTTTTCCAGTTCCGGGCCTAGTCAGTTCTGGGACTTAGCCATTTTCTGTCGCGGCCCTTTGCCTTGAGGGCAGGGGGTCGGGACACAAGAGGGGCTGCCCCTGTGGTGGGGGCAGTGACAGCGATAGGTATGGGGGGCTGAAGCACCCTTGAGTGCCCAAGGCACTCAAGGAGGCGGAGGCGCTCACTAGGTGGAGCCCCGCACATCGGGTTGCGGTGGGGGTGGCTCCACAAGGGGTGGTGGTAGCTTAGCGGGACTTAGTGGGGGTGGCATAGGACTCACCCTGGGGCGGAGACCTCGTGGTGGGAGTCGTGGGGAGTCTTGAGACTCATCACGGTCCATTGGGGCCGTGGTGGGTGGGCCAAGACTCACCGCGACTCATCACCGGGAGTCGAGGGTGTTCGTGGTGGTTCGCCATAAAATGGCATGGTTGTTTGTGAAACCCCTGCGGACAGCTACAGAAGTATATATAGGGAGTAGTAACCCCGAGAACGGTGCAAGCCCGTTGGTGACCAAAAACTAGTGAGTAAGCGAGCGAGCCGGAAAGCGACCAAAGAGTGGGGAGCTGTTCCGGACTGCCAACTACCAAAGGGAATTCCGCTGGTTCCAAATCGTTGGAAGGTTCTTTGGGAGATCAAAAGGGGACCGTTATGCCCCGGTGAGGAGCCGAAGCTCCAAGTTGGCTCAGCGGCCAGGTTGGGAGTTAGGCGCGCCCATCAAGCGAGTAACTATGACTTGAGGGGGGAGTTTACCGAAGTGAGGTGCTCGACACTTGGTATCAGAGCTTAGAGTTTCCGTCCAGGGTGGCGCCGAATTTTCGTCCGGGGCCGTTCCGATTTCCCTCTAGCAGTCGAGGAGTCCATAAAAAACGTGTCTAAAAGTAGACTTCAGCCACAAAACTAATAGTTTACTGTGTTTTTTTCTGAAAACCCAAGCGGCCACGCTCAAAATTACCTGCAGGATGGTAATTCGGCGCCGAATTTCCATCCATCCGGGCTCCGAATTACCTGCATGACGGAAATTCGGCGCTTGAAATTACCTGCAGGATGGAAATTCGGCGCCGAATTTCCATCCTGCGGCGCTCCGAATTACCTGCATGACGAAAATTTTGCGCGCGGCCCTACCTGGCGGATGGAAATCCGGCGCCGAATTTCCATCCATCCGCGCGCAAAATTACCTGCGTGACGGAAATTTCGCGCGCCGCCCTACCTAGCAGATGGATGGAAATCCGGCGCCGGATTTCCATCCATCCGCGCGCAGAATTACCTGCGTGACGGAAATTTCGCGTGCCGCCCTACCTGGCGGATGGAAATCTGGCGCCGGATTTCCATCCATCCGGCTCCGAATTACCAGCATGACGAAAATTTGACGCGCCGCCCTACTTGGCGGATGGAAATCCGGCGCCGGATTTCCATCCATCCGCTCGCAGAATTACTTGCGTGACAGAAATTTCGCACGCCGCCCTACTTAGCGGATGGAAATCCGGCGCCGGATTTCCATCCATCCGCGCGCAGAATTACCTGCGTGACGGAAATTTCGCGCGCCGCCCTACCTAGCGGATGGAAATCCGGCGCCGGATTTCCGTCCATCCGGCTCCGAATTACCTGCGTGACGGAAATTTCGCGCGCCGCCCTACCTGGCGGATGGAAATCCGGCGCCGGATTTCCATCCTGCCGCGCTCCGAATTACCTCTACGTTGGAAATTCGGGGCCGAGTTGCGTCACATTTCATCCGACAGGGAGGGCTTCATCCGACATTTAATTGTGTAGTTGGGCATTAAATGTCCACCGCCGTCCGTTTTGATTCGGGCTGGCTATACAGGGATTCCGCGGTTGCTTCCTCGATACGCACCCTAAATCTGATGCTAAACTTGGATTAACTTCTATTCGAGGCATGTACCCCAAAAAACTGAGATCTTTTTTCTTTTTGGCTGGGACTTATGCCGCCTGAAGGGCGTGGCTCTCCTGAGAGAGACCCCACATCCAAACCGCGGCGCAAGTTGAGAGCTTTGTACTTTGGACGACGGCCAATCTCTCCAGCAGGAGATTCCAGTGTCTTGCTCACAACCCGCGCCAACTGAAGCCGAGTACTCTCAGGCAAGCCACTTCTGCTTTCGCTTTTGCTTTCGCTTTGTTGTTTCGCATCTTCATCCTGGCATCGCTAGAAGCGTATGGTTGCATCGCAAAAGCAGGAGCTGTTGCGAAGAATGATCAAGGTGTGAGTGGTTAAAGATTAAGGAAATCCATGCTGAGCTGAGAAGAATGTATGAGCAGATGAAGTGCCTTCAAAACATTTCACCCTGTTTTCCCGTCTTATGGAATTCCTGATCATTTGTTCATCGTGTTTCATATTACCGGTTGAGTGAACCTTACATAGTTTGCAATGCGTGTGCAAAACCGACAGCTCTGGAGAAGGCTGCTTGTGCATGTCATTCTTAGGCATTGGTTGGATTTGTTTTCATTGTTGTTCCATGGCACTCCATACTTCCTAAACTTGTTTTGTTTTCATTGTTGTTCCACGATTGTTGCTATGGTGGTTGCGCTGCTCGTTGCGATGCTGGTTTTGGCACCGATGTTGGTTCTCACGATTTTTGGGAATGACAGAGTGACGACGAGCCCGACACGCTGGTGGTATCATCGACAGCTCCAACTCATCGCATGTTTGAATCGCCTAACTTGGGGCGAGAGGGCAAACTTAAACCTTTTCTTGGTGGACGGGAGGACCTGCAGCGAGAGTACGATAGAATAGGCATTGGGGAGGTTGGTACAGGCGGCATGGCAGGTGAAGGGCGTGAGGACGTGAGGACAGCAGATCTGGCAATGGAGGTTGTTGATGCACATGCAGTAGGGCCCGCCCACGCAAAGAAGAAGAAGAAAGCTAAGCACATGCAATCCCCGGCGAGAGAGCCATCACGGGCTGCGGAGGGGGGAGTGAGTAGTGCGCGCGAGGGTGTCAGTTCGCCTCAATCAAAGGTGGTCATCCTGGAGGGCTCCCCTGCTGCTAGCCCTAGTAAGAAACAGAAAGCCCGTGAGAGGGCAAAAGAGAGGGCAAAAGAATAGGCGAGACAGAATACTAGCCAAGAGGCCAGGGGTGCCCAAATGACAGATGCCAATGTAAGTGAGGGACGCATAGAGACGGTGGATCCCTCCAAGACACCACAAAGAGGCAGTAACACACCGGTTAGACCATCGCGGGCAAGAGCAGCCCCTGCAATTACCCATACGGTGGAGAGTGGAGGAGAGGAAAGAACACCAGAAAGAGCACGGATTGTGCCAGTTCGAGGTGAAGCCGGGGAGAGGGCAGTACAGACGGGGAGAGTGCTCGAGGTGGTTTCGCCGGTGGCTGACCATGTTGAGGAGGACGACAGGGAGCTTTCTGACCAGGATGACATCCTCCCGGACATCCCCAGGCCCCAAACCCGCAGCATACAGGCTGGATTTGGCGGTCCTGGTGGGTTGCCGGAGAACCCCTCTGCAGCAGACGTCATGTCGGAGGCGGATATGAAGTTGGCCGCTGCCAAGATGTTGGAGGCAACCCACAACATTGGCAGGGTGCTGGGGGGCATGGTGTACCCAGCCAAGCTTCGGATTCCCCTTTGCCGCTTGGTGTCATTGCAGGTGGTGAGACCTGCCCTCCCAGGCGATATCGACAAGCTGAAATTCTCTTTCCGGGATGGATATTGAATGGGGTCTGCCGCGTTTTACGTTTCCATTGAGAACGACCACGGAGCTTCCCATGCCCACACTTCCGATGAGGTGGACAAATGGGGTCCCCATTGGCAAAGGCGAAATGAGGAGTTCGAGAGAACGATTGCTACTGATCCTCTTTTCCAGCACTTGTCCGGTAAGATGTTTTACGTGTGGGACGGCAATCATCACCTCCTGGCATGGATGGAGCACATAGCCGAAGCCCACCCCAACGACCTCGATTGGCATTTCGTCGTGGAGTGTGTTGCGCTGAAGGTTGAGTCCCCAAAACAACTTAGGTGGCAAGATACTTTGGCGGTGTTCGACGTGGATATCCAGTACAAACCGGGACGGGACAATGTGGTGGCCGATGCTTTAAGTAGAAAGTAGCAGCTCATGTTGGTGTACAGGGGCGAGACGGCGCTCCAAAGGAAGATCCGGAAGGCTTGCCGAAAGGATGAGCTGGCGAAGTCCGTGATGCAAGACTTGAGGATGGGGGTTAAATCGCAGTTCCACTCGCAAAATGGACTGCTCCGGTATAAGCAAAAGCGTCTCTACGTGCCAAAGGGAGGGATCAGAGATAGCCTCTTGAGAGAATGCCATGATAGCCCGCTTGCGGGCCACGGCGGAGCCAAGCGCATTGCGGCACTCTTGAAGAAAGAGTATTTCTGGCCCAAACTGAGGGAGGAGGCAGAGGAGTATGTCAAGACATGCAACACATGCCAACAAAACCGGAGCAAGTACAAAAAGCAAGCGGGGCTGTTACAACCCTTGCCGATTCCAGAGGGGACTTGGGAAAGCGTCTCGATGGATTTCATGACTGTTATGCCACTGTCAAAATGATTCGATGCAATCATGGTGGTGGTGGATAGGTTCAGTAAAATGGGCCATTTCATCCCCACCAAGGAGACGGCAACGGCGCAGGAAACATGGCGACTTTACTTCGCCCACGTCTTAAAGCATCATGGAGTCCCGAAGGATATTGTCTCGGACCGCGATCCAAAGTTTACGAGTAAATTTTGGAGGGCACTTTGGAAGAAGATAGGGACGAGGCTGAAGATGAGCACCGCCTTCCGACCTACGACCGACGGCCAAACAGAAAGAGTGAATTCCGTAGTGAAGCAGATCTTGCGGAATTACGTGTCGGCAGACCAAACAAACTGGGTGGAACACTTAGACGCAACAGAGTTCTGTTATAATAACACAGAACACTCCGCAACGGGAGTTTCCCCTTTCGTATTGGTCTATGGAAAAGCACCTCTGGTGCCGACAAGTTGGGCCGCCCAGGACGTTGAGGAACCGGCAGTAGCGGCGGTACTGGAAGAACGCGAGCGATTGTTGAAGCTTGCAAAGTACAACATTGCCAAAGCTAGGAAACGGTATGAAAGGTAGGCGAATCGGAAGCGGAGGGAAGTGAAGTTTGAGGCAGGCACGGAGGTCTGGTTGAACATCAAGAATTTCCGACTACCTCCGGAAGTGAGTCCAAAGTTCGTACCTCCGTATGCCAGACCCTTTCGCATCCGGAAGGTTATGAATGAGGATGTTTATGAATTGGAGTTGCCGGCAAACAGCAAGGTGCATCCAGTATTCCACGTCTCCCTTTTGAAGCCTTACTTCAAAGATGAAGCGCGTCCGAATCGGCATCAAGTGTTGCGTCCGCCACCTGTGCTGTTGGATCATGAAAATGAACCTGAGTACGAGGTGGAGGCAGTACTTAAGTCGAGGAGGTTCAAGAACCGAGAAACGGAGTATCTCGTCAAATAGAAGGGCTATCATCATGTGGAGGCATCTTGGGTGCGTGCCTCAGAAATGGGAAACGCATCCGAGGCGGTTGCAGTTTTCGAAGGGCGGCGTCAAAAGCGGAAGAAGCGTTGATGGGGACATCAACCTTGGAGCGTGGGGGAGGAAATGCATGCTTAGCCCGGTTTAGCTAGCTTAGGAATCCGATTGCAAAAACTTGTATTGTACAAAAATTTGTTATAAAGGAAATGGGTTCTGATAGTTGAGATAAGGTCAGGAAAGAAACTTTTATCAACCCTTTAGTGTTTACCTAGCCCATATTTTTGGGTACCACATGTGTACAAAACCAATGGGGTGTAGGTTTAGGTAATGAATTTTCTGCCATTGGCATGTTCCAAGTTGGCAAGTTGTGACAAACGAAGGTACATCAACACATACATCAAAATGTAGAGTTTTACCTTTTAGTTTATATATAAGCTCTGGTGACCGGAAGAAGAGGCCAGTGAAAGAACCCTCAATTCCCAAGGTCATAAAGTAACAATCAGGAAAGAATCTTATATCAAACTTTTAGTGTTTACCCACCCCTTGTTTTGGGTAAAACATGTGTACAAAACCATAGGGGGCAGGTATTGGGACTTAGGTAATGAAGTCTGGCAGGGGTTTACCACCTGGTATTCAGACAAAACATCTACCAGCAGCATATCAGAATTGGGTATTTCTTATGGTGCTATAAAGAGCAAAGCCATAACCAGGAGAAACATAGAAACATTTGAGCCAAAGAAAAAGAACTCATTCGTATCATAAGGTATCTAAATCTGACATAAGGCATCGGCTACAGGGGGACGGCAAACAAGAGTAATGTGCACTGACCGGATCATGTATAAGGTGTACACGTCTACTCCAGCAGGCTGTCTTACCAAGGCCTAGCTCAAAACTTCAGCATTCAGAAGCCCTATAGATGTTCTATGCTTATCTCAAGTACCTTCAAGGATGCCTTACTCTCCATGCCCAATTAGCCAACATATTTTTGCTGGAGAAGATCTTACCTTATGAAGGACTTGCTTGCTCCACACCATGGTCATGGCGGGAGAGGAGGCTGATATCTCATGGCTTTGGCCTTCCCATTGCCTTGGATTCATCACTTCAATCAAGAACATATTTGATAACCTTTTGTCATGCTCAGACCAAGGTGTTAGTAAATCAAACATAAAACTGAAAACAGAAGGGAGATTGGTTGATAATGTGTACAAGAACCACCAAGTACACTGGTCTAAATCAGAGAGGGAAGATACTTATGTCTTGTCGAGACATGGACAAAGACCTGACAAGGTCACTGTAAAACTAACGACAAATCAGCCTCATAACAAGGCATTATCAACCATTCTTCATGTTGTGCTTCCTATTTTGTTTGGAATGGTGATGCATGGTGTGGTTCGCTAGTGTGTAGAATGCATGCTAGCTTACAAAAGTGGGAGAGGTAAATTGGGTTAATCGTGTGTTTGCGCAGTGCCGAAATCGGGTTACTCCCATCCAAGGGGCAAGGAAACTTGCGCCTTCTTTAGGAGTTCACGTGCTAGTGCGCACCTGGCGCGTACGCATACTATAACTGCGCTACCGAGGGGGTTGCTTTGTAGTGCGGGCTAACGCGGAAGCTACGTGCTTCCGTTCACGTACTATAATCGTGTAGCCTCGGGACGAAGTCGTAGTGCGGCTTCGGCGTGTTCCCGTACCTCAGGCCAGCATTCCAAGGCGGACCCAATTGAAGTGATTGGGGCGCGCGGTTGGTTCAAGGTTACCTTCCTAGTCAAAGAGGGTTCGAGGTGAACCCTTGCTCAAGGTGATGCCAAAAGCGGCATCATGAGCGGTCGCAAGCAATGTTGTTGCAGTAAGACGATTCGATCCTCGGGGAGGATCGTTCCTTGGCCTTGAAGTAGGCCAAGAAGAGTGCACTGGGAGGAGCTTGAGAGGCTCCACCCTTGGCCGGGACTTGGAGGAAGTCGGCCGAACTAGCTAGTGGAGAGTAGAGTCAAGTGTGGGGTTTGGTTCTTTGCCATGGGACGCAATGGTACGGAAACAAACTCCTTGATGTGGGACGCCACAACTTCGATGTTCGTTTCCACAAAATGGACAAGCCGATGAGGACATCGACTCCATGTTGGTAGGGGTGTGTGTCGCGGCCCTTTGCCTTGAGGGAAGGGGGTCGGGACACAAGAGGGGCTGCCCCTGTGGTGGGGGCAGTGGCAGCGATAGGTATGGGGGGCTGAAGCACCCTTGAGTGCCCAAGGCACTCAAGGAGGCGGAGGCGCTCACTAGGTGGAGCCCCGCACACCGGGTTGCGGTGGGGGTGGCTCCACAAGGGGTGGTGGTAGCTTAGCGGGACTTAGTGGGGGTGGCATAGGACTCACCCTGGGGCGGAGACCTCGTGGTGGGAGTCGTGGGGAGTCTTGGGACTCATCACGGTCCATAGGGGCCGTGGTGGGTGGGCCAAGACTCACCGCGACTCATCACCGGGAGTCGAGGGTGTTCGTGGTGGTTCGCCATAAAATGGCATGGTTGTTTGTGAAACCCCTGCGGACAGCTACAGAAGTATATATAGGGAGTTAGTAACCCCGAGAACGGTGCAAGCCCGTTGGTGACCAAAAACTAATGAGTAAGCGAGCGAGCCGGAAAGCGACCAAAGAGTGGGGAGCTGTTCCGGACTGCCAACTACCAAAGGGAATTCCGTTGGTTTCAAATCGTTGGAGGGTTCTTTGGGAGATCAAAGGGGGACCGTTATGCCCCGGTGAGCAGCCGAAGCTCCAAGTTGGCCCGGCGGCCAGGTTGGGAGTTAGGCGCGCGCATCAAGCGAGTATCTATAACTTGAGGGGGGGGGGTTTACCGAAGTGAGGTGCGCGACACTTCGGCACTCAAGGAGGCGGAGGCGCTCACTAGGTGGAGCCCCGCGAACCGGGTTGCGGTGGGGGGCTCCACGTGGGGTGGTAGTAGCTTAGGGAGTCGTACTAGGGGTGGCATAGAACTCACCACGGGGCTGAAGCCTTGTGGTGGGAGTCTTGGGGCTCACCACGGTCCATTGGGGCCGTGGTGGGTGGGCCAAGACTCACCGCGACTCATCACAGGGAATTGAGGGTCTAGGTAGTGGTTCACCATAAAAAGGACTTGGTTGTTTGTGAGACCCCCGCCGACACCTACAGAAGTATACATAGGGAGTAGTAACCCCGAAAACAATGCAAGCCCGTTATGTGATCAAAAGCTAGTGAGTAAGCAAGCGAGCCGGAAAGCGACCAAGGTGTGGGGAGCTATTCCGGACTCCCAATAACCAAAGGGAATTTCCACTGGGCCCGATCCGTCAAAGGTCTCGTGGGGGAAGTAAGGGGGACCGTTATGCCCCGGTGAGAAGCCGAAGCTCCGAGTTGGCCCGGCGGCCAGTTTGGGAGTTAGGCGCGCACATCAAAGTGAGTAACTATGACTTGAAGGGGAGTTTACCAAGTGAGATGCGCGACACGTGGTATCAGAGCCTAGAATTCACTATGTGATCACCCTTGAGATTGGCCTCACTGTCGCGGCCCTTTGCCTTGAGGGCAGGGGGTCGGGAAATGAGAGGGGCTGCCCCTGTGGTGGGGGCAGTGGCAACAATAGATGCGGGGGCTGAAGCACCCTTGAGTGCCCAAAGCACTCAAGGAGGCGGAGCCGCTCACTAGGTGGAGCCCCGCACACCGGGTTGCGGTGGGGGTGGTTCCACGAGGGGTGGTGGTAGCTTAGTGGGACTTAGTGGGGGTGGCATAGGACTCATCATGGGGGCAGAGACCTTGTGGTGGGAGTCGTGGGGAGTCTTGGGACTCATCACGGTCCAATGGGACCGTGGTGGGTGGGCCAAGATTCACCGCGACTCATCACCGGGAGTCGAGGGTTTTCGTGGTGGTTCGCCATAAAATGGCATGGTTGTTTGTGAAACCCCCGCGGACAGTCACAGAAGTATATATAGGGAGTAGTAACCCCGAGAACGGTGCAAGCCCGTTGGTGACCAAAAGCTAGTGAGTAAGCGTGCGAGCCGGAAAGCGACCAAGGTGTGGGGAGCTGTTCCGGACTGCCATCGACCAAAGGAAATTTTCCACTTGGCTCAAATTGAGAAAGGGGCTCGTGGAGGAGTAAAGGGGGACCGTTATGTCCCGGTGAGCAGCCGAAGCTCTGAGTTGGCCCGGCGGCCAGATTGGGAGTTAGGCGCGCGCATCAAAGCGAGTAACTATGACTTGAATGGGAGCTTACCGAAGTGAGGTGCGCGACACTCACCATGGGTCGGGCAACACCAAGCGAAAGCGGAACGGCCTGAAAGCCGATGATCCAAGTGAGCCCGGTGGGGGCGACGCGTCACCGGAGCGGCAACTAGAAGAGACAATCTGAAAGCGAGGCTGCTCGAGAGCGGGAGGAATTTGAGGAGTCGGAGCCCGAGGACTTCCCAAAGGCTTCGCCAGACCAATAGATGCCTCCAATGCCACCAGCTTTTTGGGAAGGGCTTTTGGCGCAGTTTGGTGGGACACTAAAGGACGTAATGAGGGCGGCCAACGCCACTGCCACAAAGACAAAGTTCAAGGTGAAGCCTAAGGAACCCGGCACCTTCCAGGGCCTCTGAAATCGGAAGCCACTCAATACTTGGCTCCTCGAGCTAGAGCAGTACTTCCGGGCGGCCAAGTTCAGTGACGAGGATCGGGTGGAAGGAGGTTTACTATTTCATGAGCAAAAACCATGAGCCATGAGCCATGAGCCGCATTGAGAGAAAGACTAATGGAAGAGCTGATCATGTCTTGTGTGACCAAGGTTTGATTCCAAGGCTGGATTCACTGGATACATGGCTGAATGTGTTTGCATTGCATGTAGATAGGCTGCTGGTTGGAAGAAAATGAGCCAGGGAATTTTACAGCAGGAAGGAGAGAGAAAAGATTTGGGAAGGGAGAGAGCTGCTCAGTAAAAGGGGTAATGAGGGATGGTCAACTGGGAGATAGAGGAAAAACCATGACATCTGCAGAGAATCACTAGGCCTATAATTCATGGCAGATCTGAGTTGTCTTTCTCTTATCAGTGATCTCATTACAAAAGGGGTTTCAACGTGTGTTGCTCAAGGGTGATGCCCACATGGGTCGCATTTAGCTCCGTCATAGGGCTGGTTGTATCACTGAAAACATCATAGCAGCACCATTGGTGCTGCAATTGTATAAAGATTGTGTAAATCATGAACAAGAAGGATTCAATCCCCATCCATTCTCTTCCGCTGCGGCATGGATGAGGATTTATGAACTCTGATCATGAACGATAGGAGGGAAACCCATAACCGCGTGCCGCTGGTAGATTGCTAGGTTGTTCATTTTACTGGAAGAAGTACAGTTAGAATTACACAGAAGGGGATTTATGCCCCCTTCTTTTCACACTACACTCAAACCGGGCACAATTTATTTGGAAGAAGAAAGCAAGGATGTTCCTGGATAGGTTGACGAGACCATTGTCGTGCTAGGTAATGATGGAGGTTGCGGAATCGAATGGCATGTACCCCCATCAGACACCATCTTGTACCGAGCTGTGGGAATGCCCATTCCCTTTCCGAATCAGTCGCTTCCAACACCATCAACAAAGGAGTCGGGAAACCGACAGGTGGCCACTGCCAACAGAGAGGTTGCAACGATAATCATTCCCGACCTGGACCGTCAAGACCCTCCATAGCTTCTCATGTGGAGGTATTCAACATTTTCAACGAGGAAGATGAGTGCATGGAGGTCCCCATGTCCTCCACACGGTCGTTCAAATCCGATATGGACGTCTCTGCAGGTGCTACGCATGTACCCTCGAGCATAACTCCAACCCGGTCCATTGTGCAGCTCCTATGGCAACATCACCTCGATGGTTCTCGCTCCGAGCTGGCTGCTCTCAACTATGCCAAATTTCCAGTCAGGAAGGTAACGTATCTGCCTCCCGAAGTCGATGGCAATGTCATCTTCGAGTTTCCAATGTCATCTTCGAGTTTCCTCCTGTTACTTCGTCAAACAAAGCCTCAGGGATGTTAACAGACATGGATCGAAAGCATGACGGACACCCCTAGTGTGTGACGAAGACCAGTAGCACAAAAATTGCTGATGGTGTTCATGTACGATACGTCCTCTGTGCCGGGAAGCTGAGGTGCCTCAATCCCGCCTGCTTCCACTTTCTCTCCAAAGGAGGGCGGAGAAACGAGACGGATTGGACTGGCACAACCCATCATCCATTCATTGTCTCCAGCCAAGCTCCGGCGGGTACTTTCAAGTGCGCACATTGCAAAGAACCACCGACGTTCATGTCCATGTGCAGAGCCAAGCAATATTACGTAATCCATTTGCTCCCAGACTTGACTAGAGCTTGCATACACGTTGGGGTCCACTGCCACCCTTGGCGAGAGGCAACATCCGGGAGGCTGTGCAAGAAGCACACGACATCATAAAAGAGGAGGTGAAATTGAGCCCCGGAGCCAGACCAAAGCATATTCAGCTCAAGGCAGCCCACAAGATTGCTCTTGGCAAAATCATGTCTAAAGATGGTTCAGACCGAGTGCCCTTGAACGAAGGGGAGATTCTTGACTTGTTGGAGTCCGTCTCGCACGTTTGTAGTCCGAATGTGCGGAATCACATCGTATCTTGAAGCAGGAGTTCGGCCGGGGGTCGGACATGCACTCAATCCTGGAGGTGAAACGAAGGATTGGATATGACTACATCCAAGGTAGCAGGTTTCCAAGGCAAGGGAACGAATCCGATCGTTGTTACATTTTTAAAATGTCAACGTGTGGGCCTGGAGGTGGAGTCGACTTGGTCACCTGCATGACAACTGGAAACTTGTCGAATGCTTGGGTGATGTTTGACCACATCAAGCGAATTACAAACCATCGGTGGGTGACTATGGGTGCGCATGTTTATGACTATCACTCCAAGAGGCTCATGACGATTGCAATCTGCGAGATGAAAGGGGAGGACACATAGTCGGAGATGCATCTGTGGGAGGGCATAAACGAGCAGATGGCAAGGGCGGGTTTGCCAGAGCCCAATTTCAGGGGATTAATGGCAGACAACGCTCAAGCCAACTGGGCAGCGGTGCGGCATGTGTACGGTGAGGACCCCAATGTTCCAATGGAGGGGAAAGAGAGATCCCGTGGATTCCATTGGATGCAGAGTCTATCTCACTATACTACCAAATTTGTTGCTAGCTCATTCCAAGCTGAACACCGTGTCCTTTGTACGGCGTGGAAGGATGCACCCACATTTGATGACGCGGAGGTTAAGTTTGCTATCATCGAGGCTTGGTGGAACACATAAGGTGCAGTGGAGACAACCAATCTGGGAGCCTTGCACAGCTAGTTGGGGTGGTGGCATTTCCGGTATCGACAGTTCGGACAGTACATGCGGAAGGTATGATGCCAGACTTTTCGTGCAATTGTCGTTCTATTACGGACCTTTCCATTTTTCCCTCACCATTGTTTCTGCCCTTGTAGGAGCGGTGCTTGGATTCCGACACGAACATGCCGAACACGAATATGGCAGAATCAGTCCACTCCTCCTAGGGAGCGTCTTCTGCCGCATATCTGGTGGACGTAGTGACGGCCACAACGGAGGACATTAACAGAGCAATCATGCAACAAGCCACGTACTACAAGTTCCTGAGCGGGAAACAATGGGGCTTTGGGCCGGACAGGGAGGAATTGTTGGTATGAACAGCTTCGAGGTTGAAGAATCCACTGAAATGGGCGACAACATTGCGAGAGAAGATCAAAGGGACGTCTCTGCACCGCAGAGGTGAACACCTAGAGGGGGACGTCCGTACTCGCCTTGTGAGGCGGAGGATTGAAGAGGAACCCGGGTCCGAAGAGGATTCCTGGAGATCCGACAGGAACATTCGAACAGCACCTCGAGGTCCCGTCATGTTGCCGCACAATGTGTCTTCCAGCAGAAAGCCGACATTTCGAGGCAGGTGTTCCACAATTCGAGTGGATACACGGCAACGTTGTTTAGAGATGATAAGGAGGAATCCAGATGGGGCTGTCCCTGCTCCTACTTTTACATAAAGATTTGTCCATGCAAAGTTTGCGGAGGCGACAACCACCCAGTTCTGGTTCTGCAGGCACGACATTATGACTTGTGTGTATGGAAAGCCCAAGTACGGCATACAAACAATGCCAGAGGCTCCCCCGGTGTGGCCGGTGGAACCAGGCTGCGATCTGGGTCAGGTTGAGGCCGACGCCCTTACTGCCGCATGATTTCGGATGGTGCAGCACACTGATGTCCCCAGACAACCATTTTCGCTTCCACAGCCTCCACCACCGACCCCTGTGAGAGCAAGAACAATGGGATGCGACAACTCTAAGCAATCCTACACACCGTTGGGGGAAACCGAAGAGGCGGCGACCTCCCTCAAAAGTGAACGAGACAAGGATGGGGAATGCACTTCGGATGAACTGTACAATCCAGAGCTCGACAGAAGTGCCCCCACCAGGCTTCGAGCGTGTATATCAGATGGCCACGGCAGGCTCAGCTATTCGCAATAAGGTGTACACCATCACCATTTCAGAATTACCCACCTGCAATTGCACCGACTTCCAGATCATGGCGAAGAAGGGGGCATTATACTGCCCTTGCAAGCATCTGTACTACGTGTACCTAAAGAGACTCCGGTGTAATTCCACAACTCATCATTTCATACATGCACCAGGGTTGAGCCCCCAAGAGGTGTACAGTCTTCTAAATATGGATCCAGGGGACCAGTGAGCTTGGCTTGCGGGCCAAAACACAATGTTACGCCCATCCTTTTTGGAATTTCAGTTATAGTAGAACTGTACTGCTACAAGTACCTCTGACTTTGGCCACAGAAAGGTTCGACTTATGTCTCTCCTACCAGTAACTTATTTTGCTCGAACTAAGATAATACTATGTCATTCACTTATGTTTCCACGTGCTTGTCTTTTTTTTTGTTGGAGGGTTCCTGTTTTTCTGCTCTCCCAAACTTTGCTTTCCTCATTCCATCCCCGGCAAGGAAATGCGGTGCTGCATTTCCAAGTAAAGTCGTAGGTACTGGTAGTTGCGGCCTTCGTCATAGCAAGATAGTCGCACCCAGTCTTCAGGGAGCCGACCGTCGCCAACAGCGAACCCCCCAAAAAATTCGCACGTGCGAACCGTAATGTAGCATCGCATTTCCCAGTTGACTCGCAAACCTTTCCCGCCGAATACCCGAAGAGGACAAAATTGTGAAGTACTGCAGATTCTATTGGTGCAGACTCTATTGGTTCAATCACGGCAGAAGGGTCAGCTTCAATCCGGTGTTAAGGCATGTAAAACCGCGGAATACTCTATATAGGCCAGTATGCGACGTCATTTTGCCGTGGTATACTGGATTTCTCGTTGCACGGTCACTCATTTCCATGAGCGGATCTAAAAAACCATGAGTGGAGTTGTTACTGACGACATATCTTCGCCGCATTACAGGATCTGGAACTTCCAAAAACGGCAAGGTCAAATTAAAAAACTATTATTTCAATACTTTTTTAATCTGCCGCATTTCCAAATTTGGAGGAGTCCGCTCATGAACATTCTGTCACTGTGGGTGAACTACATCTGCCCTCAATCAGCACTCCTACAGACATGTGCATCAAATCCATTCATCTCCACCCCATCCTGGTTTGAAGTCCAGAGTCTCCATTCCATTTTCAAAGTTTTTTTCCTGTCCTCATCACGCTCTCAGTTTGAGAGTCTCTACCAAAATTTCACAACAACGATTCCTAAGTGCCAAAAAGAAGAAGCCTCGTGTCTACGAACTTATCTGTCTTATACTCCAGGTGAAGCGGTGGGTCTACCTACCCAAAATGGCACCTCACCATCTCCGTCAGCAGCTACCTTAACTCATCTTCTCGTCTGGATTTGACAATTCCAGCGTTCATTAAGTCATGACGGCCCTGCTTCAGCCTATGGCAACACCCCTGTAGCTTGCCAACTAACTACCCTACCTCACTATCTAAGAAAACCTACCCTAAGATCTGATATGATCTTATAGCAAGAAGACAGTGATTATTTGAAAGCTTCCTGCATTTGTACATTCAACTCTTTACCTCCTTACTTACAGATAACCTGAGTCACCATCCACAAGCCAATCCTTCATTCGCTCTGGCAGATGCTCGTTATGTCGAGCTGCTCCTCATCCTAACTCACCATTGATTGTGCCAGCAACCCCACCTCCTTGTTCTCTGGCAGCTGGCCGTTTCCCTTGCAAGCTCATCTTCCCATGATTATGTTCATCAAGGCAACGGCGGCTCTGGTGGTTGCACAAGATCAGTGACATCACCGCCTCCCTTCACCTGGCTTGAGCACAACTCTTCCAAGCTATTCCCTGTACAATCATCCTCCAGCAAGCCCTAAGCTACCCAATCTCCCTGCAAGTATCTCCTCCAGAATTTGATTATTACCACGATGATGGCGGCACCATTGACTCACAGCAGAATCTCATCTTTGTGTTTCTTCCTACTCTCCCTGCTCATTCCATTTCCCGCAGCAGAATCCTCCAAGTGTTTTTCTTCCCGCACTCCCTGTTACACGCACTCTTGCTCGTTCTTCTGCTCATGGCACCCCATAGGGCATTCCCTGCCATCGCGCATAGAT
This sequence comes from Takakia lepidozioides, assembly GCA_030704615.1. Taxonomy (NCBI): domain Eukaryota; kingdom Viridiplantae; phylum Streptophyta; class Takakiopsida; order Takakiales; family Takakiaceae; genus Takakia; species Takakia lepidozioides. Next base: position 7,110,993 of record CM060734.1, read on the forward strand.
GAAGTTCATTCATCACTCGGATGAGAAGCACACCTGGCCATTCGTTCATACTCATGGATGATAAAGCATGGATGGATGAAAAATCGTAGGTACTTAGGCTATATCTTGGCCAAGCGTTTCCCAATGTTCCCATGTTGTTCCTAATAACCTCACAATGATAGCTCAAATTCCTTCCTGCTGGTATTAGATCCCCAGTCCTGTAGAAATGCAGAAGCTAAACAAAAAAACAACAAAAATTTCAATGTCACTCCCCTGCATTCACACTACATGAGCTTGAATTTGGAACAAAGGTAAGTTTCAGTCACTCTGCAAAGTCCTCCCTCGTTTGGGATCCAGGCTCTCCCAAGTTGCGGAGGAAAGCAAACTATAGCATAAGAATTCGGAGCCATCGAACTCCGCACGAAGTTGGCAAGTGTGAGGTTCATTATAGCGACAGACCAAGGCTCACAGGCACCACGTAATTGGATCTGCAGAGGCCATCGACTATTGGAAGTCGCACATTGAAGTGGAAAATAATGTTTCAAGCTACATGCATGAAGGTGGGAGGTGTGATTCCATATCCAGTAAGTATGACAATGATGGCCGATTTGGCGACGAAATAACATCTCATGACAGTTTCTCCTGAGGGTGGATCCACCAGTATTCTCGGTGCAGACATGAACGTTCGCACTGACAAGTGCCAGGACTGTTAGTTAAAATGGTTAGACAACCAAGTTGTGCTCATTAAAACAGGCCGCAATTGTGTTGTTTCGGAACAATGCAACCCATTGCACATGGCTGAACGGGAATGTGGTCCCGCATTCCAGTTCGACATCATCCTCTCGGTGATTATGATCAGAAATGCGGCACCGCATTTTCATCAACGGGGAAATCTAACTACTGGTGCAACGGAAATGTGGTACCACATTTCAGTCCACTGTACAAGCAGGCACATGGTGGAACGGAAATGCGGTATCACATTTCGGTCAAGTGGGACTAGGAAGACATGGTAGAAAAGAATAGCGACAACGCATTTTCATCAACTGGGACACTTTGGATAGGCAGGAACGGAAATGCGGTGCCGCATTTCCGTCCGGGCTCTTACAATGGAATCCAGAGGATGGAAATGAGGTTCCGCATTTCTGTCCGGTGTGCTACTTTCGATTGCTGTTGGACGAAAATGCGGCACTGCATTTCCGTCCGAGGTAAACCTTTCTATTTTCAAGAACGGGAATGCGGCTACTCAATTCCGTCCAACATGCAACGCCTGTAACAGTGGAACAAAAATGCGGCACCGCATTTTCGTCCAAGGGAATCCTTTTTATTTTCCAGAATGGAAATGCGGCACCGCATTTCCGTCCAACATGTCAGGTATGTACGACTCGAACGGAAATGCGGCGCCGCATTTCCGTTCAGATTCTAAATCATAAAACAATGCAACTGAAATGCGGCACTGCATTTCCGTCCGACTCGTACCTTCCGACATTCCAGAACGGAAATGCGGCGCCGCATTTCCGTTTTGCATCTCAGACATGCAGCAGTGCGACGGAAATGCGGGCCACATTTCCGTCTGAGGGATATCTTTATACTCTCCAGAACAGAAATGCGGTGCCACATTTCCGTCCAAGAAGTAAGGTATGTAACAGTGGAACGGAAACGCGGTCTCACATTTCCGTTGTGATTGAAAATCATGAACCACTGCAACTGAAATGCGGCACCGCATTTCCGTCCGGGGGAAACCTTTATACTCTCCAGAACGGAAATGCGGTGCCGCATTTCCGTCCAACAAGTAAGGTATGTGACAGTGGAACGGAAATGCGGTACCGCATTTTTGTTGTGATTGAAAATCATGAAACACTGCAACTGAAATGCGGCACCGCATTTTCGTCCGAGTTGTACCTTCGGACTTTCCAGAACGGAAATGCGGCGCCGCATTTTCGTTTTGTATCTCAGGCATACAGCAGTGGGACGGAAATGCGGCGCCGCATTTCCGTTTTCACTCTAACTCATCAGACGCTGGGACGGAAATGCCATGATATGTGAACACGTGGACCAACGGAATTGCGGCACTGCATTTTGATGTCTGCACTCATGCTGGCTGTGGCAGGAGGCGGCGCGGCCTGACCGTTGGTTAATGATGTTTGTTTTGCGGACGGCAGGCGTACCTTTGACGATTCGAATTTTGTAATGACGCATAGTCCACGAGGAGACACTTCCATCCCAACCTTTTGAACCCAAGTGGTGCATCATCGCCGTTTCATCTTCTTTTGTCGTGTCTACTCATTCACCCCTCTCGCGCCCTTTCCATCTGCACTCTTCGCCCCTTTTCCGCGTCTGTGTTTTTCTTATGCTCCAACCTGAGAGGGAGGAAGTTCCTGCACTAGAGAAGAGACATCGTCGCAAGCTCCGCAAGTTGTACTTTGGGCGAAGGCCAATGCCGAAAGGGAGGAAGCAGATGCGTCTTCAGGAGGAGATGGTCATCTCGCAGCAATAGGCAACGCAGGCAACCCAGCCACTAGTGAGAGCTCCGTGCTATCGGGATGCGCGCAGCTGATCGAGCACCAAAACCCTCCCTCATTTTCGTTGTGCAATTCCTAGATTGTATGATAGAACACTTGAATGCAGAAGATGTTTGCATGCCTAACTCAAAAGGTGGAGGTGGTGGAGGGATCGCAGGAATCCAAAGAGCCGCAGGAAGAATCCGTGGAGGTAGCTGCAACACGCACACCCAGCCAATCCACGAGCACTGGTCTTCCTGTCGGGCCTAGCCCTGTGCGTTTCAAGGATGCGGTTTGGAAAGACAAGTCTTTGTAGTTCAAAGCCCCAGAGAAAAACTCGCGTTTGAAGGTCATGGAGAATCGCCAGCAGGGGTCGGGCCCTTCTCTAGCAAAGACGAAGAAGAAGCAGCCCATCCTTGAACTGGTATCTGAACCGGACTAGGCCGTTCCCTTCCCCCCCCCCCCCCCCCCAAGAGAATGAAGTAGAAGGGTGTAGTGCAGATTCAAATGCAGCAGACACCTTCACTTGCAAGAATGAAGAAGCAGAAGACAAACAAGGGGAGGTTGGAGCAGTCTCCCGCAAAACCGATTCCACGAGCTAAAGCCCAATTCCAGCTTGATTTCCAGCCAGGTGATGTTGGGGGCGTCTCTGCTGCAGCGGAGGCAACGGGATCGACCAATTTCGTGGATCTATCAGCGGTGCTGTTGCTCAACGTTCGCAGCAGTACTTCACCACCGTTGAGGACGAACTTCAGAATACTGCAGGCCCGGAGGAGGCCTCTGCAATTCGAGAATTGCCCACAAAGATTCCCCAGACTTTAGCTGTAGTGGGGATACTCTTGCTGCTCAGCCCCTACCGCCACCTGCAGAAATGTCTCCGGAGGAATTCCAAAGTGCAGCGGATACAATGTTGGAGGAGACACACAGTAGCATTGGCAGAGTTCTGGGCAGCAGGGTATTCCAGCGGACTCTTCAAATTCCACTGTGTCGCATGGTTTCTCTTCCCGTCGTCAGGCAGGCTCTTCCAGATGTTTATACTCATATGCATGAAGAGCTTGTACTGGTAAAGAATTGGATTCCAAAGGATATTCTGTGGATCAAACTCACACCAAGAACAACTTTCCAAACTTGTTTGCCATATGGTTATATGGTAACGGAGACTTCTAGTATAGCCAAGGGTGCATTGAAGCTTGAAAGAAACCCAGGCATATACGAGAGATATTACAGAAGAGAGTTTTGGTTATTGCCACATTAAAAGAAATGAAAAACATGGGACATGAGTAATGAAAGAGAAGCTAGACTCCAGAGATATTCAGCAAAAAGAGAAAGTTATCTGAAAGCTAATTATCCATATCTTTGGGAGAGAGGAATAGACATAGGGGAATCATCTGGACCTCTCACACCATTAAGATCAGAGAGTACATCACCCATACCGGAAGAACTAGAGTTGGATGCCACTCCTTCTTTTTCTTTGCAAGAAAGATTAAGGGAATTGGTACGGGAAGAAGATCAATCACGAGGTGAAAGATCTGAGGTACATCCCTGGATAAATGATTTGACAGAAATCTTTGATAAGAGTTGGCATGGAACACCAAAAGCAGGAACTCCAGTTTTTGAAACGGAAGGTGAAGAAGGAGGAGAGAATGTGGCAGAGCCAACGGAGAGTTCAGACTCTCCAACACCATTGCAGTTGAGTTACATGAGTGAAGAAGAAACCCAAGGGCAGAACTTGGAGGATGAAAACAGAGAGAAGAAATTGGAAGAAGAAGAGTATGAAGAAGTAGACCCAACAGCTGAGGTTGAGACTACAACCAGGACATCCCAACCTGTTGGACCTGGATCAAGTGGAGCACTTGGATCACAGGCCAACAAAGGTGTCGGCTCAGGGGGATCAGGCGGGCAGCCTGGATCTGGCTCTGGGGGGACAGGGAGTGTGGGAAGTAGTGCAACTGGAGTTGGGAATACTGTGAATATCGTGGGGCCAGTAGCAGGGAGTGCTCAGGGGCCACCACTTGGTGGAAGATCCACCATGACTACAACAGGTCCTCAAGGACCAGCACTAGCAAGGGGGCCAGCATCTGTCAGTGGGCAGAGGGTAGGGCCACAGATGGCGTTACAACCAACACGGGTAAAACCACATTTTCCAATATATTCAGGAAAAGGGGATCCCGATGTACACATGAGCCAATTTGAGCACATGTGTATTGTGAACAATGAGAATGGCGAGGATGCCAAGATGAGATTGTTTCCTTGTTCACTTATCAAGAAAGCAAGTGAATGGTATGCAAGATTCTCTGATAATCATTTCCTAACCTGGAATGGCTTGAATACAACATTCCGAAATAGGTTCAGGACAAGTAAAACTGAGGATGAAGTGTATGGAAGTTTACAACAGTTAAAGCAAAAGAAGCATGAAATTGTTGAGGAGTATATGGAAAAAATGGAATTGATGATGAAAAAGTTGGCTGTTGTACCAGCACCAGGTTTACAGAAGACTTGGTTTGTGAGTGGACTAAGACCAGAGTTGCAGAAGAAAGTGGATATGTTACCCCATAATACAGTGGAGGAGGCATTTGAAACAACGAACAGAATTGAGCAATTGGGAATGCTCAGGAGAGAGAAAAGGGATGATGAGGACTCTGAGGATGAGTCGGATGAAGAAGAAGAGCAAGAGCTGTAAATGAAGAGTAAGAGAAAAGAGAAGTTGAAGAGGGATAACTATGAGAAAAGATTAAAAGAAATCTTGAAGAAGTATGCCACAGAGGCTGTAACACATTGGAGGAAGGGTGTATGGTGTGTAAAGTGCCAGAATGAAGGCCATACCACCACTGAATGCCACATGAAGGAGAAACACTGTACTATCTGTAAGATGGATAACCATTCTACTGAGAATTATTACTACAACAGAAGGACAGCTGCAAGAGAACCTAGGCAAGTAAGGGTGCATCAAGTGCAGCCCCAGCCAAGAAGAAACAGTGATCAAGACCACTATGGTAGGCCCGGTGGTTATAACAATGGAATGGAAGGGAGAGGTAATCCAAGAGGGAATTACCAAGGAAATTCCAGGGGCAACTATCAGGGTAATCCAAGGGGGAATTACCAGCCAGGGAATCAGGATTACAAAAATAATCCTAGAGCAGACCAAGGGCGAGGACCCAATGATGAAGAACTGTGTTACTATTGTAATCAGGCAGGACATCGCAAGGCAGCCTGTTCATTCTGGATTAGACACCAGAATGAGATGAGAGCTCATGTGAATGAGGGCCCAGTGGTGGCAGCTCACATGGTTAGGCCATGTGTTGTACCATAAGCAAGTACAATGATAGTAACGAGAAGCAAAGCCAAACTAATACCTCCAGTAGTTGAGGAAGATGATGATAATGAAGATGGCAGTGATGTGCCTGAAGATGATGAGGCTTGGAGAGATGAGAAGGAACTGCACAAGGAAGTGCAGATACCATAAGGGAAATACAGAAGAGTACTGATATTCCTATGGCAGATTCCTCTGATTCTGATGGAGAAAAAGAAGTGAGTGAGGATGCAGTCATGCAGAGTAATGAAGGGACTTTGGCTGAAGTAATATGCCATACCAAAGCGGAGATTACCATTGGACAGCTATTGGCTGTGGCACCTTATTGTAGACACAAGCTGTATCAAGCAATCAATCGAATTGCCCATGTGACAGAGAACACAGACCTGAACAGCAAGGTAACCAGTTGTAATGTGAAGTCGGAAGGGCGAGAAACAGTCATGGACTTTGATGATTCTATGCCAGTAATCCAATTGAGAATTGGAAGCACAGAACTAACTGATGTACTGATAGATGGAGGCTCTGGAGTGAATATCATGACAGACCAATTAAGGCAGAAGCTTGGTCTAAGTAATATGAAACTAGCCCCATTTATGGTAACAATGGCAAATCAAAGAAGTGTACAGCCATTGGGATTGATAAGAGGAGTTAAGATACAGATTCAAAAGATGATCTTTATGATCACAGTAACTGTGTTGAAAATGGATGACGTCATGGAGGCTTACTCCTTATTATTGGGACGTCCGTGGTTGAAACAGGCCAGGGTATTCCATGACTGGAATTCTCAGTTACTAATTGTGCATAATGGGATGCACAAGATACAAATTACCACTAAGAAATCTAGTAGATTACCTGCTACAAGAAGACCTCGAGGGGTCAGGGAGTATGATTGGAGGGGAGGACTGGATGAGGAGCAGGAAGCTATCATGTTCGCTGCACACCCAGAGTGGGAGCAGGTTGCAGAGATGCAGCTGGAAGGCCTAAGTTGTTTAAAAGGTATCTGTTGTGGTGTAGTGACAGCAACACCAATTGAAGGTGAAATAAGCAGTTACCCACCACATTTTTATGAGGAAAGAGAAGGAGAAATGGAAATCCTAGAGGAACCAGCCACTGTGAGTTTACAGGATGAAGTGGTAACTGGTTGGACAATCACAGCTGATGAGCAGGTGAGAGAAGTGAATGTGGGAACTGAAGAGGAACCGAGGATGGTGAAGGTAGGGGCTGATTTGGAGCCAGAATTCTTTGAGGAAGCTAAGAGTTTGTTCATCAAATACAGAGATGTATTTGCTTGGAGCTACGAGGATCTAAAAGGGATACCACCTGAGATCTGTCAGCATAAGATTGAACTGGAACCAGGGTCAGTACCAATCAAATAGGCAAGGTACAGAATGAATCCCAACTATGCACAGAAGGTTGGAGAAGAGATCAAGAAGTTGGCTGAGGCTAAGTTTATATACCCGATAGAGTATACAACTTGGTTGTCACCCATTGTGATAGTTCCCAAGAAGAATGGTAAACTGAGAGTTTGTGTGAACTATAAGAAGTTGAATGCTTGCACGAAGAAAGATCATTTTCCTTTGCCATTCATAGAAGCGGTATTGGACACTGTGGCAGGCCATGAGATGTACTCATTCATGGATGGCTTCAGTGGTTATAATCAAGTACAAGTGGCAGAAGAAGACCAGGGAAAGACAACTTTTATCACAGACTGGGGTGCTTATGCATACAAAGTCATGCCTTTTGGACTTTGTAATGCACCAGGAACCTTTCAGAGAGTGATAAGTGAATCTTTTCATGAGTATCTGGATGATTTCAGTGTGTACAGCTCTAAGAAGGAGCACTTGCATAAATTGGAGTTATGTTTGGCCAGATGCAGGATGAGAGGTCTGGGTCTGAATCCAGAGAAGTGTACTTTCTGTGTGAACTCAGAGGTGCTTTTGGGACACATTGTGTGTAAGAAGGGACTTCTTGTGGATCCCAGGAAGACAGAGACCATTAAAGCCTCTCCACCACCAGTAAATGTTAAAAGTCTAAGGAGATTCCCTGGACAAACCAGTTATTACAGAAGATTTGTCAAAAGGTATGCACAGATAGCAGCACCATTGAGCAATCTTCTGAAGAAAGATGTAGTGTTTGCATGGACAGCTGAATGTCAACAAGCTTTTGAGGAACTTACATTGTCAGTAACAACTACACCTGTGCTGATTAACCCTCACTGGCATGTAGTATTTAATGTTCACTGTGATGCCTCAGGAGAAGCGTTGGGAGCGGTATTAGCCCAAAATGTTACAGGAAATATAGATTCACTTGTGTACTATGCTAGCAGGTTGATGAACAGTGCTGAAAGGAACTATAGCACAACTGAGAGAGAAGCACTGGCAATGATATATGCAGTCAAGAAATTCAGGCATTACCTATTGGGAAGAAAGTTTATGTTTTATGTGGATCACCAGGCTCTGATATATCTGGTGAACAAACCTTTGATAAGTGGAAAGATAGCGAGGTGGTTAATAATCTTGCACGAGTTTGAGTTCGAAGTTATTTACAAGCCTGGCCGTTTGCATCTTGTGGCAGATCATTTGTCATGCCTAACAACAGGAGAGCCCGCCACAGGGGTAGTCGACCAATTACCTGATGCGAGTTTATTTGCAATGGAGGTGCAAGGAAGTGCAGATGAATGGTTAGATTGGCAGTGGCCAATCAGATACTACCTTACTCATGGTCAGTGCCCACCTAGTTATGGTAAGGAGCAGAGGAAGAGAATCGCTATCAAGGCTTTACCTTATACTATGGTAGGGGGCAGAATGTATAAGCTAGGACCTGATGGAGTACTTAAACAATGCTTGTACCACCATGAAGTAGATAAAGTTTTGGAGGAAGTTCATAAAGAAGTGGCTGGAGGACATTTTGGAGAAGAGACTACCAGTAGGAAGATACTACTTGCAGGTTACTGGTGGCCTACTTTGTTCAAAGATGTACACAAGTATTGTCAGAGTTGTGATGAATGTCAGAGGCTAGGACCTTTGTAGAGATCTGGGAAGATGGCTTTGCATCCTACGATGCCTACTGAACCATTTCAGAAATGGGGACTAGACTTTGTTGGACCAATTAACCCACCGGCCAAGAATACACAGAACAAGTATATAATTACAGCCACTGATTATACTACGAAGTGGGTGGAAGCTAAAGCTCTGAGGGACAACACAGCCAAGTCCACAGCAAGGTTCATGTATGAGAACATACTTACACAATTTGGCTGTCCCTTGGAATTTATCAGTGACCAGGGAAGTCACTTCATTAATGAGACCATTGATCTATTGACTAAAGAGTTCATGATTGTGCATAGGAAGAGTACAACGTATTACCCACAGGGTAATGGGCAGGCAGAGGCTACCAACAAAATATTATGTACTATCTTGGCTAAGATAGTCAATGCAAACAGAACGGATTGGGATACAAAGCTGCTGACAGCTTTGTGGTCATACATGACTTCATATAAAGTCACCACTAAGTATACACCATTCCAATTAGTTTATGGTATGGAAGCTTTACTTCCAGTGGAATTCTTGTTACCTACCATGAGAATGGAATTGGGAAAAAGAATGGAATTGGAAGATTCAATTAAGGTCAGGAAACATGAATTATACCATGTGGAAGAAGTACGTGCTGATGCAGTTGATAACATGGCCAGAATTCAGATGAAGAGGAAGTTTGATGAAGGCAAATTAAAGACTTTTAAGACGGGGGATTTGGTTCTCTAGTTGCAGAAGAAGGGGAAGATTAAAGCTTCTAAGCTTAAATCACCATGGAAAGGACCTTATGTCATACAGAAGATGTATGATAACAACACAGCCATGTTACAAACCATTAACAAAGAGATGCTGGGAAGAGTCAATGCCAATAAGTTGAAGGGGTACAGTGGTATCCATGACAAACCATTGCAGCACGATTTGCATGTTGAAACGCAGAAGCAGTCACGGGCTGCGCCAGTGATATCAACGGAGTATGGAGCACTTGTCGCTAAGCCGAGCATATATGACCAGGGCGGGAACTACAGGTGTTCGCATACCTATCACAGCCCATCACGGCGTGACACAGCCTATCACAGCCCATCACAGCGTGACACAGCCTATCACAGCCCACCACAGCATGACACAGCCTATCACAGCGTACCACAGTATGACACAGCCTGTCACAGCTCAACACAGCCTACCGGGGTTACACAGTCCATAGGACCAGTGACAGGTGGACGTGGGTTAACATCCGGAGAGTGGCCGGCGGAAAAGTGGACGGAGGCAGGTTTAGAAATGGACACGTGGACGCCAGGGCGAGACACACAGCCAGTCATGAATTGTAAGAACGGGTGTCATCAAGAAAGAAGACAAAATTGGCCGTCAAAGTACCTACCCGGTACAACAACTAATTGTGGGCCCATTTAATGCATTCAGTGCCAGGGTAACGAAACCCTTTTCGAGTTCAGAAAAGGGAAACCTATGCCATATGTGCTATCCTAGTAGGCAGTCCAGGGGGGGAAATCCACGGAAGGGAATTAAATTACAAAACCAATCACAGAGCCAACAACCAATCATGAGCCAAAATTACCTGCACAGGGTATTTTCCAAGAAGCAAGATCAAGAATTTAGAGGGATTCTGAGCGCAAGAGTCGGCGTCGTTCCAAGTAACGGGCGTCTCGACGGGAGAGACAATCAAAGCTATAGCTTTGAAGCTATGGCGGAAATAACAGACTACACACTCGCATTACTACTTACGCAGTGGCACAAGGACGGACGAATGGATAGTACATTTTCTCTAAATCGATACTTGCAAGCCCCACAGGCTTACAAGCACTTACCCATTTCATTCTGCGCCAACCATACTTTTATGCTTTGTGCCCTGCAGGCGTTTCTTCAGTTGTTACAACCAAAACCTTTCTGTTTGTCTAGAATGAAGAGAGTGAGAGGAATGGAGGATATCAGGGTGAAGAGCACCACAATCTTACAGAAGCAAACGATTGCTGCACCACAGGCGGTGCAGCTACTGAAGGAGCTGCGATTGGAGGGATTGCTACGCAAGGACTGGTCCTTGCCTCATCGGCAGTTCATGATACAATTTCTTCAGAACTTTGAGCCTCGGACGGGAGTTACTCAGGTGAGGGGAGTAGATATAGAAATTACTCCCCAATACCTGCAGCAATTGTTTGATTTGCCATCAGGACATGTGGATGTGGATGAGCACAGGGCAAGATTGCAGATAGGGAATTTGTTCCAAGAAGGGAGTTTCTTTAAAACTCAAGGTTTTGCTTGTACCAAAGCCAAGTACCCGGGGCTTAGGGAAGTTGGCCAAATCCTGAACGTTCTGTTTGCCATGAAACAGAACCAACAGTATTTGAGCAGGTCATTCACAGAGGAGATCCTGAAAGCTTTGAGGGGAGAGGATGTAGCTTGGGCGGAGTTAATGTACAACGGATTGGTGGACAAGATGAAGAGGTTACAGGGCACTGCTGCTAAGTCTCCGATCATTGTGTCCGGTCCAATCATTGCCCAAATAATTCTTGCATACTTGATACTAGGGAACGTAAGGAGATGGGAGTGTTTGAGGCAGAAACCACAACAATTGAAGAGCAAGGCTCTTCACACAGTGAGGGTGGACTGGCAGCGCAACACCAGTCTAAGAGACATAGGCGGGGTAAGACTGTAGTGGCGGATCCACTGGCTTCACGGAAATCGCACGATAATGTTTCCCAAGCTCTTGTGCAGGATGGGGCACAGCAGCACAAAGAGCTGCTATTATTGGAAGCAAGGCCTTCAGAGAAGGAAGAGGAAGTCACTTCGATACCACAACCACCACAACCAATTGACTCTATTGTTTTAGAGGTTCCACAGTTAGTATATGCTGTGGCATCACCCCCAATTGCTCTGGAAGGAGAAAGGTTGGACATTCCCACTACAGAGCAGGTCGTGGCCGAAATTGAGAAGGGTGACCTTCTCTATGAAAATTCTGGCTTGGTAAGGGAAACAATGATTCCAGAGATGCAGCGGTTGTCCAGGGGAAACCTTGCTGTGCATGTAATACCCACACCTGTGATGGAGGTACTAGGGGTATAATATCAAGACACTAGAGCACCTGTGGCGGATGAGGTGGTTCAGGAAGAAAATCTGGTGGGGCAATGGCCTGATTGGTTCATGAGGCATCACACTGTTGAGGATCAGGGAGAACAGCAACAAGCTCACCATGATGACCCTCAGCAGACCATGCTTATGAGTTCTATAAGCAGGACACTTAATTTGTTGGGCACTTATGTGAAATCCCATGTTCCATCTACCCAATTGGCAGCTTTGAGGGAGGAACTCAGGAAGGAGTTTGAGGTTCGACTTGCCACTGAGTGTGCAAACAAGGTTGATGAGGAAGTCAATCTCAAATTACAGCAAGAGTTAGAGGATACAAAAGCTGATTTGCAGTTGGCCAAGGAACATTTGATTGAAGCAGGCCTCGCGCAGGACCAGTTGCACGAAGCACATAAACAACAGTTATACCAAATGAAGGTGAAGCATGAGGGCAAGTTGCAAGAAGTGAATGCACTTCATACAGAGTTGCAGGCAGTACATGAGAGGATGACCATATAATGTGCTACACTCACAACTACTCTTAAGCAAACTGCATTAGAAATTAACAGACAAAGGGAGAGATGTATGAAGGCAGAGGCAGAGAATGTTGAGCAGACAAAACTCATTGTTGATATGAAGAATACAATCTGTCGCAATGAGAACACTTTCAAGCAATACAGACAGGTTGAAGCTGACCAAGAGAGGTACATCCTGGAGTTGCAACAAACGGTCATGGTGAATAGAAATGAACTCTCTGTGGCTAACAAGGCTTGGAAGGAAGCCAATAATCTGGCTGCTGCCTATGCAAGTTTGGTTGAACCTCATGCGAAGCGCATGGAGGCTTTACAACAGCAGATAGATGTGTACAGGCTCACAGAGGAGCAGACTCTTAGGGGTGCCACACACAACTTGGTGGATAACCACCTTATGCAGGTCTGGTTAGCACAAGGACCGGTGGAAGGCAAAGCACCACGGAAGCTCACCCAGGGCGAGATGAATGAGCTCAGACTACAGGTGCAGAACATTGCCACAACTACTATAGATAATGTCTATAGTAGGATAGCGGAGCTACAAGAGGATGTAGAAGGCCTGCAGACTCAGGTGGATGACCTGACTTCCAATATTGACAAGAGAGTCTCTGTACCTGGCTACTTATTTACAGGCCAGAACTCTTATTTTTCAGTCTTCTTCGCAAGGGGTGCAGGAGATGCCAGTGGTAGAAGGGCCAGTGCTACCAATACCACAATAAGTGACTATGCAGGTAGCTGACCCTGTTGTTACTACAGCCACACCACAGTCTGAGGTATGGGGGGATGCTGCTTTTAACCCACCTAAGACTCCTGCTGCACGAGAGTACAGTCGGGCTATGATTATGCCCTTCAACCAAATTCCCATTGTGTTGGATTTGGCTCGGAAGGAATTTAGTCCTCCGCAGTCGTTGGCACATTACTACTAGATCATGCGCATTTGGCTGCCAGTGGCAACTAGGACTAAGGTTCTTCCGAACAATCGACACATTGAGGATCATCACTTTGCGAGGTACTGGTCTGAAGCAAGTACCATGTTGAAGGAATTAATTGCCTTCCAAGTTGTACATGGGTACATTTATACCAAGACTAATGAGGTAGCAAGTATTGTCATGGGCTGTGGACTATACTATGCTGCTTGTTTTCTGGCACGTTATCACATTGAGCAGCAGAAGATGCAATCGGGATTTCTGAGTTATTCCAGTGGGGATCATTGGGTCTTACCTTCAGTGCCACCTCATATGTACCTATATGAAGCAAAAGTTATGATGCAAAAGGATTCCCAACTTTGTTCATGGTTTCATTCGGCCTGGAACAATTTGTCAACACAGAAATTCGGCCCTGACGATATTTTCTTTAAGGGACGTGAGGCATGGAAATACTTGCACTGTTCTCAAGTCATTGGCACACCACTCACATGTAGAGACAATGACTTCAGGGTGTTCACCAATTTTGCCATTAAGCGCTTACAGCGAGTTCTGCAATTTAAACTTCCAGACATGGTGGGACCACATTGTATGCCCCAGAGGATTCCAGTTAGAATTCGACCGTTAAAACACCTCAGGGGGGACGACGATTCTGATACTACTGTTTCTTCAGTGGACTCTTTTGACATGACAGAGGACTATGTAATTCAGATGGCAGAGAAGAAATGACGGGGATCTCCTATGCCTGAGAGGTTACCTCGATATCAGCCAAAGGAGGGTCTGACATTTCCGGGTAGTGCTCAATCATCTCAGTCAACCAGTGACAAGACTCGGGCTCGCACACGGAGTCCTTCACGAGACTCTCACCGTCAGAAGGGTAACGCTTTTACGGGTTCTGTGGGGTACCCTTAATTTTTACACAGACTGAGACCAACAAGAGCCTTAGGGGTGACAGCAGCGGGCTTTAAGGGGGGGGGGGGGGGGTACACAGCCCGACACAGCCCGTCACAGCCGACACAGCCCGCCATAGCCGACACGGCCCGCCACAGCTTTACACAGCCCGACACAGCCGCCACAGCCAACACAGCCCGATACAGCCCGACACAGCCGGCAGAGCCGTCACAGCCCGTCACAGTCGTCACAGTCCGTCACAGTCCGTCACAGCCAATCACAGTCAGTCACAACCCGTCACAGCTTCTCACAGCCCAACGCAGTTTTGCACAGTTGTCATAGTACAGGGGGAACGGTTAACATGGACAGGGAACGACTGTGTGGGAACGACATCTGCAGAGGGAATATGTTATTTCAGGGGTGACGGTTAGTGAGCAAGGCGGTTAGAACAACTTGTAGGTAGATAAAGCGAAGAGCAGGGACTTCTTCAGGGATCACTTCTTAGACATCAGGGGGGGCACGATCTTGGAGCACAGGGATGACGATTACACAGAAGAGGAGATGATGACTTGATGGAGGTTTATTACATGCAAGCTATAGAGATATACTGTAGGGTAGACTAGGGACACTATGGCTTCAGCCTCATACTTGATAGATCTTAATCTGATACACATTTATCTGAGTGAAGCTGTGGAATGAATGGATGAGTGATTGGAACCTGGTAGTTTGTTGAAGCAATCTGATGCTTGAATATAAATAATAAGGTCATTAGCTGCCATGAAGGCAAGAAGGAATACAAACAGGAATCACTCCCATGATACACTAGTTGTAGGTCATGACTGATTGTTCTGAGCGGGCTGAGTGCTTGGAGATATCCAACTCTTCTATCTTGGAGTTCCCACCTCGGATAGCGAAGGGATAGGTGAGTAAAAGCCGTTCGACAGTGACCCTCTCTTCCCCCGAGACCATTTCATCCAACCCCCTTGGATGGAAATTCGGCGCCGTATTTCCATCTGGGGGCCTTAAGTTGGGTGCCAATTGTGCTTCTCTTCCCGAGAAGGTTTCATCCAACTCCCACGGGGTGGAAATTCGGTGCTGCATTTCCATCCGGGGGGCTCGTTTGACGATCTCTCGCGATATGCTATCATCCTCCCCCCGAACCCTATATTATAGTTCATTTCTAGTGTCCGCATTTTCTTCACAATCCCAGTTCCCCTTCCGCCCGCTTCTTTGTTCAATCCTTCCGTCGTTTCTATGGGGTGTGGTCGAGCAGGTTGCCCTGGGCTTGAACATGATGGAGATTATTCTTCCCGGATTGGCGACATTCCCGTCTTGCTATGTCGAGGTCCACTTTTCAGTGATAACCCGCCTGAACACCAAGTGTCCATACATGTCCACGAGTGGACACGAGATCTGCTGGACAGGTGGGGAGACCAGCTGCGTAGTGGTATTTGACGACTCTGGAATATGCGGATCGGGGACACGGATTTCCCGCTTTCCGAGGACCTGGATAGATTCCGTGTTGCAATGTTACACAAGTGGAAGTATTGTCAGTGGTTGTTTGTTGATATCATCTCCATGCAGTACAACCGGGAGTTCTCTCCGGACCCAATATCGTTTGGGGATGTTTGGATCAGGGGTGAGGAGTTGAATGGACATGCCGAGTACGCAGTTTCGATCCATTTCTACAATGGGTTGGAAGATTTGGAGGAAGACGAGGTGGTGGTGCACTTCGATCAGATCCGCCACCAAGTGCATTATGTTTTCACGAGGTTGATGGAAGAAGGTCGTCATGACATGATGGTGAATATCTAGTCAATGTTACAAATAATAGATTTTGCATCAGCATGTCATGATTTTGTTTATGATTAGTTAGAAATAATTATTTCTAGTTAATTAGGACTTTATACATTTATATTTGTATTTTGTTGGCATTGGGACTTCATTTGGTTCTATGTGCCAAGTGAGGTGACGATCTTTACTTTGGATGTGGAAAAGGTTATCTCCTCGTGATGTGCAAGAAGGCTCGTCCAAGGCTCGTCTTCTTCTAGTCGAGCCTCCCGAGGCCTCTCTCGCCGCCATAGCTCTAGTACTTGAGATAGAGTGTGGGTGAGGTTTGTATGGTGGAGTCCTTTAGCAAAGGTGCCATTGGCTTGACTTATATAAAGTGATAGAGTGGATTAATCTCTTTTCACCATTTTCGTATCACTAGAAGAAGACCTGCTTACATCTATGAGTACAAAGTATTATCATAGTTAGCACTTGTGTGTCAAGAAGAGCTCGGGTGTCAACCAAGCAAGCGGTGCATGTGTGAAGCATGCTTTCAGTTTGTCTCCAACTTCAAGCTTAGGAGAGTTAGGAGTGAAGGGAGAGATCTGATTTCTCTTTTATGCAAAATAGTAATTTGTAGAGCATGCTTTGAGTTGGGGTTTCAATCTCAAGCTTAGGAAAAGCATGTCTATGGAAGTGGCAAGTGCGGGGCTAGATTAGGAGCTCTAAGAGGTGCACTATGGCCATGGAAGGGAGCACTATGAGTGCATACAATGTTAGAAGAGGGTGTGCCATAGAAAGCTCAATAGCTTGTTCTATACTTGCCTCAATGAGTTTCATGGAGAAAGATAGCTTATTGTGTGGCAAATAGCTTGCTCAGGGAGTTAGAGGCACTCTTGGTGGTCCATTGGTGCCCAAGAAATCAAGAGCAGCACCTCTGATTGCTTCCTAGAAGCCATAACTCATTGGCAAAAATCGCAGAGCCAAAGCGGCGTAAACCCTAGTTTGGGAACGTGTGGGAACAGTGCCCCAGGCTGGGAGCACCACCATTGAGACATCGGCTAAACTATTGAGCCAATGGATGAAAATCGACATTCCTGGATGAGAATCGGTCGCAGTGAATGAAATCTGCACCAGTGGACGTGGCAGAGGATGAAGTATCGAGCGATCAGATGAAAAATCGCGGCGACGGATAAAACTACGCCAGCGGATGAAATCGCGCCAGCAGATGAAATATCCCACCGGTGGTCGCGGCGGCGGATGAAATCGCGCAAGCGGATAAAATATCACGGTTTTGGATGAAAAAGCGCACCAGCGGATGAGAATCTTGGTGGCGGATGAAATCGCACCAGTGGATAAAATATCACGGTTTTGGATGAAAAAGCGCACCAGCGGATGAGAATCTTGGTGGCGGATGAAATCGCACCAGTGGATGAAATATCGGACCTACGGATGACATTTGGTCAGCGACGGATGAAAAATCGATTGCCAATGGATATTTTTGGAGCCTTTTAGGGGCTTGCTTGAAGGACTGTTTGGGGTTTTTTGAGGCCAATGTTTTGCAGGCCTGTTGAGCATTTTTGGGGCTTTTGAAGGACTATTTGGGGTCCTTTGAGGCCAATATTTGGCCGATTTGTGGAGCTTCTTAAGGGCTGTTTGGAGGACTATTTGAGAGTTATTTGAGAGGTCGTTTTAAGGATAATCATAGATATTGCTCAGCAAGAGTGTGTGTGAAGATAGGGGGAGTAATAGGATGAGAGCATTCTGGGCTTGGAGATTGCTTTAGCTTCTCTTCTCCATAGTCTTCCATCATTCTTGTAGGCCAAAGCTTTTCCATAAGCGGGGGAAGAGCTAGTTTGCATAGAGACTTGGCCATCTTGCCGGTTTATTGGAGCTGGAAAGAGGTCGATTGATTTATTGGGTGGGATGTGTTGTTGTCTGAGTTTCCTGTGTTTGGATCATCTTCCCACACATGCATGCTTGACTGTGTGCCATGCTAGTTTGGTTTAGGCGCTTGTCTTCATAGGTGGTTGGTCTGGAGTTGTGGCCGGCCAACCCTAGAGCGTGCTGTCGGTGCTGAGGCTGGGATGATGACCAACAGACCTTCATTGTTTATCTTATGGTGAGGCTGGGTTGATGACCAGTAGACCATAGGAGTACTTGCGGTGGATGTAGATGCAGGTGCAGGTTTATACTAGAAACCTAGTATTCCAAAACATAAGCCGCAACAAATTATCTACTCGATTACCTTGTGGAAAGGGGGATTAGAGACAGGTTGACAGCCGATTGAGTGTGAGTTTCATCACGGAGGTGCCACCAGTTGCTGAGGAGAGTGTCGGTACAAGCACCCTTTCCACAAGGTAATCGATTACCTTGTGGGTATACAAGACGAGGAGTGCGGTTCAAGCCACCTTCACCTTCAGTGTCTTCTGAGGAAGGTTCAGACTCGGAGTTAGGAGAATTCTTGCCGAGGGTGCAAGCCATTTCCGTGCCATTGTTGTGGGGTACGATGGAGAAAATGTATGGAGCTACCAAGGGGCCTCGTCGGTACTCTAGAGCTGTGGGCACCATCGAGCTTAATGATTTTATACAAGAGTTTGACAGTTGGTGTGATTTGTAGCAGATGCGTAATCCACAACTGTTTACGCCTTTTATGGCGTGGAAGGGGCTATTCCAGCACCTTGAGGGGCCGCCCATGGATGACTACCATGAGTTTAGGCGAGGACATGAGGTGGAGATTGAGGAATGGCGGGTGTATTGGTCACCTGACTATGTCTCCATCACTAGAGGCACAAGGGCAGCGGTGATACCGGCAGCTACACCGGCAGCTTCTGCAAGCAGTATATGACAAGTGGTACGGGAGCTGGGAAGTCCACCCAAGCTCCTGCCGCGGCACCAACATCCGTGCCTGCCTTTAACCCAGTTGTGAAGTTCTTCGAGGAGTTAAGGAGAAACTACCAGGGTATAAGGAAGAGAAATTGCGGAGCTTGCAAGAGTTCTAGCAAAAGCCTACTGAGAGTTTGAGGGAGGCTTATACGCGCATGAGGCGATTGATAAATGTAACCCAAGGGGTTACAGAAACTCAGGCAGTCTAATTCTGGTATGGATATTGGACAAGGAGCTGAGGAGAAGGGTACGGGATGCAACTCTCCTACAAATGGCCCAACCCACCTTAGCAAATGTGTTTTTGCTAGCAGAGCGGATAGAACTCACACTAGAAGCATTCGTGTCTTTTCCGATCGACTGGGTGTCCGCCAACCACTCCGGGAACCACTTGGCAGTACATTAGACTACTAGAGAGTCGAAATGGACAATGAAGGCCCACGGGGGCATTTCAGACGGTGGATAGAAGTTGGGTCAATGACTCCGGAGTCGTAGCTATAATCGTGGCTATTTAATTAATTATGTAAATACACAAAATTTTAAAAAGCGGAAAATACAAGTGGTTCTCATTACTGCACATGCGACTAGAAATTTACATTCCGAATTCGATTAATGGAATAAACATATTTATTCATTAAAGTCAATATGTAGTCGACTCAACGACTCCATGAACCACTGCGCATTGATTGCACCCGTGATTCGGGGGCATATTTGCTGACGTGTGTTTCACAAGAATAGGCAAACAAAATCTGACCTTGGGGGCTTGCACATTTTAATATGTACTGCCTCCACCTGGAAGTGACATGGAAGGTCCATGGTGACATCGCGAAAGTTGGATTTGTAGGGTTTGTCATTTTGAACACCGCCCTGCTGGACATGTATGCCGAATGCGGAAACATGAAGATGCAAGGGTAATTGCAGCCTACGATGAATCAAAATGAAACACACCATGAGTCCCTAAAAGTACATAAAGGGGGATGTGGCGAATCCTCAACCATTGGATTCGCTTCAATTTACAATCTCAACCGTCTACTTTATTTTCAAATCGCGATAGTTTCATATCACGATAGTTTTTTTCAAATTTGACCTTGATCCACCCCAGGGGTTTACCCATCTGCATTTTTGTGTATCTTGACATCGGGAAGTCAGGTTGGATCTACAACAGGGATGACTGTAAATGGAGTGTCTGAGGATCCTGAGGCTAGTGATGAGCCAGGTGGTACTAGAGATATATATGAGGATTCCGCTGTGTTGGACTACCTCCGCACTGGAGACACGGCCGCCACTGTGACTGCCAAGGAGAGGGATCGGATCCTGCAACGAGCCAAGAGGTTCAAGTGGGAGGGGATACACCTGCTTCGAGTGTGGGAGGATGGTCGGGTGAGGATTGTGCCTCACCCAACACAGCGTGCACGGTTAGTATGGCATGCCCATGAGGAGTTGGGGCATTTTGGAGTGCGACACACTCATAGTCTACTGCAGGGGCAGTATTGGTGGCGTGGTATGCACACAGAGGTGCAACAATTTGTGGCTAGGTGCATGGTGTGTGACAGGGTGCGTGCTTCATTCAATGCCCCTACACCACAGTTGCATCATTTACCCATCATGAGATTGGGCTACAGGTGGAGTCTTGACTTCGCAGGGCCGTTGCCACTGACGATACGCCACCACAGATATGTGTTGGTGATAGTGAAGCACTTCTCCAAGTGGATTCAGTTGGTTTTGTTGCCTAACAAGGTTGGCGAGGGGGCTGCGTATGCATTATTGGATTGTGTGCTTAGCTGATTCGGTGCTCCAGCTGAGGTACTCATAGACCAAGGGAGAGAGTTCTTGGGGGAGTTTCAGGCTTTGTGTGATAAAGCCTTGATAGACCACCGCACCACTTCTCGGGATCATCCTGAGGCTGATGGCTTGGCAGAGAGAGTTGTCCAGATGGTGAAGAGGGGTTTGCATAAGTATGGCTTGCAAAAGGGATACCTAGGAGATTGGGATCTTCAGGTAGCCATGGGCTACAGGTTCAGCAAGCAAGCATCACTTGCATTTTTCTCACCATATTTCCTTCTCTTTGGTCGAGAGTCGGATTTTCCTGCAGCCATTTGTAGGGACACTGCTCAAGTTCTTAACCTTGACGATCCGGACGTGTGGGTACGTGCATGTGATCAGCGTGCAAAGTTGTTCAAGAAAGTCATGCTTATGGCTTTTGAGAACCTTGCCATTGCACAACACCGTGATACGTTGAGGTATGCCACTATACGTGGTGGAGGATATCGTCATGGGGTTTGGAGGTTAGCCCTGGTGACTATGTTTATTTGCAGCAGACTGCTCCTACAATCTTGGATGTCATTACATGGCGTGTTATTGTGAGGGTTCGCGAGGTGTTGCCCTTAGGAGTCCTGATCTTGGGGGGTCGGGATGGCATGACTTGGAAGGACCATGTGCGTAATTGTGCGCCATGTCACCTTCCCAATGTCGATGACAGAGTTGACTCAAACTTGACAGTGGTAACTGCAGATTTGAGGTGCATGCTCTATGGGTCTGCCAAAGGGGCAGCCACCATGCTGGTGTGTGATCGATGCTAAAGAGATTGGCACGTGGGATGCTTGACACCACCTCTTGAGAGGGTTCTTGATGGAGATTGGTTATGTCCACACTGCTTGGGATAGTGGTAGTGGATATGACTGGTGGCAGCTAACAAGACATGGGGGGCCAAGCTCATCGAAGTCAATATACGAGATCCCAGGCTCAAGTTCACAGGTTGCAAGACGGCGACTAACGATGGGGCAACTGTTGCACCCGGCCTCTTGATCTATCGAGTTTGAGTGTAGTAGGGACAGTGGTGGAGGATTTAGTGAGACTACGGCCATTATCATATCTTGTGGCTACCTGGACTGAGAAGGACCTAAGCGCCAGCTAGGGGGGCGATTGTGATGGACTAGTGACAGCCTAGTGGTGGACTAGTGGCTGCACTAGTGGTGGCTAGTGGCAGCCTAGTGGTTGGACTAGTGGTGGCTAGTGGTAGCCTAGTGGTTGTACTAGTGGCAAGACTAGTGGTGGACTAGTGGCAGACTAGTGATAGACTAGTGTTTGGTGTGCACATGTGTTGTGTGGTTTGGACAACGATGTAGTTGTGTAGCGATATGTATGCACACGACAGCTGTCAAGTTATTTTACCACAAGTGTGAAACTAGCTAGGAAATAATTAGTTTTGATGTATTAACCTTTGGGATTGACCCAAGTATCAATCCAGGGGCCAATTTATGTTTGAGCACTTGGCGTGGTTATCTTCACGGCAGATCGTGGTGGGCTCATTTTTCTCGAGTTGAGCCTCACCGCGTCTAGCTATGGCGCCGTAGTGTAGATTCCCCATGGCATGGGGTGCACTTGGCTTGATTTATATTTGAGTGATGATTTTACATATGCATCAGTTTATATGAGCTCGCGTGAGCTTGTATTCTTATTATTTATCATTGTGATGGACTAGTGGCAGCCTAGTGGTGGACTAGTGGCTGCACTAGTGGTGGCTAGTGGCAGCCTAGTGGTTGCGCTAGTGGCAAGACTAGTGGTGGACTAGTGGCGGACTAGTGATAGACTAGTCTTTGGTGTACACATAAGTTGTGTGGTTTTGGACAACAATGTAGTTGTATAGCGATATGTATGCGCACGACACATGCAACGCAACCCTGCAAGTACCACTGCAAGGTTAGGATCTATCCTCCCATCCACATGTGGAAGGTGACATGGCGCACAATTGGCACATGGTCCTCCCATACCATGCTATCTTGACCCTCCAGAATCAACATTCCTGAAGACAACACCTCTCGTACCCGTAGAATCACACGTCCTGCTGTAACATCTAAGGTCATTGGTGCTGTCTGCTGTAGATACACATAGTCCCCAGGGTTGAATCTCCAAACTCCCGGTCGATATCCTCCTCCACATATAGTGACATACTTCAATGTGTCTCGGTGTTGGACAATAGCAAGGTTCTCAAAAGCCATAGGCATGACTCTCTTGAACAACTATGCCCGCTGGTCACATGCTTGTGTCCACACATCCGGATCATCAAGATTGAGGACTACTGCAGCCTCCCTGCGAATAGATGAAGGCAAATCTAGCTCTCGGCCAAAGAGAAGGAAATAAGGCGAGACGGAGACAAGTGATGCTTGCTTGCTAAACCTGTAGCCCATGGCCAACCAAGGTAGCTGAAGGTCCCAATCTCCCAAGTGTCTCTTCTGCAAGCCATACTTGCGCAAGCCCCTCTTGACTGTTTGCACAACCCTTTCTGCCAAGCCATCAGCCTCGGGATGATCCCGAGAAGTAGTGCGGTGATCTATCAAAGCTTGCTCACACAAAGCCTGAAACTCCCCCAAGAACTCTCTCCCCTGGTCCGTGAGTACCTCGGCTGGAGCACCAAATCGGCTAAGAACTCAATCTAAGAATGCATACGCAGCCCCCTCACTTGCCTTGTCAGGCAACGCCACCAGTTCAATCCATTTGGAGAAGTGTTCCACCATCATCAGCACATACTTGTTATGGCGAATTGTTAGTGACAATGGGCCTGCGAAATCAAAACTCCAACGATAGCCCAACCTATAATGGGTAAATGATGCAAATGTGAGATAAGTGCATTGAAAGAAGCACGTACCCTATCACACACCATGCACCTAGCCACTAAGTGTTGCACATCCGTGTACATACCCCGTTACCAATACTGCCCTTGCAGCAAACTGTGAGTACATCTCACACCAAAGTGCCCCAACTCCTCATGGGCATGACGACCAATCGCGCTCGTTGGGTTGGATGAGGCACAATCCTCACTCGTCCATCCTCCCATACTCGGAGTAGGTTAGTCCCCTTCCACTTGAACCTCTTGGCACGTTATATTTTCCTCGTTTATTAATTTGATGAAAAGTGCCTCCGTCCCCTTTCCTTTAATAAAATAAAATAAAATAAAAAACACTGCCCTGGCCTATAAACCCTAAAACACTTGCTATCCCCTAGCTTCCCCTAACCCCTAAACTTTTTTCCTGCTGTGGTGGTTACAGCAGCGATGGAGGAGGGAAAGCTGTAAGCACCATTGTGCGTTGCGGAGCGTTATCCCTCTCTTTGGACAGAGCAAGGAAGAGGCCCGTCTTATTTCTTCTTCCAAGAAGTGACCCTGGAGGAGGACGACGTAGACACCACTGGGAAGTACCCAACTTTTCGGCCCTCTGGGAACGGAGAAAGGAGCGAGGAAGAGATGGGGGGGACGGGAAGGGGCGGCAACAAGCGCGGGCGCACGCAGCGCCGCGACTTTCGGGATGGACGACCGAATGTCTGGAAGAAACCTCGCCCCGATCCTTCAGTGGCAGCTCCTGCCTCCGAAGCGGGGTGGATGCCCTTCGTGATGGAGAGCCCATCCTTTGATCTTTTCTACATGGTTTCTTTCTCACACTTTATCGAGTGGATTTTCAGTCTTGACGGTTGAAGGGTTGTTTGGTTGCTTCGTACCTGAGATGCAGGCTCTTTTTTTATGATCATAGAGAAGCTTTAATTCTTCCAAGCAGAGCTTAGTTAGGCTCAAATGACTGTCGCAATCCATGCACAAAGAGGTCTCTCTGGCCTTTGCCTTGACAATTCAAGGGAGGTTTGGTGCATGGCAACTGGGATTAATAGATTCAGACTATGGCAGTTCGTAGTAGCAATTTTGTGTTGCACAGCCAAAGGTTAGCTTGTTACAGATCTAGTGGTAGTCAGGATTTAGGGTTAAAGGTTTGACCGTCTTTGTAATTCATCAAGCGGCTGAAGAGTTTCTAGGTTGAGACAGTACATTGTGGCTTACACAACACATTCCTCTTCATGTTTTTCTGGAGCCATCGGAAGGTAGTATGCCACTCCTTGATCACTTGGAGTATGCCATCAATCATTTGAAGGAACACAAATCATCTGAAGCATCGGCCAGGCACTTCAATTGTCAAAAATGTGACAGGTGAATAAATGCGTTTTGACTTGATAACCAGCTTGGTTGTACAGTCCAGAAAGCTGCTGGTGAGTTCAACTGCATTCTCGGCCATCTATGGCAGTTTGACAACTCTAGTAGATCAGATTGTAAATGCAGGTGGGTACCCCCTAGGAAAGTCGCGACATGTGATCAGTGCTGACTCCTTCCTGCGACTGAGTTAGGTTTGAATGGTAAGGTGTTCTAATATTGTGAATGTACGGTCTGCTCTCGGAAACAGAAGCAGGGGATAGTACCCCTGGAGGAGTGGGATGAGTTCATCTCAACACTGCGGAAGCCTTTGCCCACAACTTTCCGGATTAATGGCAGGTAACGAGCAAGCATTTACATTCAAACAAGTCTTACAAGTTGGGTTGTGCCATATGACACTATCCAAGATGTAATTTAGCTAAAAATGGATTCACTATCTACAATGTGGCCCGCTTTACATCAAACATATCATTCTGTTCACCTATTTGTGGCTTGATCGCGATCATCCTCTAGATAACTATTCATGAATTCCTAACTTGCATGAGCCCATGTGGTTATGTGACAAGTGTGTGTGGTTGATGTTGTGTAGCGGACAATTTGCACATGAGATAAGGGATCAAATTCAGCGGGAATTTTTTGATTACTTGAAAAGTTGTGCAGAGGTATGATATTTGAACCGCTGATCACCGGAACATATTAGCACTTTGATGATATAGGATTTGATTACTTTCACTCCAAACCAATTTAGTTGCTTGCAGGTTACCCTGTTCGGTAAATTGAACAGTCCCTGGTTTTAGGTTGATGGGGAAGAAATTGAGCCAGCTCGGCCTCTGCCCTGGTACCCTGACAATCTTGCATGGCACCTGAGCTTCTCTCGCATGCAGCTCCGAAAGTTATCTATTCTTGAGAGGTATGGCTTGTGTATGTGCAAGTTGTAATGGCTGGTTTCCAGACAACAAGCTGCTATTGTTTTGTTTATTTGTCTATTAACTTGGCTGGTTGTAGGGGGTGGATCTGTGGATAGCAACAGACATGAATCCTCACGCCTTTTATTAAGGAAATTGCTGGTTGGAAGCATCCTCTTGGATGTAGGATTGCATGAGCCTTTTGTTCCAAGTCTTACAAGCACATAAAAGGATGAAGACAGGACAGAAAACCATGTGATTCCCTGATCTGGATATAAGTCAGGTAAGGGATGGGCAGAGTCACACTTGGGGGATGCAGAATACATGAGTTTCTAAAGCAAGAGAATGAGATTGGGAGCATCACGCGGCAAGAAGCTGTTAGCATGGTGAGAGTTTCTGCCTTCCTCCCTGTTCGTTAAGATCCAGCAGAAGTTGAGACTTACCTTGTCCATCTTCCTGTTTTGTGTTTCTTCCCCACTTGCAGGCGCACTTAACCCAGTTGTTTGAAAGTCTGCTGTCACAGATGGCTATTACAGGGGCATCTATTACAAGTTACTTACCCCCTCTTCTTCATGCCTCTAAACTTTCCCATTTCTTTGTGAAATCTTAAAACTCCAGCAGGGCCTGGTAGCTCAGGTCGAATCCCATGGTGATGGGCACTTCAGGAAAGAGTATCAAGTACGGCTGACCCATGTTTTGTGTATGTGCAGCTGCCACCACTTTTCCTGGATGTGCAACCTCATCACCGAGTTCTTGATAGTAAGCTTGGCACTTCTGCATTCGGGATCTGGAGGTGAAATAGTGGCTTAAGAAATTATTCATCCTCAGTGTACTTCAGAGGTTTAAGCCATTCTGCAATGAAGTTGATCTACAGGCCTATACATAATAATCATCATTGTGCATGAAAATAGGTAGAAATTAGAGGCTTCTTTAATCATTTTCCTTTTCGTTAGCATGGACTACTGACTTACCAGAGTATTAAACACCAGTTTCAGTGTCTGACAGATGCGCTTAATTTGTATATCATCTCGTTGTTTGTGTTCCATTCAGTGATCATATCCAGTCTCAATAAAATACGTGATTCTTACCTTGCCTATGCATCTGTACTTAAGAGGCGTAGTCAAACTGTGTTTTGTGGGCTCAGTGATGAAGTGTTTTGTGCGATTCCTCGTTCAGTTTGTAGGTTTGTGTGGTCATCAAATGATACAATGGTCTGTTGTGTTGATTTGGGACGTGTTTCTGGCCTGCATGTAATTACAACAGGTTTCAGCACTGTTGCTTCTCTCATCCCTTTCTTGTTGGAGGCTAGTTATTCTTGCCTTGTGAATTAATTTGGTGCTTGGGGTTGCTACAGTGTGTGCCGCACCCGGCTCCAAGACTTTCCAGCTTTTGGAGATGATTCATCGAGCAGACACACCCGGGGAGCTTTCCGATGGCATGGTCTGTGTTTCTCCTTCTCACACCCTCACTCTCATGGGCCCATGTGACCCTGTGGAGGTTATAAAGTTTTCCTTTTCCTCCCAATTGCTTGAGCTTTTTGTAATTTTTTAGTTTCAGTGGTTGTACTGTCTATTTTCTCTGTGATGCTTGCCGGTGTCTTTGGCTCCCCTTCGCTGTCCTAAACCTGTTTCTTCTCTCTCCTTAGAGCTGGGCACAGACTGGTTGTCTTTTTAGAGATTCCCAGCCCTGCCAGAGGCTTCCAGCTATAAGGGCTGACTTACCTGCATGAGGCACTCCGTCTTTGTGCAATGCTTGAGCTTTGTGGTGCTATTTGGTTTCTGTTTTTGGACTCATATCCCTTGGGCCCTCCTGCAGATGTAAGGAATCTGTTTCTTTCTCACTATTCTCTGCATTTTATGTCTCGTACCCCATTGATGTGGGGAATGTAACAGGCATGGGGGGCTTAGAAAAGTTGTCTCTGTCCGGCCTATGAGGATCCCCATCTGAACCCGGAGGGTGTCCAGCTTTCGTTTGCTTGTTCCATGGAATATAGACAACATGCACGGGAGAAGTTCTCAACATTGGTGGTATAGCCAGTTTCTTTCCTGCCTCTACAAGCTTTTCTCTTGGTGTGCAGGTTATAGCAAACGACTTGGATGTGCAACGCTGCCATTTGTTGATACACCAGACAAAGCGCATGTGTAGCCCCAACATATTGGTCACAAACCATGAGGCCCAACACTTTCCAGGACTGAAAGGCGGGGGCAGTTATGGAGATGCCACTGTAAAGATTGAGGAAGATGGCAAGGGATTGCTATTTGATTGCATATTGTGCGATGTTCCTTGTAGTGGTGATGGTACCATCCGCAAAGCTCCTGACATCTGGAGGAAATGGTGTGCTCTTTTTCTGATTAATTGACACACCTTCCCTGGGAATGTAGTCTCACTGTGTCATGCCATTTTGGTAGTTTATGGAGAGAGAAATGACAGTCTGGGAAGAAGGGTTGATGTGCAACTGTCTAAGGTTTTTCCACAACATAGGAGGCTGGAGTTATGTTGATGCAATCAAATCATTATCCTGATACTGCATGCCTACTTGGCACAATGGATGCCTCATAGTGTCTGGGGTGACATGTATGTGATGCATGTAGTTGATGGAGGATGGATAAATGTGCATGTCATTGGATTGATGTATTTTAAGACTATTCTGCAGTCAACCTAATCTATATCAAAGACGATATCACCTGCAGGAATTGTGGTGTAGCAAATGGCTTGCATCGTCTCCAAGTTCAAATTGCAATGCGAGGTAGTGTGAGGCCAGTTATTCATTAGGGATGTTTAAACATCATTTTTGTCAGAAACTTCAGCCGTCACCCTGGTTGATGCTGGTTCCCAGCTCCCTCCAGGTCAGAACTTAGTTGTGACATTGTGGCTGGTTTGGTGTCTTAAGATGCTGCAATTTATTATTAAGTTGGTCCTCATTTCGCATATTCCATACATCTGTTCCCGTTATGTGGGGAATGAGTACCAAAAACTTTCTTCCATTGACTGTTTGCCTTGACTGCATTTGAATATACTTAATTCACCATTGTATAGGTAAGAGCGATTGGCTTGAACTTGGGCGAGGGAGGGTGGGGAAAGCAAACAGCCATTTACTGCTTGACCAAATTCAGTTATAATGTTTTGCTTCCAAGACAAGTACTTGGAATAATATTGTTGGGCTGTCGGGGTATGCAGGGGTGGCTTTGCTGAAAGTTGGGGGACGGCTGGTGTACTCAACTTGCTCTTTAAATCCAGTGGAGGATGAGGCTGTTGTTGGAGAGGTATGTCATAATCAAGTCTCTTCTCTAGTTGAATTTTGGTAAGTTATCAGCTATATTTCAATCTGGCAGGTGTATAAATTAATGCAACTTTGGGATGGATGAATGATGTAACTAATTTGGAATGGTTGGTCCAGATTTTGAGGGAAAGTGGTGGATGTCTGGAGCTGCTTGACATGTCATCTGAGCTACCTGAGCTCAAGCGTAGGCCTGGTTTGATCTCCTGGAAGGTATAATCATACTGTCTTATTTTCACTTGTGTGTGAGGGTCTCTCTTTTTCTCTCATCCTTGCTGCATGAGTCGAGGCGTTGTACAACCCCTTCTTTGCAGCTTTTGATGAACAAGCGGACTCAAGCAGTATAATAAGGGATCTCCCACTCCGGAAACTCGGGTGAAGTTCAAACCAAAAGTTGGCTCCTGACCTCTCAACAGAAAAGTAATCAAACGAGGGAAAACAGAAATCATTTCCTGAAGTTGTCAAGATGATGGTGAGGATGTTGTGTTGATTCTGATTGGATAGTTATATGTTTTGGAAGGTGCTGTCTTTGTGAACATTGAAAGCATTGTTTTCACAGTTTTTTGGCCCAAACTCAAGACAAGGCCTATACCCATGTTCCTCGTTATCAGATCAAATCTCTGCTTGAAGTGAATGCCATGAGTCCACTCTATAGAATGAATTAACAACAAGTTTATTTTGTGTTTTTGGTAACCCAGGTTCGAGATAGGAAACGATGGTTATGCTCTGCCTCTCAAATAGATAGACACAGGGCAGGGGCAGTGGTACCTGGTATGTTTCCATCTGGAAATGGGTGGGACCTCATAGATGGAAATGACCCAAGCTCGAAGGATGGCGCATCTACTGCACCCACAGGTAACAACTGTTTCTATTTGACGCTTGGGTAGCAACCCAGATATGAGGTTTGAGAAAAATATCTAGGGAAGGAGGAGATTCCATTTTCCCTAAAGATTGGACAGGCTGATATTAAAGTTTAAAACTGAATCAACTAGGTCCCACTGGAGAGCATATCGCTGAAGTCAATGACACTTGACAGGACCTGTCATGCCAGTTTTTTTGGTGCATTACAGTTGCTCTGATCTATGATGAAATCAGTTTAAAAAATGCATCAACTAGGTCCCACTGGAGAGCATATCGCTGAAGTCAATGACACTTGACAGGACCTGTCATGCCAGTTTTTTTGGTGCATTACAGTTGCACTGATCTATGATGAGATTTCAAGCAGATATGGAGGATGCTGTTGATGAGAAGAAGGAAATTGTGGAGGAGATAGACACTGAAGAGGGCCCAGCAGAGGTGGCAAGTCTGCCGCTTGAGCGGTGCATGCGGATACTGCCCCATGACCAGGATACCGGGGGCTTTTTCATTGCTGTTTTCCAGAAGACTTCTCCTTTCAAAGGTTATTGATCCGTAATCAACTATCGGTCCCTCTGTGTTCATTGCATCAAGCCTAACCTGCCCTCATCTTGGTTCTCTCTTTTGTAATCAACTACGGCAAACAACGTCTTATGAGTGCATTATTTTGTAATCAACTGTCTGCTCACGGCCCTACTTTCTTTTGCAGTTGTGCACAATTGCAAAGGGGGTAATCAAAAGCTGCCATGTGCTCCAGCAGGTGAGTTTGGCAAGTTTGGCAGTGTTGCAAATGATTTCGTGTGTATCTATTTTGACCTGACTAGATGGTACATGGTTTCAGATTCCGGATTTGGAAGTTGATGTAGTGTTGATCTTAATGCAGATGAAGAGCTAGCAGTTCCACAAATATCTGAATCGGAAGTTGACTCTACAGCACTCAACAATAATGAGCCCAATCCATCAAAGTTTCAGGACTCCAAGGTTGATGGTTTATTTCCTGAATATGGACAGTCAGCTGGCAGTGCTGACAACTTAGCAACCACTATTGGGCAGGGGAATTCCTGCGCAAATCCAAGTGAAAACAACAGGAAAACAGAAGATAGTATAGTTGGCAATGTTTTGCAAGGGGAAGCCCTCACATCAGAGAACACAGTTTCTGGACAGGAAGAGGATGATTGCAAGGAGTTCAAGGAAGCAAACAATATAGAAAGGTCAGTGGAATTGGAGAGGGAGGTTGAGGCCAAGCCCACCAACCAGAGGGTGACAGGTGGCAGGTTCCAGCGCCAGGGGAGGTGGAGGGGGGTGGACCCAGTGCTTTTTTTGAAAGATGAGCAGGTTATAGGGAGTTTGATAGCTTACTATGGCATTCGAGACTCGTTCCCACTTCGTGGCCATCTTGTGACACGCAGTGAGGACGCATCTCGCCTGAAACGGATTTATTATGTTTCTCGGTCTGTGAGTGATGCCATTCAACGAAATTTTCATGCTGGTGAACAGTTGAAGATAACATCGGCTGGCCTGAAGATCTTTGTAAGCGCTTTCAAAGTCTACTTCTGTTCTTTTTGCACACATTGGTCTTTTTCTGTTGCCATGGTGTAGAGATGTACCTTTCACCTCTAAGGAGGCGCTGCTCCTGGACGTTCTTTCTTGCTCGCTCTCTGTCTCTCCTATAAGTGATAATTGCAATTATTAGCGTGCACCAAAGCCCTCCACACAAAGATCTATGGTCAGAGTCTCAAAAGTGATTCCACTGGCCTCTTGCCCAGATCCATGTCCAAATCATTCCTTTACTTTATTGACATCTTCATTGTGCAATATTCATTTGGGGTGGGGGAACACCAGGAGCGGCAACAACCGAAAGATGGGACATCTCCATGTGCCTTTCGGATTGCTTCTGAAGGTCTGCCAGTGTTGCTGCCTCACATGACAAAGCAGATTGTGTTTGCATCGAAGACAGATTTCAAGCTTTTGCTCTCCACAAAGGCAGTTCCATTTTCCGCATTCAATGAATTTTCCTTCTCAGCTGCCCTGCAAAGCCTATTGCCTGGTTGCTGTGTTGTTGCTCTTCCCAGCAGTAAGCCAGAAACCAATCCTTGTATTGATCTGTGGTTGTTTCATGTATCTTTTAGGGAGCCCATCCATGGAGTAATTGTCAGATGAGAACCATTTGAATGATAGAATGTCTCTTTCACCTCCAATGGCTCTCGTGCTCTTTGTATATTAAGGCCACTCGGCAGTCTTCATGTTATTGTACTTCTGAGTATTGGCAGCAGTTTCTAGCTTCACAAACCCAATGAAACAAAGGTAATTCCGTTAGAAGACAAGAATTGGCCGTAAGTTTTCCTAGTGGCCACTGACGATGGTTTGGTGTCTCTTAGGCCGAGCAATTACATTTGTTGCTTATAATATCATGTCCAAAACTTGCAGAAAGTCTTGCATGGCTTTCATGTTTTCTAAATTCCCTGTCACTTGCAGAAGAGTCGGGGACTGATAACGCTACAGAAGATCGAACCTCCCCTGAAATTGCGGTTGGGTGTTGGCGGGGAAGGACAAATGTGAGTCTTTTGATCACAAAGGCCGAGGCTTTGCAAATGCTGCAGCGTCTCTCTCTCAATGCAGTGAATATGCTACCAACCGCTGCAAAAGGAGAGGAGGAAGTTGGACAGCCAGCAGAGCTCCCAACATCAGATTTGGAGCCAGCAGATGTGGGAATGCCACTGGCAGTTGGGGCCTCTGAGGAGACAGCAAATTCCTTCAGTAGTATTGATGCACTGTCTGGCCTACACAATGAGACAGTGAAGTCTGAGCCTCATGAGATGACATCCTTGCATCTATCTGACAAGGGTCCATCAGAGAGTGCACCGAAGGCTGAAAGTGCAGAAGCTATGGACATTGATACACAGAACATTGCTCCCCCACTTTCCCAAGTGTAGTAGTTTAATTTGGGAGAAACTTACTCTTTTCACGAGTTATTAGGATGTGAGCTGTGCCAACAAGGGTTACAGTCTTCATCACCGGCAGTGGTTGTGGGTTCTGTTTCTAAGTACAGGTTAATCTTTGGCCAGTCTTTCCTGTAAACATAATAGAAAGATCACTGCAACTACATTTTACAAATAGATGTGGGGGATCAGAGCTTCATCCGTTTCTATGGACACTGTTGTGAAGTAATCTCAAAGCTTCATGGTACCTGTAATTAAGACGAGCCAGTGAAAGGGCAAACACTTATGCCATTCTTAGGAGCAATCTCTTGGGATTTTGATGGGATCTGTGCATTTGAGGCCAGCAATTTTTATAACCCATGATTGTAGTTGTTGGAAGCACGTGAAGTTGGAAGAGTTCATTAGTAGCTGCCGGATACCTGTATACACAGCACCATTGTTTCATTGCTTTTCCCTGTGTGAAGTGAGCGGGAGACCAACCATGATGGATGATTCAGTGCTTCACTCTAAGAAGCTCCAAAATTGTTAAGCCTCTGTTTAGACAAATGGGCATTTGTATTTTCCCCCTTGCTTCTTCAGATCCTTGGAAGCAATATGGAAAGAGAAGAAAACCATTGCACACTATCACAACCTGGCAATGGCTGATTATATTTGTTCCCTTTCAGATCTGCCATCTTTCAAGATGATTTCAACCTCATATCGGAGCAACCTTTTGTTGAATTTTCAATCCAGCTGCGGTAAGGAAAATCTCACCTGTACTCTTCTATTTAGGGGATCTTAAAACACTGAATCCTCCTGCCAAATATTTGTCTCCCAGACCCCAATTCACCTGGCCATTGGTCCCTGAGCATGATTTCCACACGCAAACACGTCTGAAAGCATTTGCTCGGCTTCTATTCCGTGGCGCTTGCCCAAAATCTTGATGCTGTCAGATTTGGGCACAAAGGTCTACCGTGGAGAATGCAGGATCAGCGTTGGCACGAGTTTTTTTAATATCCTTCACAATGGTGGGAGTGCAAACACAAGGTGTGGATTTCTTAATGTACGACCAGTGAGAGGAAGTTTGTCCGTTCTGCAAGTGTAGGCTCCTTCGTCATGTCTCATTATTTGATATTTTTCCTCGTGTTTACAAGGTACTTGGGATGGTAGCTTGGTCTTATAAGGAGGGCCGTTGTTTTTATCTGTGGCAGTCTGACCATCGACCGAAAATGACCTCTTGTGTGTGCTGTTCAGGTCTATAGTCAAGTGATCTCGGACTGGCCTAGCTGCTTTCATGGCACAAAAGTCAAGGACACTGTGGTGAGGGCACCTTCTATCTTCTTCAACACATTTCAACCTGTTTCCTCTTTTATTATAGTCATCCCTAATTTTACATCCTAAGTTTTGCAAATAACCTCTTGTGGATCTAAGGTTGGTTTTGGATGAATTTGCTTTTTGTAGGGCTCTCACCATGGGGTGGTCCGCGAGGTGGCAATCCGCGTCGTGCCCGACTCGATCCCGGAGTGTCAACGTCCTCCGCAATCACCTGAAAGTTGGCTCCGGTCCTTTTCACGATTGTGTCTGTCCGACTGTATTGGATCAGGGTGCAAACGGGTCGCTCCTGACCGCAGGAACAACGGGTTGGAATTGGGGCCCCTTCGATCTGTGGCACCGTCCTTCCCATCCTCGAGGGAAGACGGGTCGATGTTTTTCCTCAACGACGCACCGGCGTGCGCCTTGCGCAATGAGCATATCGCTCACGCAGGAGTGACCTGGCGTGAGCGTGCACCAACGCTGACGTGGCATGAGCGTGATGTCAGCCAAGTGACCAGCGACAAATGCTAACGTGCGCTGCCGGGGTCGTCATCTGCCACGGAGGACCGTCAGTGGCATACAACCATACGGCTGTGTCTTGGGGTAGTTATCCGAGATGGTCCTATATCGTGGATTATTCCAAGCAATCGTTGGCGAATACATGACGACGGGACCTATCAAACACCCGGAATGGGCAATGGAACCTCCACTGTGCAAGAATCCATTCCACACATTGTGGCAATGGAATTGGAGTTTCACATATTACAATTAGCAAGGACGACAAATAACTGCACACTTGAGTGCCATAGAGGGGCCGCCACGGGAAGACCATGGGAAACTCATCTTGACGTCCAAAGGTCCGGGGGTCATTGATGCATGAGTTCTACGAACTGCCAAAAATGGACACAGACACTACGCCAAAGTGCGCACACAGAACAGAAGTGATGAAGCGCGACGACCTCTACGCAAATAGAATCCAAAGGGGTGCCATGAGGCAAAAATAATAATTGGAACATAGGAACACAGCAAAAACAGAGTAAAGGATAGAGCGCGCGTGAAGTACTGCACTTGCTAGAGAAGAGCCCCTGCAAGGTCATTTTTTTAACTGTTGTTGTTTTTTTTTTTTTTGTTTTTCTTTTTGTCTCCGTATTGTTTCTAAAACACCCAAAAAAAAAACAAAAAAAAAAACGAAGTGATGCATCGGAAGTGATCCGATCATCACTTCAATGCTTCAGAGTTTTATGAAAAAGAACTCCGGATAGGTCCCAGAGTAATATGAGAGCAATCAAAAACTCGTTCCATGGCCAATGAGGCATTCACTGTCATTCAATCTTGTTCGTTGCGTATTAAATAAATCATGTCATGGGTGAAGGGTATGGGTGCGGACACCCATGTGAACGGCATGAGGGTGAGTGGCCCATATTTGCCCGCATGTGCTTGAATATTGTGTAATACATGGTGAAAAACAAGAGAACAACAACCATTTTGCCTCCCAACCACGTCCTTGCCCTTCCACAATTTTGCATTAAATGAGTTTAAATAAATTTCAAGCAAATAAATAGGTTTACACTGTCTTTGATTAAACCAGGCGCCATCAGAAGATCAAAGGAAAGAGGAGAAATGATTGTTTCTCCCCCAAAGATACAGATGGCGTCGCGTCTTCAACTCAATTCCAATCAACTTCAAGCTTTTAAATCCATGTTAAGTGAGGACCCTCACCTGGTCCCATCACATGCAATCAGAAACAGTTAAGTTTAGAGACGATGTGGAACCCCAGTTGAATCCAGGTCTCACGCTTGTTTGTTATCGCTGTACAACATGCCATACAAGCAGGAGCAAAAAAAAGAAACCGGCATATGCAACCAATACCTTGATGGCTCTGGAAGAGAGGCCTGAGCCAGCTCTCAGACCAGCCAACAAGAATGCACAACAAAATGTACAAAGCAAGCACAAAGAAAGTGAATCCCCCAAACTTAAAGAGTTCAGACACTTCCCTGAGGCCTTAAGATCGCCGCTTGTATCTTAATGATCAATGAAGGTCACAACAAGCAACCACAACACAGGTAGATCGCCCGCCAAACATTAGAGACAACCGCCACAGGGAAATTGTAGGTACTGCCGCCATTGCGCACCCCAAGAGGGGAAGAAGGTATTGAATCTTGCCAGAACACCTAAATGCCTTAATGGCGCAGCTCCATGGCATTCAAGGGCGCCTGAATGAAATCTATCGTGATTTCATCCGCGTTGGATGAAATTGTCTCTCGATTTTTCATCTGTGTCATCCTCTGAGGATGACATCCATTTATGGATGAAAAAATTAAATAATAGGATGGCTCCATTAGGATCCTGATCTTATACCAAAAATCCGGGTAATGTAAATAACCGAAATTAACCAAATTCCAAGAAGGTTAATTAGGGGTTAGGTAACATACCACTAGTCTTAAACTATCAAGTTTTAAAAGAACCAGCCAGATCCATGGAGGGAGGGGGAGAGAGGGAACCCACCAACATTCCCCTGGTATGGCAGCTCCTTATGGAGTGAGTGTGGTATGTACTCACCCCGTAAGGGAGTGCATACCAGACCCCATCACATAAATGACCTCCCTCTTCTTTGTAGCTTTTACTTCTGGTTACAAAGGAACCATAGAAATAAACATGCCTACAATCTCAACTCTCCAAGGTCAAAAAAAAAAAAAAACAAGCCGTGACAAGCAAAGGTACATCAACATTTACATCAGAATGTAGAGTATTACCTTTTAGCTACACATAAGCTCTGGTAATGGAAAGATGAGGCCAATGAAGGGACCTTAACTCCGAAATTCGTGAAGCAACAAACAGAAAAGAAACTTTTATCAACCCTTTAGTGTTTACCTAGCCCATGTTTTTGGGTACCACATGTGTACAAAACCAATGGGGCAGGTTTAGGTGGTCGTGCGCATACATATCGCTACACAACTACATCGCTGTCCAAAACCACACAACATATGTGCACACCAAACACTAGTCTATCACTAGTCCACCACTAGTGCACCACTAGGCTGCCACTAGACAACCACTAGTCACCACTAGTGCAGCCACTAATCCACCACTAGGCTGTCACTAGCCACCACTAGTCCAACCACTAGGCTGCCACTAGCTACCACTAGTGCAACCACTAGTCCACCACTAGGCTGCCACTAGTCCATCACAATCGCCCCCCTAGCTGGCGCTTAGGTCCCTCTAAGTCCAGGTAGCCACAAGATGTGATAGTGGTCATAGCCTCACTAGGTCTTCCACCACTGTCTCTACTACACTCAAACTCAATAGATCAAGAGGCCAGGTACAAGAGTTGCCCCATCGTTAGTCTCCGTCTTGCAACCTGTGAACTTGAGCCTGAGATCTTGGGTATTGACTCCTATGAGCTTGGCCTCCCATGTCTTGTGAGTTGCCACTAGTCATATCCACTGCCACTATCCCAAGCAATGTGGACATAACCAATCTCCATCAGGAACCCTCTCAAGAGGTGGTGTCAAGCATCTCATGTGCCAACCTCTTGAGCATCAATCACACACCAGCATAGTGGCGGCACCACGAGCATGCCCACATAGCATGCAACGCAACCCTGCAGGTACCACTGCAAGGTTGGGATCTATCCTCCCATCCACATGTGGAAGGTGACATGGCGCACAATTATGCACATGGTCCTTCCATACCATGCCATCTCGACCCTCCAGAATCAACACTCCTGAAGGCAACACCTCCCTGACCCTTAGAATCACATGTCCTGCTGTGACATCCAAGGTCGTAGGCACTGTCTACTGCAGATACACATAGTCCCCAGGGTGGAAACGCCGAACACTTGGCCGATATCCCCCTCCACGTATAGTGGCATACCTCAATGTGTCTCGGTGTTGGGCAATAGCAAGATTCTCAAAAGCCATAGGCATGACTCTCTTGAACAACTCTGCCCGTTGGACACATGCTTGTGTCCACACATCCGGATCATCAAGGTTGAGGACTACTGCAACCTCCCTGCGAATAGATGCAGGCAAATCCGGCTCTCGGCCAAAGAGAAGGAAATATGGTGAGAATGAGGCAAGTGACGCTTGCTTGCTGAACCTGTAGCCCATGGCTAACCAAGGTACCTGAAGATCCCAATCTCCTAGGTGTCCTTTTTGCAAGCCATACTTGCGCAAACCCCTTTTCATTGTCTGAACCACTCTCTCTGCCAAGCCATCGGCCTCACGGTGATCCTGAGAAGTGGTACGATGGTCTATCAAGGCTTTATCACACAAATCCGGGCAGTTTTTGGGAAGACCGATGGAAGGAGGCCCATGCGGGCACGGTCGGTGAAGTGGACCTGTCTGGCATGAAGCGACTTTCAATCTTCTACAAGTTGCCATATTGGACAGTACGTATTCCACAAAAAACACCATCAATATCCCTATGCATGCATGTGATATTGCACTTCTGGTTTGCATTGCATTGTCACTTTCACGTCAAAATATTTGTGTAAGTATTTGTGGGTGGGGATATATATAGGACCTGAAGATTCGCCATCTTCTAGATCCCATGCATATTGAGAAGAATGTTTGTTCGTCCCTTTTTCGGGTTCTTCATGGCACACCGGCAAAGAAGGTGTCAAGTTAAATAAGCACAGTGTGAAACTAGCTAGAATAAAGCTAGTTATTTGTATTTAACACTTGGATTTAGGTCAAGTGTTAAATCAGGTGTCAAGTTTAGTTTGACACCTGACCCGTCTTATCTTCACGAGAGCGGCAGTCGCGCGGCTCATCTCTCTCGAGTTGAGCCTGCGCGACCGAGCTCCTGCATCGTTTAGGACTGAGTGTGCTCATGATGGGAGTGTAGGTTGCTGTGGGGTGGAGTCCCCACAGCTTGGGGTGCCCCTGGCTCGACTTCTGTTTTAACGAGTGATGTTGAGGGATTTCATATTTCTTGTGTTGAGTGTGTGTGTCCTTTTAGCTTTTCTTGTCACTCGAGAGAGATCAGCTGTATCTAGTTTTCTTGTAGTGCTAAGCTAGATAGAGTTCTTTTATGTTAGCACTATGTCGATGGTCGAGGTGAAGAGAGCGGCATGCTTGATGACAACGTGGTTCTCCAACTTGTCATAAGCCATACCAAGCTCGTCCAAGAAGCGTTTTCCGTTTTGTTGTTGTTGCACATGAGCGATGTATTTTTGAGGAAGTTGATTCGGGGGGCAGCAGAAGAATGTGTTCACCATAACCTATGATTGAAAGGGGAAGACGGGATTCCACGCTTGCAAGCTACCTGCGGAAGCAAGCTGCGATCTAGTTCGAGTGCGAGGTTCTGAGGACAGACCTCGATCGCAATGATCTTGTCGAAAGGCTGTGCAGGGTAAAGGATCCATAGCTACTTGGACGAAGGTCCTAAAACCATTGTCGTATAGCAGCTGGTAGGGTTTCTCTCGTTGCCAGTTGTAGGAGGGTGGTAAGCACGAGCTCCAGAAATAGCTCCCCGCTTGAGCTGGAATTCCACCAGAAGAAAACGGGTTGAAAGACTGAGCTGCATGCCATCCGTGCAGCGGGGGAGTACGGTGGCAGACACCTTGGCTTGGTGGGCAGATCACAATCGTACGTTCGAAGCGCAAACAGGCAGTAGTGTTGAAGGCCAAGCTCCCGTTCACAGTGTCCGTCATGGCTGCAGGGAAAAACATCCAGAAAGCTCCTACACAAGGTTCTAAGAAGGGTTGTATGAGCAATTGATATAGAAAGGGGGACCTGCAGGCTGAGGGTGAACAGATTTCCCTAGTAACTGCACTTGTCGCCTCTGATGAAAAACCCAATGGCTTGGACCTTGCTGCTGCTGATGTGGTGCATGTTGGAAGAGGTGCCTGCCGTCAATTTGTGAAGGAGTTTTTTTTTGTTGCGCTTCCTCTGCGCGAGCTGCAGATTGACATCAAGAAGGGGCTGCTTGGCAAGGTCCCATTGCACCAGCGGCTGCAGATTGAGTTCCACTTTACTAAGGCAATCGCAAATTCATGCAGTTTGGTTTTGTTTGGTTTTGTGAAGACACAAAATGCCGATTCCAGCTGGAACGGGCAGTATCGGCCAGCCAAGGTGGAATGATTCGTTGTTGAAAAAGCTGAGTGATCACGCTTTGGAATCGCTCAGCCAACATGGGTGATGGGCCCTGCCCTCCCTGAGCAATTGGCCCCTCATAAGCATAAGCTGAGGTGGGTAACTCCAGATCACTCCTCATGGACCAGACCTGGATGAAGGAGTCCAAAATCCTTCAGAAGTCAAGCTTGCTGATGGTTTGGAAGCGACACATTTCGTCCTTGCAGATCTCAGAGGGAGAGGCAAGAAGGCGGTTTGTCGGAGCTGGTGCTGAATTGAGCTGCAATTGCCGGGACTAACCAGAACCAAAGGCTTCACAAGCAACGCATGCGCCATGGATTCCCGAGAGATGCCGAAGCTATCGATGCACAACAACAGTAGGGTAGAAACACGAGCAGTAACAGGAAGGCGGAAACCATTCTAAGCCAACAATAATCGCTGGCGGGAGATGCGAATTAGACCAAGTTGATGGAACTTCAAGCTGGTCTTGGCCTTGGATTCCATGCAAAGATGGCCACATTACAGCAGGCTGCCTGTCCATAAGCCATGAAGGTGTTGCGCAGTGCATATGCTCTTGAAATCGCCCCAATTCCTGGTTTGTAGTCTCTAGGTCGAATAAGGCCTGGGCTACAGCCTCTTCGAACTCATCAGGCTCGAGCCCCTTCTCCTTCTGAATCTTCCTGCGTGCCGTAAACATGGCTGCTGCCTTGCCGTCCTGAAAGCTCGAGGAGGCAGGCCCACGCGCAGAGAAAAGCAAATCGCCTCCAGGGTGTGATACCCCACCCAACTGAGGTCGAGTTTTGGAGTTAATGAGCTCTTGGTGCCTGGAGAAGCCTGGAGGGGAACGGCCTCGGGAACCCGTAGATAACCCGGGAACAGGTTGTAATGGCAAAAACGTTTTGGTGTTAAAAAAAAAAGGGGGGGGCCTTTTTTATCTAATTTAAATGTTTAAAGAGCCTGGTTGGTCATATCTTTGTCAAATGAGCTCCGTTTGACTCAGTTTTTGAGGGGATAGCTGCAGAAAGGGGAAATCTACCTATCTAGACATGGTTTTTGTTTTTGGGACTCTGCTAAAAATCTATGGAATTTTTAGAGTGTGAGTGTGCCATGAAAGATCCACAATCCTGTCTCTAGAACCTGTGCTGGTCTATATGAGAGACAAATTTGTGGATGTACTCCTTGCATGGCTAGGGGAAATGAGGACGTAATTGAAGGGCAGATCTCTTCTCTTAGCTTGTGCACACAAGGGGACAGGATTTATGTTTCCCAAGGAACTCAGACTGATTTGAGTGGAGAACAGTTGGACGAGTTGATTGCATAGATCAGGATTAGATCTTGCTTGGGCGGACTTCTATTCTTCCCCTCCATCTCTGTACTATTTTCATTACCTTGTACTCGTAGTTGCCAAAGCCTCTCTTGGTGGAGGCCAGTCAGTCCGGGGTTTTGGGCTGGGATATTCTGCAGGATCAGCATTGCAGCTGGATTTTGGTGTGGGGGTTGATGTTTTGATTTCTTGTGTTTGGATCCCCCCCCAACACCTGCATGCTTGACTGTGCGCCATGTTGGTTTTGTGTGGGCGCTTGCTTTCATAGGGATTAGGCTGGATTTGATCACCGGTCAATCCTAGAGTATGCTGTCGGTGGTGAGGCTGGAGTGATGACCAGCAAGACCACCAGTGTTTCTTCTATGGTGGGGCTGGGTTGATGACCAGCCAACCATAGGAGTTCTTGCGGTGGATGCAGGTGCAGGTGCCCTGAGCCATTGGGATATGACCCTTAAACTGCAACAGGTGCCCCCGTGTCACTATTAGATTAGTACTAGAGCCTATAGTGTTACGTGGAGGAGGTGCACATTGTGAGTGTCATTACGGAGTTACCCAAGGGTTTTGAGGGGAGTACGGCTACAGGCAGTAACAGTGAGAGTGGGTTCACAAGACGAGGTATTCGGTTCAGACCACCTTCACCGCCACCCTCAATTACTGTAGAGTTAGACACAGACTCGGAGGCTTCATCAACAGGTATGCACTTTCATTCGCCATTGTTGTGGGACGACATGGAGGAGATGTATGGAGCTACCAAGGGGCCTCGTTGGCTGCCGTGTCTCCAGTGCGGAGGTAGTCCAA
The DNA here is from genome assembly GCA_030704615.1 of Takakia lepidozioides. Classification (NCBI taxonomy): domain Eukaryota; kingdom Viridiplantae; phylum Streptophyta; class Takakiopsida; order Takakiales; family Takakiaceae; genus Takakia; species Takakia lepidozioides. The sequence goes on from CM060734.1 coordinate 7,153,317, forward strand.
CACAACTGAATCCTCATGTATATCTTTGGCGCCACCTTGCTCATTGCTGGCCTCAGGGTCCTCAGACACTTGATCTACAGTCATCCCTGTTGCAGGTCCAACCTGGCCTTCCGCTGCCAAGATACACAGAAATGCAGATGCATGCCATCCGGGCACCATCTCCTCGTCCGTCTCACCATGCCACCGAGCTCCAGTGTCATCCTGTTGGCTCGTGCATGGATTGCGACTCAACCCATCTGCATTGCGATTGACCAAACCCGGTCGATGCACCACCTGAAAGTCATACTCTTGAAGGATGAGTGCCCACCGTGCAAGCTTCCCCGTAAGCTTGTCTGACTCCATCAACCATTTGAGTGGTTGGTGATCCGTGACAAAGGTGAAGAGATTGCCGTATAGATAGCACCTGAAGTGTGCCACGGCCCACACTGCAGCTAAGCATTCTCCCTCATATGAGCTATACTTAGACTCTGCAGCGTTGTTCGAGCGGCTAGCATAAGTCACTACGAACTCTCTTCCCTCATCATCCACCTGTGTGAGCACCGCTCAAGCCCCAGCATGCTCCAATCTGTATGCAGCTGAAAAGAACGCCCCCTGATAGGTCGTCTCAAGATGGGCGCCGAGGTCAACCTCGCCTTGAGCTCTTGAAAAGCTTGTTCTTGCTCATCTTCCCACTGCCACTCCTGGTCCAGCTTGGTTAGAGCCTTTGCAATGGCACTAAATCCTTTAACAAACCGTCTGTAATAGTTTGCTAAACCCATGAAAGCTCGAACTCGGCTCACATCCGTGGGGCGTGGAACCTGTGCAATGGACTCTACCTTAGTCTGCTGTACCCCCAATCCTCCAGGATATATCATGTGACCCAGATACTCAATCTGGTTGTGAAAAAAACTTGCACTTGCCCGGATGTAACTTCAATCCGTGCGTCCTTAAGCGCTCAAATACCCCCTGAAGGTGTCTCTCATGCTCCTCCACCGTAGCACTAAAGATGATGATGTCATCTATGTAGCACCGAGCAAACTCCACCCCTGCTAGAATCCTGTCCATGACTCTTTGAAACTCAGCGGGAGCGTTTTTAAGCCCAAATGGTAAGAACCTCCACTGGTATAGGCAATCCTTCCCGTGCTCATTGATCCCCCAGAATGCCGTCTTTTGCTTATCCGCCTCTTTGATCGGCAACTGGTGATATCCGGATCGTAAATCCAACGTGCTAAAGACCTTGGAATGCCCAATGGCATCAAAGATCTCCTCTGGTGTTGGCATGCCATACCTATCGGACTTGGTCTGACGATTTACAGGCCGGTAATCACCGCACATACGTCTCTCCGTCCAATTGCCATAGACATCCTTCTTAGCTGGCATCACTGTGGCTGAAGAATACTCTCCACCAAAGAGCTCCACCAAACCTGCCTCCCAGAGATCTTGAGTCCTCATCTGAATCAAAGACCTCTCCATGTCACTGTATCTATAGGGTCTCCGAAAGATTGGCGTGTCAGTGGCCAACTCAATACGGATCTCTTGACCCTTCAGTGCTCCCAAGTCCTTCAAATTGAAGGCAAAGCAATTCCTGTAAGCCCTTAGGAACCGCCGTATACGTCGTCTCTCTCCTCCGGTGACAATGGGTCCAATGTCAGGCTCCCAATTGTCCTCCGTAACTGCAACCTTAAGTCCAGTGGGCTTAGAGGTAGAGGACGCGTCCCGTGGTTGCTATGCTGCAACCTCTTGAGCAGTACTCCCTTCCTGCTCAGTCAATGACAAGGCCTCATCCTGCCCCATCATCTCATCATTGAGAGCCTCCTCATCCCGAGAAGAATCCCCAACCTCATCCATCACAGCTGCCTTGGCTGCCAACTCCCTCTGAACCTCGAGCACCTCCCACGTGTGCCATGGATGTCTACACCCCGTGGTCCTCACCGGCTCGGCCCCACTCGCTGCCTGTACCGTCTCGGTAGGCAGAGAGACCATGAAGGGGAGTGCACTCCGCACTCTACGTTGCTCAGCCATAGCCAAGCTGATAATCCAGGTCAAGCAATTGAGATCCATTGCTTGCCCCAACACCTGACGCCGTGATGCCTCAGAAAGAGAAGGCACCGCCGTGGTCCCAGTGGAAAACCCCATAGCCTGCTCTCGCTGGTCGGCATTAGGCTCCACTAACTGCTGCAACTGAGCATCCCACAGGAGGCCAGGTCCACCATCCCGAAAAGCATGAGATCCTGGGAAGCTGAGCAGTGTAGGTAGTGCTGCTCGTGGTTGACCCACCCTGTTGACCACTGCCAAAGGCGAACGGTCATCGTGTCTCACACGTTGAGACTGCCTCTCTGTGTCCAAAATGTTGTCCACTATGAGGTGTGTTGGCCGCTGCACCCCATCAAATGCACGCTTGAGCAGTGCGGGTGGCATCAAGTTAGTCCACCATAGCCGTGGACGATGAGCCCGTGATCCCACTGCAGCTACATCCAGCAGCACTGCTGACCCAAGCCACGACCGGACTTGATGCACACTGGCCATCACCCTGGCCCAAGAATCGCCCATCAGTGGCACATTCTCCAAGATGTATGCTGGCGATACAACTTGATGAAGCTGCAAGTGGCGCAAAATCCGCACCATCTCCCAAAACAGACCCGTCCTCGAGTCTCGCAATCCATTGCCATGCCCAGCTGATGAATGCCCTTGGCAGGGCCAACCTGCCACTACCAGATCAATGGAGCCAACCTGCTCCAAATCCGGCGCCCCCAACAACGAAATGTCTACTGGCAAGGCTGTTGGTATCCACGAACAGACACTGGCAACAAAGCAGGGTACTGCTGTACCAACTGAGCAACATGGCGCAGTGAGACGCGTTGTGCAGTCTCATCCCTCTCCACATACAGGTAACGCCTTACCCGCACACCTGCCTGTAGCACAGCAGCCAATCCGGTGCTGATCCCGCCAAACAAGTCCAGAAGGCAAATGCCTTCATCTGGATATTGCCACACAATAGGTGTGGTATCCAATGGTGACAACTGAGGTGGTCCTGGTGCAATACCCGCACTCTCCTCCTCTCCTAACGGTACAAAAGCCTCTACCCAGGCTTGTTGCACCCGTCGATCAGCAACCTGCTGCAAATCCTTGCTCGTACCCCACAATGGAGTGTGAGCAACCATGGCAAGCAACTCCGCCACACCATGCATGTCATCCTGCTGTGCTGGAGGTGGCACATCCTCTGCATGGGCATTGCCTTCCAGCAACTCTCCAGGCCAACTAACTGCAGCTGTAAAGGCGGCTAGTGTTGGCATCTTGCCCCGTTGGGCAGCCGCAATACCCCCAATGAATGTCACAGGGAGCTGTGCATGACGACCATCCCCTGACTGCCATCCAGGCCTGTAGAATGCTGACTCCTCCCAAAAGTCCAGGGTGAAGCCCATGGGGTATAACACTGCCCCACCAACGATGACATCGTAAGAGACCGCGTCTGTCACAATGGCCTTGGCTCGCATTACTGAGCCATCGATAGGATGATCCGGCTGCAGTCTAATGGCCAACTGATGCCGTGTCATGCCCCGAGCCTGCTCTGATCCTCCCAGAGATGTCTGTATCTGGAAAGGACAAGGCTCCATATCCGCCTCCATGAGGCCCAAACTGCAATAGCAGCTCTGCCCAACATCAGTGGCTGAGCTCCCGAGTCCAACAAGACCCGCAGTGGCCGGTACTTCTTGCCTGCCGGTCCACTCAAAGAGAAAATGCCATCCTGGTTGTCTAACAAGACAACTCCAGGTGTCACCATGGCGTGCTCAAAGGCTGGCCTAGCTGGCAGCTCCGTCAACCTGGCAGCTGCAGCTTGCCAGGGCGCAGCCGTGGCAGTCTTGACCCTCAAATCCGAGTATCCCTCTGCCACTACACCTTCCACTAACTCCGTAGAAGATGAAGTGACCTCCCCACTCTCACAGAGTGTTGCTGCTAGTCTGAACACTGCAGCTGGTCTTACCCCCGGCGTCGCAATCATGGTTGCCGAGAACAGTGGGGCTTGACACACAGAGGTGGCTGCCCCCAATAACACACCGGCTGCACTAGTCTTGGTAGCAGGTGTCAGTGCTGCACGTGTAGCTCTCCCCAATGGCATAGAAACCTCCGCCTCGGTAACAGTCGGGCGAGAGCTAGGTGCCATGGATGGCGTTGACACTGTCTCCGCCAAGGTGAATGACTGAGGCAGCCTCGCTTGACGGCTTGCCTCCCCACGTTGTGGATCCAACTCCACCTCTGCACCTCGTGGCTCATGAACTCGTGCTGCTCCTCGAGTCACGGCTGCGGCAGACTCCACCTGCTCTAGTGGTAGTGCTGCTCCGCACATGAATCCCATGCCTCCCATATCTCCTCCCTCAGGAGCAGGAGGTGGACCATCCCGCTTGGGAGCCGGTACCGCCTGAGCTATAGCCATGGCAGCGAGCCTCTGCTCTAGCTGCTGAAGCCGATTGGCCATGCCTTGGTCAACACCCTTACCTCCGCGTCCTTGGCCATGTGGAGCTTGCCCTTGGCCTGCACCTCGTGCCCGACCACCTCGTCCTCTTTGGGCTGGTCCACCTCGCCCCCGGCCACCATTATTCCCTGGGCGCAACTCAGGATGCAAGTCATAACACTGGGCATCTCCATGCCCATACTTGCCGCAATGCCCACACTGCAACTATGCAGGCTGTGCTTGTGCCGGCCTTTTGCCACTCTCTGGGCAATCTCTCTTGACATGGGGTCCTCCACATGTCCAACATATCACCCCTGGTTGCTGTTGGCCTGCAAAAGATGCCACGGGCCTCTGCACCTGAGGTCCCCTGTAAGCTCCATGGAACTTGGGCTGGGCAACCTTGCCCCCTGACCACGCTGTTAGGCAGTCCCTTGTGCCTGTGGGCTGACAGCTGTGCCCCGTGCAGGCATGTCCTTGCCAAATCCAATTGTAACAACTCGCTCCTCCACCATGTTGAGCTCAATCCGCTCAGCCAGCAGAAACACATCTGCTAATGTGGGTTGGGCTGCTTGCAACAGGGTTGCATCTCGCACCCTTCTCTTGAGCTCCTTGTCCAAAATTCCATACCAAAACTGGATTGCCTGAGCTTCAGTAACCCCTTGGGTCACACTTATCAAGCGCCTCATACGAGTGTACGCCTCTCACAGGCTCTCACTGGGTTTGCGCTGGAAGTCTTGCAAACTTCGCAGCTTCTCTGTCCGTACACCTTGGTAGTTCCTCCGCAACTCCTGGAAGAACTCCACCACCGGGTTAAATCTAGGCACATGTGTTGTAGTCGTGGCAGGAGGAGTAGTAGCACCTTTTGAACTGGTACCACCTACAGAAGTACCAGCACTACTTGCTCCACTACTAGTGCTGGCAGTGGGAGCTATTGGTACTGATGCAGCTACTGGTCGCGTCGTGCCTCGAGTAATGGAGACGTAGTCAGGTGACCAATACATCCTCCACTCCTCAATCTCCGCTTCATGTCCTCGCATGAACTCGTGGTAATCGTCCATAGGCGGGCCTTCCAAATGCTGGAACAGTCCCTTCCACGCCATGAATGGGGTGAATAGCTGTGGATTGCGCATTTGCTGCAAATCACACCAGCTGTCGAACTCCTGGATAAAGTCATCCAACTCGATTGTGCCCACAGCTCCAAAGTACAGGGATCGGATCCTACGACGAGCCAAGAGGTTCAAGTGGGAGGGGACACACCTGCTCCGAGTGTGGGAGGATGGTCGAGTGAGGATTGTGCCTCACCCAACACAACGGGCACGGTTAGTGCGCCATGCCCATGAGGAGTTGGGGCATTTTTGGGGTGCGACGCACTCATAGTCTACTGCAGGGGCAGTATTGGTGGCATGGTATGCACACAGAGGTGCAACAATTTGTGGCTAGGTGCATGGTGTGTGACAGGGTGCGTGCTTCATTCAACGCCCCTACTCTACAATTGCACCCTCTTCCGATCATGGGATTGGGCTATAGGTGGAGTCTTGACTTCGCAGGCCCATTGCCACTGACCATGCGCCACAACAAGTACGTGTTGGTGATGGTGGAGCACTTCTCCAAGTGGATTGAATTGGTTCCATTGCCTGATAAGGCTAGTGAGGGAGCTGCGTATGCATTCTTGGATTGTGTGCTTAGCCGATTCGGTGCTCCAGCTGAGGTACTCACGGACCAAGGGAGAGAGTTCTTGGGGGAGTTTCAGGCTTTGTGTGACAAGGCCTTGATAGACCACCGCACCACTTCTCGGGATCATCCTGAGGCCGATGGCTTAGCAGAGAGAGTTGTTCAGACAGTAAAGAGGGGTTTGCGCAAGTATGGCTTGCAGAAGGGACACCTAGGGATTGGGACCTTCAGTTACCCTGGTTAGCCATGGGCTACACGTTCAGCAAGCAAGCATCACTTGCCTCCTTCTCACCATACTTTCTTCTCTTTGGCCGAGAGCCGGATTTGCCTACATCCATTCGCAGAGAAGCTGCTACAGTTCTTAACCTTGACGATCCGGACGTGTGGGCACGTGCATGTGAGCAGCGTGCAGAGTTGTTCAAGAGAGTCATGCCCATGGCTTTCGAGAACCTTGCCATTGCACAACACCGTGATACGTTGAGGTATGCTACCATACGTGGTGGGGGCTATCATCCTGGGGTTCGGAGATTCAACCCTGGTGACTATGTCTATCTGCAGCAGACTGCCCCTACGACCCTGGATGTGACTGCAGGACGTGTTATTTTGAGGGTTCGAGAGGTCTTGCCTTCAGGCGTCTTGGTCTTGGAGGGTCGGGATGGCATAACTTGGAAGGACCATGTGCGTAATTGTGCGCCATGTCACCTTCCGAATGTCGATGGCAGGATTGACCCAAACCTGGCAGTGGTATCTGCAGGTTTGAGGTGCATGTTGTGTGGGTCTGCTAAAGGGGCAGCCACCATGCTGGTGTGTGATCGATGCTCTAGAGGTTGGCATATAGGATGCTTGACTCCACCTCTTGAGATGGTTCCGGATGGGGATTGGTTATGTCCACATTGCATTGGATAGTGGGAGTGGATACAACCATGGAAGGCTAACAAGAAACGCAAGGCCCAGCTATTAGGAGACCTTGAACACACGAGGTCCTGGCTCAAGTTCACAGATTGCAAGACGGCGACTAACGATAGGGCTACTCTTGTACCCGGCCTCTTGGTCTATAGGGTTTGAGTGCAATAGGGACAGTGATAGAGGACTTAGTACGGCTGTGGCTATTACATCTTGTAGCTATCTGGAGTTAGAGGGACCTATCCACCAGCTAGGGGGGCGATTGTGGCAAACTACTTTATTGTGCATATATGTGTGGTGTGGTTTGGACAGCGATGTAGTTGTGTAGCGATACGTATGCGCACGACAGCTGTCAAGTTAAATAAGCACAGTGTGAAACTAGCTAGAATAAAGCTAGTTATTTGTATTTAACACTTGGATTTAGGTCAAGTGTTAAATCAGGTGTCAAGTTTAGTTTGACACCTGACCCGTCTTATCTTCACGAGAGCAGCAGTCGCGCGGCTCATCTCTCTCGAGTTGAGCCTGCGCGACCGAGCTCCTGCATCGTTTAGGACTGAGTGTGCTCATGATGGGAGTGTAGGTTGCTGGGGTGGAGTCCCCACAGCTTGGGGGGTGCCCCTGGCTCGACTTCTGTTTTAACGAGTGATGTTGAGGGATTTCATATTTCTTGTGTTGAGAGTGTGTGTCCTTTTAGCTTTTCTTATCGATTGTGGCAGACTACTTTATTGTGCATATATGTGTGGTGTGGTTTGGACAGCGATGTAGTTGTGTAGCGATACGTATGCACACGACAAAGGGAGTGGTTGCAAAAGGAGATTCTCTCGGTGTTAGAAAGGAGCTTGAGGAGCAGGGTCGTATGCGCCATCTATGGGCCAAACAAAATGGTGTGGACCCAAAGGGTGTTGTACAGTGGAAGTATAGGCGCGTACCTTGGCAATGGACAAAGGAGGAATACAAGAATGTGATAGCCACCATAGGTGCTGTCCAAACACCAACTGGTTATGGGTCATCCCTCCGTATGAAGTTCAACGAAGATGAGGTCCATGGTTTGAAGTCTCATGACTACCACAATATTTTGCAAAACATCTTGCCCATTGCAGTACGTGGGACATTAACTCCCGAGGTTTGCGAGACAATCTACATATTGGGAGGCTTTTTCTGGTGGATTTGCTCCAAAGAGTTGGAGAAAGCGGATTTTCCACGCATGAAGAAAGAGGCGGCGGAGGTAATGTGTATGTTGGAGATGAACCTTCCTCCCTCCTTCTTTGACATCCAAGTGCACTTGGTAGTGCACTTAGTGGAAGAGGCTTCGATTGCCGGCCCCGTTCATTCTCGGTGGATGTACTTCATTGAGCATTACATAAAGACTTTGAAAGCATTTGTAAGACAAGTGGCACACCCGGAGGGTAGCATGACGGAGGGGTATACATTGCAAGAAGATATGTTCTATTGCAAAACAGAAAGCAGAGGAGGCCGCAAAGCAGAAAGTACTGAAGAAGTCGGCCAAGGCGGCAACGTTGGCCAAGGAGCAGATGGACAAACAGACAGCTGAGCAGCCGAAGGAGAAGAAGAAAAGAATGTGGAAATAGGGGCAAGAGATGAAGAGCCCCACACCTAAGAAGAAGAAGCACCAAGAAACTCAGGCAGACAATTTAGACGATGAATTCCAGTAGGACAACACCCAAAGGGCCACACCTCGTGTGAAAATTCAGAAGGGCCAACGTTCCGGGGGGTCAACTGCGAAGAGGGCACTGTACGAGGATCCACCTTGCAGACCCTACACTGGGGTGCGCATTCCAGACATGGAACCCTTCAATACACCCACAATCGTCAAATGTGTCAATGAAGGTTTCATAGGTGCTCTGACTACAAGGCAGGAGAAAATGAAGCTTTAAGAATATTCACCTCACTGCGCTTTGCTCCCTAACAGCTATCATAACCAATAAGCGACAACTCGAGTCCAATCCCTCTGCGGTACCCAGGGTACCCCCGGATACCCTAGGTACCCCAGGTACCGCTATCCTATCTACTTCTTCCCTTTGGTTACCGGGTGTCCCATGGAGACCTGTTTCTTATATAGGGCCCACCCCCGAAAGGGGGCAGTAATCGTGAGGCAAAGTGGCTCTTAGTTACGCCGGTTTCGGCCGGAGTTTTCTCTCTTAGACTTTGAGAAGGCATTTGACTCAATAGATTGGGAATTCCTCATGCAGCCAATGGAAAAATCGGGGCTACAGGCATTCCTAACTTGGGTTCAAATCCTGCTCCACTCAACCTCGAGTAGAGTCATGGTCAACGGAGTGATATCCCAGCCATTCCCTATATCCAGGTTTGTGAGACAATGATGCCCCCTTTCCCCCTTTCTCTTCCTCATCACGGCGGACTCCCTAGGTCACCTGCTGGATTTCAGGCATGATATTGTGGGGCTTCATCTGCGTACTTTCCAGGAAGAGATGCTCAAGATCTCAATGTACGCAGACGACACAGTCCTTCTCTTGGATAACTCAACCAGGCAAAACATTGACAGAGCTCTGCAGGCCCTACATACCTTCTGTCAAGCATCAGGACTTAAAGTGAGCTAGAGGAAATCTATAGGGATCTTGTCCAAGCTGCAAAATGAGGCTACTGCTGCGCACTATGAAACTTGGGGAGAGGATGTTGGGCTAAGGTGGCTGCAAGAAGGGGAATCCCATACTCTGTTGGGACATCAAATGGGCCTCAATCTCTCCCCACAAAGTACAATGAGAGAAGTCATCTCCACGCTTAAGAAAATGTTGGCTTCGTGGAGCTCTGCCATGCTCTCAATAGCTGGACGAGCCCTAGTAGTCAACCAAGTCTTGCTAGCATCTATCTGGTTTTTCGCAGCTATCTGGGAGATGCAAAAATGCATGGTCAGGGAGATCAAGGCACTTGTTCGTAACTTCCTGTGGGGGCCTCTCCCAACACCCCAGTAAGAAGAGCCCTAGTCTCCTGGGATCAACTATGCCAAAAAAAAAAACAGGGGAGGACTTGGGATCATTGACCCAAGTAAGTAGATAAAGGCCCTGTTGGCGAAATGGATCCCAAGAGCAATCAGGCACAGACATAGCCCGTGGAGCAAGCTGGTACAACCCTATCTGATGGGAGCAATTCCATCCTCCTCCCAGCTGTGGGCTCAATCCCTGAGGTGGGTGGTACAAGGCAAAAATTCCAACTGCACTCTTGGCTCCAAGCCCTGGCAAGCAATGTGGAAAGCATGGCATACCTTGCGGGGTTTTTTTTTTCAAAGAATGCCCATAACCAGACAAGAGTGCTTGAGGCAACCAATCTTTGCCAATTTCAACATGGACTCTGAAGTCTTGCTAAGACAAACACCAAGATGGGCATTCGGGAAGGTGAGGGCTTCACGCACATTGCTAATATGCAGAACCAAGGGCAGTTTCTCCCGCAGGCACAAGTGGTTCAAGCTGTGGGAAGAAGAAGAGAAAATGCTTGGACTACTATCATTGCCAACATCCCACAATATATGTATCCGCTGCTGTCAGACAACAATGTCATCGGTGATACCCCTGTCTGGATGGCCTCCAAGCAAGGAGATGGACAGTCTGCCGTGCTGGTTCTTTCTATAGCTGGAGGAATGGCATCGGGTCTGCATTTCAGAGCTGACTGTGAAGGCTCCCTGGCATTTTCTGGAAACATTGACCTGCAGATGCAATTCCTTTATCACATTCGGGTGCTGGACAATGAGGGTAATGCTAACCCACTCCCTCCTATGAACTAGGAGGTGCAGTGGGCTTATCACATATCTCTTTGGTGGTTTCTAGCTGCCCCCCCTGTAGGATCTCCAGTTTGATCCAGGAGAGTGGCGGTGGATGAATAAAATAACACTTACCCTTCTTCGCCTACTCGGTAAAGATGGGCTAGTCCATTCTCAACCTAGTTCGCTCTTTCCTTCAAAAGTGGACATCGAAATGGAATAACCACGGGCTCACACAGAGGAACTGGGATGCTATTGGAAAGATATCTGGAGAAAGGACCGTGCCGCCAAAGTATCTGCCTTTCTTTGGAAACTGGCACACAAGGTTCTCCCAGTGAGACAGGTCACGCATGAAGACCAACCTACCCGCCCTATCTAGCAAATGGAACCAGAAACGATAGAGCATTGCCTCACAACCTGCCATCTGGCTTCTAGGGTGTGGCGAGTGGTCTTATCTTTCTACTCACACTAGGCCCCTCTCCCCTTCCCGCCACCCTCCTCCCTGCTACTTCTCAACAGTTTACCTGGCCACTCCCCCTCTTCTTGCCCTGTCTGGGCTGCACTAAGAGCTCTTATATTGTGGAATTTGTGGAAAGCTAGATGTGCATGGGTTTACGGGGGTAAGCCCCCCCAGAGGCAGATCGATTTTATATCATACTTACCTAGATTTGCTTACTGAGGGGAGGAAGGCTTGGGGAGTGGTCTGTGCAGCTATTCCCAGAACTTCAGAGCGCAGGGGGAGGAAGCTGCTCCAAGATTTCACTAGCACCTGGGGTAAAAATGACCTGCTCGGAGCGTGTCTTCCCAACTTACGCATTCAATGGCAGGAATCCATCCCCGCTCAATGGGAGGTCCCTTGGTGATGGGGAGGACATTGAATTCAACTGGCGTCACAAACGAGCTAGAGACCCTAAGTATAAAGCGCACTTGAAATTCTAGTACCTCCAAGTTACTCTGAAGATAACACTCACGACCCCTGCAATCGCCCATTTCTTCCCGAGGTGTGGTTCGAGCTCCAGGCACTTGTTGATTCTGCACTGTAATGCCTTCTCAATTCTCCACTGCTTTTCTCTACGCTCTTCTCAGATTCTCTTAGAAGACCTATCCTCTCTCAGTAGCATTTCCACCTCTGCTCGATCTGGTAGCAGCCTCCATAGCTCGTCTCTCTTCTCTGATCTGTTTAGCTAGCTAGTTTGCTAGAGTCGCGGTTTCCCCCCAGTAAGCCTTCACGGCCCCAGAAAGTAGTTATTTTTTTCACTAATGTGACACTTCTTTTATTAATTTGATTAAAATGGCCTCCTTCCCCTTTATCTTAAAAATAAATAAATAATGAATAAACATAAGAAAAAATATTGAAAATACCCCTAAGTAGAGAATCTGCCCTGGATCCCAAAGATCCCAAAATTACCTCCAAGGGGACAAGAGAACGCCCAAGGAATGCGCTCATAAGTTGGGAATGATGGGGAACTGATCTCCCCAATGGGAGCGCCCCAATTCTAATTGTACAAACCAGTCAAAGGTGCATTAGTACCATTCCAAGGGTCAATACCCTTGGATGAACGAAAAGCAATTTCAACCAAAAATCATCCAAATGCCACAACAATGGGCTATATGCCCTTAAGCTAACCTTCCCCTACCCCCACATGCTAAGGGAAGAAAAATATGACGCCTCCCGAAGGGAGCGTAACTTATGGTGTCACTTCACCACAAGGGCTACTGCCTTCCAGCTGAAGGTGGACACCTTCATGACACACCAGACCGTGGTTTGAACCCACAACCACATCCAACGTGGTATGTGCCCTTTACCACTGGGCTACATGTTGGTTGTCCTAAGGGAAAAATATGAATAGTGCGCCAAAAATCAAGCTGAGGGAAAATACCACCTTAAGGCGTCTAAGATCGCCCTTCTTTTAGCTTGAGTGGCTGCCCCTTTTGGGCAGCCCCTTACTCCTAGCTAATGCTTTTTTTAGTCGATTTAGTGAATCCCCACAGTCCTAGGACCCTATGGGAGGTTAGTCCACTTAGCTTCCAAGCTTAAAACATGAAAAAACTGACGATAGCTTCGCCATAATATGGAAATCCTTCTTTATAAACTTTAAATGGCTCGAAGGCCTACAAGGTGTGGGGCTAGAAGCCAACTCTAGCTCCCACAAAATAATGCTCTTTACTACTAGCAAGCTCGAGCTCTACTTGCTAGGACCTAAGCTCCTCAAGCAACTATGGTGTTAGATTCCAACTCTAGCCAAGTCATAGTTACTTGCTTTGATGCGCGCGCCTAACTCCCAAACTGGCCGTCGGGCCAATTCGGAGCATCGGCTGCTCACCGGAACATAACGGTCCCCCTTTCTCCCCCACGAGACCTTCTAACAGTCGGGCCCAGTGGAAATTCCCTTTGGTAGTTGGCAGTCCGGAATAGCTCCCCAGACTTTGGTCGCTTTCCGGCTGGCTTGCTTGCTTATTTACTAGCTTTTGGTCGCTCAACGGGCTTGCATCGTTCTTGGGGTTACTACTCCCCTAGAGAGAGAGAGAAGACTCCGGCCAAAGCCGGCGGAACTAAGAGCCACTTCACCTTGTGGCTACTGCCCCCCTTTTGGGGGGGGGGGGGCTGCTATTTCATGAGCGGCATGAGCATGAGTGGAAAAAAAAAAGCGCATGAGCAGACCATTGTGAGTCCACGGAAATAGGGTTAGGAGGCACGGAAATAGGGCCGAACATTTATTGCAAATTTTGTGGCAAAGCCACGTCTATACAAGTGTGTTCTAAACTTTCATAGCAGGAATGGGCACTACTCTCCTACACCCTCCGAAGGAACTGCCCCACCTTCTTCCTCATCCCCTCATCCCCCTCGTCCTCGGAGCTCTGTGATGCATCAGTTCCACTATGCCTCTCAAAAATCCGTCCTCTGGGGGGACTGTCCACCTTCACCTCTGGGAATCTCTGCGTCTTCTCCCCCACTTTCCTCAGCAGAATCCAACACAAATCTACGAGTCCGACGGGCTCTAATAGCTGCTGCCTCCTCCCTCATCTTCATTTTCTTGAGGCTTGCCTCGTCTAAAATCTGCTGTACACGACTACGTTCGGAACACCTCCTAATGACACCGAAGCAAGCCGGGCAGCAGCATAAGTAGGAAGGATGTACTCCCTTTCTGGACTAGGCATGAAATCCCCCCTGGCAAAAAAAGGCACATTCTCCTGCCCATGAACTCCGGTGTAGACGTCCCTCCGGCAGTACTTGGCATCCTACAGTAAGAACAAATCCACTTCAAGATGTCAATACCAGCACAACCAGAAAGGGTTTTCAATGAAATAAGAGAGCGGAGGGAGGTGCCTCACAAAATCTGGAGGCAACTTACAATACCACCACTCACTCGTAAACCGGGGGCTCCTCGGCCTCGATCCCAACTTCCTCCCCCTGCTCCTTCTCGGATTTTTCCTCATCTTCCGAGGATGCCTCTTCCTCTTTCGGCAGACGTTCAGCCGCTGCAAGTTCCGAGTTGTGGAGGGCAGTATCTGGCTCGAAGGCGAACACATGCCTGTCGGACAACGTCCCTGCCCACATTGAAGCACCTGAGGAACAAAGCGGGCGGTTAATAGCTTGCGGCATGCAATTGCAGTTGGGCCAGGGGACAAACTGAGCACGTGAAGGCTTACCCGTGCCGCATGTGAGGTCCAGAATCCGCCCTTGGACATCCGAGCATGTCTCCATGAGGGTTTGGATGAAAGCAGGGCTCCGGGTCCGGCTGTACCGCCACGGTTTGCCTGTCTTTGTGTCCTTCGGCATACTGGAGTGGGGCACATAGTTGTAGAGGACATCGTAGGTTACAGGGTCCGCAGCGGCATCAACAAGACGACCGTCGTTGCGGAATTTGAACGTAGACCCTCTTTTCACAAAGCAATATGCCTCAAACACCAATGTCTGCACATCCAACAAAGAAGGGATCAACTCCAAGGTCTACTTAACATACACCACAATATGAAGTGAATGCAAAAGATTGATAACTTACACTTTGGCCCTCTGTTCGCAACCCCTGCGTACTGATGCAGAACCATTTACTGAGGAGGACCGGGGTGACACTTTTCAGTGTCCACCTTGCCACCGCATTCTCTGTGGTCTTCCCTCTCGTGGCAATGACAACCACACATCCACCGTCATCCAGAAGCATCCCCGCCAGCCCAAACCCGGCTTTCCAATAGTCCTCAGTAAACCTGTTCCAGGTGGGCACACCATCCAGGCCCTCCAGCAGCTCCCCATCTGGAATGTCGAGGAGAATCATGTCGCAAGCTCTCTCCACCTCAACCCCCCCCCGAGTGCTCTTGCAATTCGTGCTCACAGCCGTGAAGAATTCCATCATGGCTTCAAAACCAGGGGTGTCTTTAGGCTCTGTACCGCCAGCCCTCTTCTTGGCTTTCCCCTTCTGCTCCGCCAGAGACTTGTTGTGTGCCACCTTCTTCGCCCTGGCAGCGAGAGCGTCAAGGAAGCTCTCATTGACGCATTGGATGATGGTTGGAGGTTCTAGCTTTGGCCTGTGCGTAAACGTCACCGCCGAATACCGGCGTGTAGGCTCGCCCTCAAATGCCAACTTCTTGGCAGAGCCAGTCCCACTCCGAACTGACTTGGGAACCCGGACGACCGGTGACTGGGTAGGAGCAACAGCAGTCGAAGGACCTTGAACGAAGTCGTCATCCGAGTCACTCTCTTGGGTCCCCTCTTGCGCCTCCTCTGATGCCCCGATGGTTTTCTTCTTTTTGGGTGTTACTGCAGTCACCTGTTTCCTTGTCCTTTTCCTTTGACCTTTACTCTTCTCATGCAATTTCTCCTGAATTCCTGCCTGAGCAAGCTCTGCCGCTTTCCTGGAGTTCGCAAGCGCTTTTGCCTCTTTTGCACCCAACGGAGGCAGCGGAGCCCGGTTTCGTCGGAATTCAGCATCCAGCTTCAATTGAAACTCGGATGGGTCGAGCGAGCCGGGCGGAAGGTCCACATACCAAGGGCAATCACGCAAATGTTCCAGATGCCACTCCTTCACAATATCGTCAGTGTACATGGAGTCAGCCCCAGGGTTCCTCCATGTCAGGAAGAATGGTGGCTCGAAAGACAGATGACCTTTCTCCAAAAAAGAGAACTTACAGTACCTGCATTCATGAAAAACACAATGAGGTCCGAAAATGGCTAAGTCCCTGAACGGCAATAGGGCCTACAACTGGCAAATGGCGCCGAATTTCCACTTCAGGGCCAGCCAGTCTAGGGACTTAGCCCGAAAATGGCTAAGTCCCTGAACGGCAATAGGGCCTGGAACTGGAAAATGGCGCCGAATTTCCAGTTCAGGGCCAGCCAGTCTAGGGACTTAGCCCGAAAATGGCTAAGTCCCTGGACGGCAATAGGGCCTAGAACTGGAAAACGGCGCCGAATTTCCTGTTCCGGGCCAGCCACCCTAGGGACTTAGCCCGAAAATGGCTAAGTCCCTGGACGTCAATAGGGCCTAGAACTGGAAAACGGCGCCGAATTTCCAGTTCCGGGCCAGCCACCCTAGGGACTTAGACCGAAAATGGCTAAGTCCCTGGACGGCAATAGGGCCTGGAACTGGAAAATGGCGCCGAATTTCCAGTTCCGGGCCAGCCAGTCTAGGGACTTAGCCATTTTTGGAGCCCTGACTGGAAATTCGGCGCCATTTTCCCTAGCACCACTTGAGGCCTCTAACATCCTGAAATGCCAGGACTTGAAAGAAAGGCAGCGCGTATGTACCTGTACAGAAGGCGCATTGCTGCTTTGTCCGCGTTCGGCTGGTCGGTGAACTCGTGGCTCCGGCGAGCATCTGCTATCTCCCGAAAAAATAGGTTGGTTTTGTAGAGCAGATAGTACCTCGTCACATAGTCACGTAGGCTCTTTGCTGCAGGAGATATCTCCATCTTGAACTGATGTGCTTGTGTGTCCAGCTGCTCTTGCGCATTCGTCGTCACCTGTGGAGATTGTCCATCAGATCGCTTTCCTCAAAAAATACAATGAATCCACCCCCTACTAGAGTAGAAGCCCCAAACGAAGCGTGGGGAAGTACCTGAAACCACCATGTCATGCGGTTCATCCACATGTCGAATGTGGGGTCAGAGAGTTTGTCCGGTTTGGGGAAGCTCCACATGTCCCTGGTACTTTGGGAACCATTCCAGATTTGGAGCCACCGGGTCTGTCCAACCACCCAGCATATTCGTAAGCGCCAAACACCACACGAATATCCACGTAGAGGTAATTCGGAGCGCTGCACGATGGAATTCCGGCGCCGGATTTCCATCCTGCAGGTAATTCGGAGCGCAACATGATGAAAATTCAGCGCCGAATTTCCATTCAGCAAGGTAGGCGGCGCTGGAAATTTCCCTCACGCAGGTAATTCAGAAGCGCGCGGATGGAAATCTGGCACCGGATTTCCATCCGCGCAGGTAGGGCGTCGCGCCAAATATCCCTCACGCAGGTAATTCCGAAGCGCGCGGATGGAAATCCGGCGCCGAATTTCCATCCGCGCAGGTCGGGCGGCGCACCAAATTTCCCTCACGCAGGTAATTCGGAAGCGCGCGGATGAAATCCGGCGCCGGATTTCCATCCGCGCAGGTAGGGCGTCGCGCCAAATATCCCTCACGCAGGTAATTCCAAAGCGCGCGGATGGAAATCCGGCGCCGAATTTCCATCCGCACAAGTCGGGCGTCGCGCCAAATATCCCTCACGCAGGTAATTCCGAAGCGCGCGGATGGAAATCCGGCGCCGAATTTCCATCCGGCATGTAATTCCAATACCGGATGAATGGAAATTCGGCGCCGAATTTCCATCCAGCAGGTAAGTGGAATCCCGGATGGATGGAAATTCGGCGCCGAATTTCCATCCAGCAGGTAATTTGAATCCCGGATATATGGAAATTCGGCGCCGAATTTCCATCCAGCAGGTAAGTCGGATCGCTGGCGTATGGATATTCGGCGCCGAATTTCCATTCGCCATGTATTTCATCGCTGAGAATTACCTTCCTGCAGGTAATTCCTCGCTCAGAATTACCTTCGTGCAGGTAATTCTGAACGAGGAATTTCCCTCCTATTGGCATCGATAGGAATTACCTGCAGGAAGGTAATTCTTAGCGATGAAATACATGGCGAATGGAAATTCGGCGCCGAATTTCCATACACCAGCGATCCGACTTACCTGCTGGATGGAAATTCGGCGCCAAATTTCCATCCAGCAGGGATTCGAATTACCTGCAGGATGGAAATTCGGCGCCGAATTTCCATCCATCCGAGATTCCACTTACCTGCTGGATGGAAATTCGGCGCCAAATTTCCATCCGGGGGATGGTCTCTATCGGAGAGGTGCCGCCTCTCCGCCGCTCTGTTGGATATTCGGTGCCGAATTTCCGTCCGGGGGTTGAAATATGACGGCCAGGTGCCGACCTCTCCCCCCTCCCCGACTGCATTGGAACGGCCCCGGATTGAAATTCGGCGCCGTTTTCCCATCTGGGGAGGTTTTTATGTCGGCCAGTTTTCGGTCTGACCCCCCGACAAGACTTCCTTTGGGGGGGCCCGGATGGAAATTCGGCGCCGAATCTCCCTCCAGGGGATGCTCTCTGTCGAACACGTGCCGACCTCTACGCCCGAGGCGACTTCATCCGGGCGTCCCCTGTTCGATATTCGGTGCCGAATTTCCGTCCGGGGGTTGAAATGTGATGGCCAAGTGCCGGCCACTCCCCCCTCCCCGACTTCATCCGAACCGCCCCGGATGGAAATTCGGCGCCGTTTTTCCATCTGGGGATGTTTTTATGCCGTCCAGTTTTCGGCCTGACCCCCCGACACGACTCCCTTTGGGGGCCCGGATGGAAATTCGGCGCCGAATCTCCATCCAGGGGATATTCTCTGTCGCACACGCGCCGGCCTCTGCGCCCGAGGCGACTTCATCCGGGCTTCCTCTGTTGGATATTGCGTGCCGAATTTCCATTCGGGGGTAGTAATGTGATGGCACGATGCCGGCTTCTCCCCTTCAGCCGTCATCATCCGGACGGCCCCCCACTTTCTGACTGCATACCGTTGGCAGTTATTGCGCAAAGACCAGGGGCCGCATTCCGGAGACAAGGTTCATTAACACTCTGACTGTGGATTTTTGAGATAGTTGGCTCCCTGGATTTGGATCAGGCTTCGTCGCTCGGACAAATCGGCATCGCATTCATTCCCATCGCTGCACCCCCTTCTACCAGGGAGCTTCCCCGCACGCCATCCTGGCAGTCTTGTGTGCACATCTCCCATGGCGGAAAACCCGAGCGCTACAGTGTACTGCCCTCCTCACGAGCATAGAGCTTCATTTCCGTGCAGAGGGGACACCTGCCGGGTGATGGAGAAATATCTGTGCGTTCGATACCACCTGAAACCGGGGTCGGTTTTTTTGGAGGAGGAAAGGAAGGACTCTAACGGCCTTGTTGTCGAGAGTATTGTTGTGCTCCACGATGATTTCGGCGATGGCAGGGAATGGCGAGTTCCACCATCGGACAGCATCATATACAGGGCTGTTGGGACTTCATTTGCCCGCCAAATGCACCTTCTATCCTGGCGCCTTCCACGAAACAATCCGCGAATCAGAGAGTGGCTACCTCAAAGAGAGAAGTCCGCAACGAAGTAAATCCAGAGCCGAACCCATCCATGAAGACGAGCGAGAACCGGGTTGTTCACAACCTGTCCGACTCAGACGAGGTCATGGAAGTTCCGAGGTCGTCCTGGAGATCAGGCAAGTCCTCAATGGACGTCAGTGGAGGAGGGAGTCATATTCCCAGCACAAGCACCGCAGTTCGATCTATTCTTGAAATTCTGCGAGGGCTTCACCTGGAAGGACACCGGTCGGAGCTGGCCGGGCTGGACTACAGCAAGTTCGCAATTAAATCGGTTACATGCCTTCCCGCCGACGTCGACGGTAATATCTTCTTTGAGTTCCCTCCTCGGGCGGACTACTCGAGGGCGTCCGGAATGTTGACAGATATGGATAGAAAACATGACAGTCATCCTTGGTGCGTTACCAAAACCACCAGCATGAAGATGCTCGATGGGGTGCGGGTGCGCTACGTTGTTTGTGCGGGCGCGTTGCGGTGTTTCTCCCCAACTTGCTTCCACTTTAAATCCAGAGGTCACAGGAACGAGACCGATTGGACAGGCACAGCTCACCAACCATTTCGAGCTCAGGAGAAGGTTCCGAACTCCACATTTAAGTGTGCGCATTGCAAAGAACCACCACATTGCATGTCTGTTTGTAATGCCAAGCAGTTCTATGTGTTGCACCGTTTCCCTGACCTCACCCGAGCTTGCATACACGTTGGTTCCCATTGTCACAAATTGGCGAGGGGGAACTCGCGGGAGGCTGCCCACGAAGCAGAGCAGCTCGTTCAGGAGGAGGTTAAGTTGAGACCGGGTGCCAAACCCAAACAGATACAGCTCCAAGCCGCCCATAAGATGGCATTGGCCAGAATTATGTCGGAAGACGGCTCCGATAGAGTTCCTCTCGACGAGAAAGAAATGGAGGCATTGCTGGAGTCGGTGTCCCATGTATGTTCACCGAATGTCCGAAACCACATTGTCTCATGCAAACAGAAAATTGGGCGTGGCTCGGATATGCACTCCATTCTGGAGGTGAAGCGACGATGTGGATATGACTACATTCATGGAAGTAGGTTTCCAGGACAAGGGACTGAGGCAGATCGTTGTTTCGTATTCAAAATGTCCACGTGTGGACCTGGCAGCGGCGTCGAACTGGTCGACAGGATGACGAGTGGGAACTTGTCAAACAGTTGGGTCATGTTCGACCATATCAAGCGAATTACAAATCACCAGTGGGTGACAATGGGTGCACATGTCTACGACACCCACTGCAGGATGCTAATGACAATTGTTATTTGTGAGATGAAAGGAGAGGACACACAATCGGAGATGCTTCTTTGGCAGGGAATAAACGAACAGATGGCCAAGGCGGGATTGCCCCCTCCCAATTTCCGTGGTTTCATGGCGGACAACGCACAAGCAAATTGGGCTGCCATCCGAAGGGTGTACGGGCAAGACCCCAATGTTCCCATGGAAGGCAAGGAGAGATCTTGTGGGTTCCATTTTCTGCAGAGCCTTTCGCAGTACACAACTAGGCTCGTGGCGCCAGATTTCAGAGAGGAGCACCGTTCCATGTGCCTTGCGTGGAAGCGCGCTCCCACCTTGGATGATGCAGAGACACAGTTTGCATGCATACGGGCTTGGTGGACATCGTCAGGTGCTGTACGGAAATCAGACGAGGGAGCAATGGTCAGTTGGCTAGCATGGTGGCATTATCGTTTCCTCCAGTTCGGCGACTATATGCGGGAGGTGAGTTGCACGAATTCGCGTCCCGTTGAATATTATTCTTGGCCATATTTGTAACTTGCTTGTAACCTGAACATGTGCTTGTGCAGGAAATGTGTCTCGACTCCGACACCGACATGCCCACGACAAACATGGCCGAATCAGTGCACTCTTCCTGGCGTGCCTCCTCTGCGGCGCATCTGGTGGACATCCTCACTGCCACAACGGAGGACATTGTGAGGTCAATTATGCAGCAATGCAGGTACAACGAGTTCTTGTAAGGGAAACAGTGGGGCTTGGGGCCGGACAGGCAAGAAATGCTGATGCGGACTGCCTCCAGATCGAAGAATCCTCGGAAGTGGGCGGCGGCCTTGCGAGAGGGCCTTCGGGACACGCCATTGCTGCGAAGAGGCCAACATTTGGAAGGAGATGTTCATACCCGTCCAGTGAGACGAAGACTTGACGAGGCACCTGGCGGAGAAGAGGATTCATGGCGAGCTGACAAGAATATTCGCACGCTCCCTCGTGGTCTGGTGATGTTGCCCGAGGAGGTCTCGTCGAGCACCGCAAGTCCTGCACGTTCAAGATCGCCATCTCCTTTGAGCACAGGGCGCGTGCCCCGGCAACATAACGAGCCATCTGTAGTAAAGCAGTATAACATTCCCATTGTGGAGACAAGAGTGTCCGAGTCACAGTGGAGAATTGCGAGGACATTGCCGGCATTTCGAGGGAAGTGTTGCGCCATCCGGGTGGATACGAGAGCACGCTGTGGTGAGATGATTCGGAGGAACCCACACGGTGCTTACCTGCACCTTGTTTCAGCGGCAGATTTTTGACTCCCACATTTGCTCACGCCACAACGCAGACATTTTGGTTCTGTAGGCACGACATAATGACCTGTGTATTTGGCAAGCCCAAGTACGGGATTCAGGGAATGCCGGAGCCTCCGGGCGTCTGGCCTGTTGCACCGGGTTGCAGCCTCTCTCAGAATGAGGCGGATGCTCTATCTGCAGTAGGATTTCGAATGGTGCAACGCACAGACATCCCGGCCCACGCATTTCCGGTTCCTCAGACCCAGCCATTGCAGACTGCTCGGTCCAGTAGAGACGGATTGGACAATTCTGCACATCCCACAATGCGATTCGGAAGAGTGAAGAGACGACACCCTCCCAACAAGTTGAATGAGACTCGGATTGCCAATGCTCTTGGGATGGCTTGCACTATTCAGAGCTCCGTGGACGTACCCCCACCCGGCCTTGGGCGTGTGTATCGGATGGCAACGGCCGGCTCGGCTGTACGCGACGATGTATACACAATTACGATTGGAGTGGAGCCGACTTGCAATTGTACGGACTTCTCGTTGATGGAAGCAAAGAAGGGTTCGAAGTATTATCCGTGCAAGCATCTGTATTACATCTACCTGAAGAGGTTGAGGATGAACGTGACTATTGATGACTTTATTCATGCACCGGCGTTGAGCGTGAACGAGCTGCACAAACTCCTCCTTAGGGATTCCAGAAATCATTGATGGGGCAAAGGGAATCCTCCATATGGATATTTTCAAATGCATTTTGTTGTATCAGACTTTTTTTTGCAGTGTAATGAAATGCACCCCAAAACTCCTGGAATGAGGCAATATTCCATTCAAACTGAGATCCAACAGAAGCAGTTGTGGGCCATTTCTGGAAAAATGGCGCCGAATTTCTCTTTTTGGCGCCGAAAACGGCTAAGTCCCAACATGCACTGGTACCTGTGTCTGGGAAAATGGCGCCGAATTTCTCTTTTTGGGGCCGAAAACTGGCTAAGTCCCAACATGCACTGGTACCGTGTCTGGAAAAATGGCGCCGAATTTCTCTTTTTGGGCCGAAAACTGGCTAAGTCCCAACATGCACTGGTACAGTGTCTGGAAAAATGGCGCCGAATTTCCCTATTTTGCGCCGAAAACTAGCTAAGTCCGAACATGCACTGGAAAAATGGCGCCGAATTACCTGTCATGAGGGGGGACCTATAGCCGCGGAATTCGGCACCATTTTTCGCCAGAGAGACCTATTACCGCGAAATACGTCGCCGTTTTTTCGGGTTACGGACCCTATTACCGCGAAATTCGGCGCCATATTTGCACATGTCGCTGGGAATTGGCATGAGCGGAAGACGAAATATCATGAGCACAACTGTCAAAACTGCAATTTTCCCTTCAAGGGGCCGAATAATATATTTGTTTTTCCTGACACATTGCATTGAATTATTGTTTTTATTGTTTTTTTTTTTCGAAATTTGTACTTCTGCTCATGAAAACCGATTGTGTTACTACTCTGTTCATGCCGCTCATGCCGCTCATGCTCATGAAATAGCAAACCTCTTTTGGGGGTGAGCCCTATATAAGAAAAACAGATGTCATGTAGGACACCAGGTAGCCGGAGAAATAGAGGTACCAATGGTACCCCTGATCAAGGGTACCAGCTAGGGTACCGTCGTAGAGCGGGATTCCTGTTGCCGTTGGTTGGTAATAATAGTTGTGAGGGAACGGAGCGCCGTGAGGTGAATTGCTTTGAAACATTTATGGATAGGGGGGATGGGGATTTTCAAGTTGTTGTGTATAGCAATGATAGTGGATGTCACCTCTAGTTCCGGCAGTGATGACGGTTAGTGGGCCGGTGTTCCAGCCCCGTCGGTGGATTGCAAGGATGAGCGGGGCATATTTTGGCCGTTTTTCCAAGATCGAGTCGTTGGGGTACCGATCATGACAGTATGTAAATTCAATGAAGTGGATGGTGAGTTGTGGGGATGGTGCAGTGGGTGGCGGGGTATTAGTGGGTAGGCCTAGGATAAGTAGAATATCAGGGCAGAGTCTAGCAGGGCAGGTGCATGGTGAACGGGTACATGTACAAGGAAGCAGCCATGGTGGTACAATGTGGTCTGGTGGCCGGCCTTGGTAGGTGCCGGCGTTCATGAGTGAGAACCATCTGGTTTCAGCGCGGCTCAGAAGGAGTTTATGGATGTGCCAGACTGCATGATTGTGACGAGTGATATGAAGGCCATGAATGATTGGGTGGGTACATTGGTTAAGGAGGTGTGGCTAGATGTCGCGTTCATGGTGGGTATTTGAGCATAGTGGGCAGTATAGGGATGGGAAAAGATATGGCCAGAAGATGTGTTTACGCTGGTGGCCCATGTATTGGACGTACCTGAATTGAGTGTTTGTCGGATTTGTGCATCAGTAGTGGCTTTGGTGTGCCAAAAGTGGTTTGATAGCTTGTGATAGAGCACTGTGGTCCATTTCTGAATGTGTACTTTGGTGTGGCTTATGGATGTTGCGGCTTGTTTGTTAGCTTCACGGGTGAGAGTGGTAAGAAAATTATGGATCGGTCGGGGGGCGGGGGGGTCTGGGACTGGGTGTATAAACCAGAAGGGGATGGGTATGAGCGATGTGAATAAGGTAATCTGTGGGGTCCACTGGGGCTTTAGAGGCGCCTGTTTGAGCAAGCAGGTCTGCTGACTAATTATCCTGAATGCCAATGTGCGAGCGAACCTTGAGGAGGTGGACGGGGTGGCCCTTGGAAAAAGAAGTATGATGCCTCTCGAAGGGCACGTAACTTATGGTGTCACTTGACCCCGAAGGGCTACTACCTTCCAGCAGGAAGGTGGACACCTTCATGACACACCAGACGGTGGTTTGAACCCACAACCACATCCAACGTGGTATGTGCCCATTACCACTGGGTTACATGCTGGTTGTCGGCCCTTGGAAATAACGAGGTTGACAATGGTTGTAATGAGGTTGCAGTTTGGGTGATGATCGTGGGAGGAGGGATAGGAGATGTGGTTCTGGATAAGAAAGAGTGAGGTAAGGCTATCTGTAAAGATATAGTATGGAGGAGGAAAGGCATCTAGCAGGGAAAGTGCTTCGAAGATGGCCATAAGTTTAGCAAGTAATATGGTGTAGGGCCAGGAAGTCTGAGGGCGGTGCCCCGGTTAGTGGCGGCGTGGTATACTCCATATCCGGCATTAGATTTGGTAAGGGAGCCGTCAGTATAGTGGGAGTTAGATGGGGGGTATCTGAGGGGGATATTTTGTCGGTATATTGAGGGGATAGGGGGTGTAGATATTGGCGGAATGGCCTAGGGGGCCCGCAGCAGCGCCCTTACCCAAGCTTTGTTTGGTTTAATTTTGGGAAATGAGATTGATGTATAGTTATAGGAGGAGGTGGGTGAGCGGTGGATATATGGGTGATGGGTGGTAGCCTTCATTTTGTGCGCCAGGGTTAGCAGGTGGTTTAAGTGACTCAGGAAGGGTATTGGTATATTGATGGGGGAGGAGTGTTGGACATGTAAGATTAAGGTTAGAGTGGGTTCCCTCTGACGGAGGTATTTGGGGAGGGGTGGGGTATGCACGTATTTAAGCTGGTTTGGTTCGATTGTGGCTAGTAAATTAACCCCTGTCGAGAGGCGTAGAAGAGGATGGGAGTCGTTAGGTGATTTCTGTTGTGTGAGTATGAGTATTGTGAGAGCATGGGGCGATGAGTGAGCGGCGAAGCATGCCCATTGGAGAGCTTCATGAGCGGAGGTACCGGGGGGAGGGTGGGCAAAGCCTCTGCCATCCCAGGTGTGCTGAGTGGCAATACCCGTGGCTCTGAAGATGCAATCCCTGTGGTGTGGGCTAGCAAATGTATTTAATTCCATAGGGCATGTGAGCGGGCTGGAGTAATATGAATGAGTGAGTTGGAATGAGTTGTTAAGTAGTGTGAGAATGTCCTGGGGTATAGTGTTATGAGCGTATGTCGTTGCCTATCTGTTGAGGGTACGTGGTTTCCTGGGGGGGGGGGGGGGGGGGGGGGGGCATCTTGAGGTAGCGGTCTACAAGCCAACATAATTCGGTGGCAAAGTCTTGTTTGGGGGGTTGTAGGGTTTGCGGGTTTGTGTTTGCAGTGGAGTACTTTTCCCATAGCCATGCTAGCCTGTTATTGGGGATTTAAGACTAATGAAGCGGGCGTATTGAGCGTAGGTATTAAAGAGGCGGGGGCCGATATGGATCATTGGGGGGTCATGTTCAATGTATTTATCGGGGTTGTATTCGGTCATGCATACGTGTATGTTGGGGGCAATTATTGGGTTATGTATGTATCGGTTGTCTACGGGTTGGGCGGGGGAAGCGTGTTGTTGATGGATATGAGTTAGGTAATTAGTGTTGGTCCGTTGTGAAAGCTGGTGAGGAGGGTAAGGTTGTGGTCAGGGTCACAATCATCGTGTGGGCCAAAGAGGTCATTTGCCATGTGTTGTCGTCTGATGGGTAGCCAGCCATTTACAATAATAAAATGTATCTACACAGGTGGCTCCGAAGGGGTCTATTGACATTTGGGTTTTAATTCCAAAAATAGCTTCAATGACGAAGGCATTGGGGTTTTCAGGGTTGTGTGGGGAGGTTGAGGGGGGGGGGGGGGGGGGGGTTGTTGCGTTAGTGGGGTTAGTTGGAGATGCATAGGGGTCCCTGACGTGTCGTTATAGGGGGTTGATGGAGGTTGGGGGCTGTCGTGGCCTAGTGCGGCAAATTGAGTAGGGGGGGCGGCTGGGACGGTGGGTTGGGGTCGGTGGATGCGTAGTTATTATTATCATATGAAGCTTTAAGATTCTGGAGTATGGAGGCAGCTGGGGCAGATCTGTATTGGGAGAGCAAGTCTTGGGATGTGTGGGAAAAGTGTAAACAAGGGATCTCACAGTCAAGGGTACATGATGTTGAAGGATGACAAAATAGGGTACAAAGATGGTGCAAATATCGGCTGGTTTTGGCCATAGCTCTGGAATGCTTAAGGGTGAATTCACTTGGTTTCATGAGTCGGTGCCCCGTGGCGGTGGTGAGTTGGGTGAGAGTGGTAATATGCTGCTCTTTAAATAGGTAAGGATGGGTATTTTTTTTGTTTAGGATGAGAAATTTTGAACTGAGAGAGAAAAGGGCTTGTGAGCCATGCGAGTTCTAATGGTGACGAGGTATTAGGATAGTCGGTTTGTATACTAATTTTCATTTGACGTAGAATGAGCAGTGTACGTGCGTAGGGAAATGTAGGCAGGCCTGTAGGTGCACTGATGGTAGAGAGTAGAGTCCATTGTATTTTAGGGCAAGAAATTTAAGGAGTCCCTGATAGATTAGGCCTAAGCGTCCATGATCATTGAGGGCCTCTTTTAGTTGTGTGCCTAAGGTGCGGGCGTATGAGATGATTAAGGGGCTTGAGCCAATCCTGTATCTGTCGGTTGGGAGTTGGGTGAGGGCATTAGGGGTACCGACAGGCAGACCACATACACGCTCGTAAGCTGAATAATGCTCTTGTCAAGTTTTTTAATGTTCGAGAGGGAGAAGAGTGTGGCATGGAACGAATATTGGACTTGGGCTTTTAGTATTGATTGTATGATTGATAATTTGGGTCGAATGGCAATTGGGAATTTGAGGAGAGCCAAGCTTTTATTGGCTAGTTTGGATGACGTGGAATTTTTCTGAACGTGCTAGATGAGGGAAGGGACCAGTTGGATGCCTAGGTAAGTGTATGGTTCATCTGGCCCCATGAAGGGGAAAGGTTTGTTCTGGTAATGTACATAGAGTTTGCAATGGGAGGCGATCTAGCAGTTTTGGTGTGTTGCCGCGGTGATAGCACATTTGTGGAGATTAAGTTCCATACCGGACCATTGATTGAAGCGGTATAGTTTTGGTGACTTGTCGGTTTAGGTGTTGCGGTTTATGTGCGAGGATGGCGAGATCATCGGCATATGCTGCAGCGGAGATTTTGCTTGAGGAAGTTTTGTCTGGTATCCAAGCTTACCATGGGCTATCTATCTGAGTAGGGGTTCCAGAAAAATAATGAATAGGTATGGGCTTAAGGTGTCTCCTTGAATAGTGCCACGTAAGATTGGAATGGGTGGGGTAGAGCCGTAGTATGCACCAGAGTATTCAGTAGTACTATTTGTATAGATATTTCCTATAAGTTGAACGGCGTTTGTGGGGTATCCAAGGTCTATCATGTTGGCAAGTAATCGAGCATGATCTAGGGAGCCGAATGCATTTTTAAAGTCAATGTAGAGGAGGTATATTTCTTGTTTTGTAAGTTTAGCGTCTTCTAGTGCGGATATAACATATTGTATTTGTCGGGTTGTGCTTCTTGTAGCTCGGAAACCCTCTTGGGGGTCACTAAGGATGCGATGCTGCTCCCCATAGTTTGAAAGCATTGTGGTGAGCGTGTTAGTGAATAGCTTATAGATAGTGTTTACGAGTGCTATGGGCCTGTAATTAGTGAGATCTGTAGGATCATTTTTTTTTAATAGTAGGATGGTACGGCTATGCTTCCATGAGTGCGGGATACGTTGTAACCGGTAAAAGAATTGGAAGAATTTAAAGAGGATGGTGGAGTTGCGGATCAAGTGCTTGGAGTATGGCATTTGGTATAAGATCTGGGCTAGGGGCTTTAGATTTAGAGAGAGCTTTAAGGCAAGATTCATAGAGTCAATAATACGGTCTGTTGGGGAGACCCGTTTATCCAATGAGAAGCCGTCTATATCATGTAATGGGTAGTGTTTAACTTTCACATGCAATTGATGTTGTGTTGGTTGGGGTGTAGCCTTGAAAAATATTTAATACGAATAAACATAAAAAAAAATCCCAAATGTAGGGAATCTCCAGGGGATCTGAATAATCCAGTGTTGGGCGGTTATTTGATTTTTTTCACAATCGGCGGGTCCGGCTGCTTCAAATTTTAGGAAACTATTAACCCTGCGGTGATTATTAATTTTTTTTTATGGCTAGGCATAACTTGCGGTTGCGGTTACTTGCAAAAACCTCAAATAACCGGTGGTTTTCATCAAATGACCGTGGGTATTGGGCGGTTCTTTAAAAGATTCTTTGCTCGGTTATTTGAGTGCCTGACCTCCGCCGGTTCCTAATTGGACCAGTTACTTCATTTTTTCACCTCCACCGGTTATATATATATATATATAATCGGATAGATAACCGTTGGGTATTAGAGAGAAATCTAAATAACTGCCCCACACTGGAATAAGCCCTCTGGAATATCCAGGGGCGGGAACCTGATGATAACGCGATGGGAATGCGGGAATGCCCGGGATCGGTTCCCGCACGGCGGGAACAGCCGCCGTGGATGAACGGGTCACTATGTTGTCATCCGTCCCTCAACCTCCAAAACCTGCGCATGCAAACTAAAAAATAAAGGTGCTGGTGGGTCCAGGCCCTATTCTACCACGTGGTTTCAAGAAATAATAAGTTAATACCCCAAAAAGGCGCTTCCTCTCCTAGAATTTGTCATCTTCTACCCTAGGTAGTTTGCAACAACAGGTGTGTAGGATGAGGACGCTTGGATCCATATCTCTTTGTTTATGTCTGTTGGGTCGGTTAGTAGGTTACCAAGCCGGTGCTTAAGGCAATCAATGGGTGGGTTAAGTGCGGGATTGAAGATGGCTTTGTGAGATTTTTTGGGATGGTCATGCAGTAACTGATTAAAGGAGGAGATAAATTTTTTATGGTTGGCGGTAGCCTTTTGTTTGGTGATGATATAAGCGGTTTTTTTTGCTTCCCTACCTAGTTTGGAGAGAGCAGCAGTCCAATTGGGTACAGCAGAGGGATCGTCGGGTGGGGGCATAAGTGCTTGATAAGTTGTCATAGTACTTAAGCAGGTGATGTGAGGGTCGGATCTCCAGTTATTATATGGTTGGGTTGTGGGGGAATGAGGTATGATAGTAAAGTATGACGCCTCTCGAAGGGAGCGTAACTTATGGAGTCACTTCACCCCCAAGGGCTACTGCCTTCCGCTAGGAAAGGTATGATAATACTTGGGCGTGTCTAATCGTGTGATAGATGTTGAGGTGTGAGGTCCATGCACATTTTTGTGTACGAGTAAGGTAGCCTCCATTTTGTTTTGAGCTCGTGGTTTGCGGGATCTCAGGGGGGGCGGAACATGTGGCGATGACACTTTTGGTCAAATCTTGCATTATGGATGTGAGCGTGATCTCGGCTTCGAGCCAAGTGTTGTTAGGGGATTGCGTTAGGTTTGTATTATAAATAATACATGATAGTTTTAGTATAAGGAGTGTGACTGTTGGGTGGAAGTGGCTTTGGAAATCGGCTATGTTGCGTTGAGGTAGTGGAGAGAGAATCCTAGATTGTGGTGGTGGGGTATGTATAGCCGGTATGGGTCGGAAGGGGATGAGGGATGGGGGGAAGGTCACGGACAGGATAGTGAACTCCCACGATAGGGTATCTGGCTTCATTTACTTTGATTGCATGAGGAGTATGATAGTGATGTGAGGTTGAGCACCTTTGTATCAAACCAGCACCACTATATAATTTTGATTGTTTATGACAGGACTAACTCAAAAGCAGAAATGGGTCGCTGATAAGCCAGAGTCGAAACCCATTCGGAATGTCCTTTGACGAAAAAGTGAAACGCATCCGACATCGGTTCTTCCATAAACCACGGTCTACCCGCAAACGGATCGAAGAATATATCCGATATCTGGGCGAGAAAAAGGTGCATATAAACGCTGGATCAACGAACGAGTTTGGAACACCCGAACTCTTCCCGACGGCACCACACAGAATTTTTACTGGTGCCCAGATAGATTTGTATTTCCGGGTTGTCCATGTCCAAGTATTTACGTGGGGGCATTACACTCGAGGTCCTCATTCGTGGCCCATCTTAGGTGGCAAGTGGATTTCTTTGTGAGTCTTGCCAGTTCTTTGTAAGCCAACATCTAATACTATGATCCGAGTGCTCGCATTGTGAAGGACCTTGGCCGATCGGGTATCCCTTAATGCACCATAGGTTGCACACTGATGTGCCTCCATCGCCAAGGTTCCATGGAAGGTATTTGAATCTGACCTTGTTTATTCTTGACATGGTTGTTCAGGGTGGTAATATAGGATTGTTAGTATAGATTGACGTAGGAGAATCCTCATCAGCACAATAGTGAGTGTATGTCTAGCTCAGGATCAAGAGCCACGCTCCCAAGTCTGGATAGCATATCTTTCAATACTAGGTTGCAAAGAAGACTGGCTAGAGAAGCCGTCCGAGATCAGCTGCTAGGGAAGAGCCCAGCACTGAGTCCAGAATCAGACTCAGAAACCCGAAGTTTGGATAAGATAGAGAGAATACAAATAGTTCTTCGGACATCGAGTATTCAAGAGTGGTTTCCCTTATATCCGGTCCCCTTTATTCACCACCGCCCAGGTCAAGAAGTCCCTCACCGTCATTAGTGTCAACCATGGCCCATGTTCCAGGACCTCCGGAGGTACCCATTGTGGTCCCAACAGGCTTACCCCCGCTAACATTGCCCATGCATTTGCCTTGGTTCTCCGGGGAAGCACATGAAGATCCTGAGTATCATGTAAGATATTTTATTCCATGTTGTTATTCTAACCAAGCATCAAACGATGCCTATTGGTTGATATGGTTTCCCACAACCATGAGAGGTAGGGCATCTACTTGGTATTGGCAACAGGCGCCATGAATATTCATTACTTGGCAGAAAATTTGCGACGCCTTCTTGGACCATTTCCGGGCAGTCCATCAGTTTACCAGTGTCTTGATGGCACTGGCAAGAATCTGCCAAGGCCCCACGGAGGAAGTGGCAAACTTCAAAATGCGGTTCCGGGAGCTGATGCGACTCCAAAACCCTTTGACCCCCCTAGATGATGGGGTGCTCAAAGATTGTTTTTTGAGTGGATTACGAGAGGCCACTCACTTTCATGTTTTGCAGCAAAGACCGGGTACACTGGTAGACGCCATACACGCAGGCAAGGAATTCCACAACATGCATCGCCAAGTGCAGCGAGCCAAGATGCCCAACTTCGCGCTTCCATCATACATTACGATCAAGCCCACGCAGGAGCCGGCACCATTAGCGGTAATTCAACCCGCTTTGCATTATACGTCAGCTTAAGTAGGAGGAGCGAGGCCATATGCCCCAGCAACGTCCCCAACACCGGTAGTAGCATCGACTGTGCCACAATATACAAATGTTGTCCCTACCAACTCACAGGCAGATTCATGCGGGCAGTCTGATTCGCGGGAGGGCCATCTGGAGGCACAAGTCACTTCCCTCATCAAGACCATCAAAACAATGGGCGATAGCATGAGCTCCATCGGCCAGCATATCACCAGCTATGTGGGGTATCCAGATATCGGCGCGGACGGCCTGAAAAACCAACGTCCGGCAGTCGCGGGAGTTGGGGCGGGGGCTCACGGCCCCCATACGTTGCATTTTTGCGACGTCATTTTGGCGACGCCCTTGCGACTGCAAGACGACGGCCAGGCGTCGCAAATTCTGCGCCTCCCGCGTGCCCGAAAAGGGCGTTTTCCCGACGCTGCGGCGTGGTGCGGGCGTCGCAAAGGCCCCCCTTTTCCTGTAGTGTATGCGCAATGTGGATGGGATCTGCGGAGGGTTCTACTGGGGGATTGGAGGCCCCTAGTTGGGCAAGGAGGTCAGCCTCCTCGTTTCCGTTGATTCCGGTATGTGATCGTACTTTAAGGAATTGAGCGGGTTTGTTGATTGAGATGGTAAGAGTGATGATTGCTGAGATAAGATTACGGTCTGGGTGGTGATGGTGGGAGGATGGACAGGCTATGATACCCTAGGGAAAGGCCCTGGGTATGTGGCGTCAGAATCAGCCACGTCTGCATCTGAACAGGAGGATCTGAACTTCACTGTAATGAAGTCAGATGCGCGGAAAGTGCAGAGACAGTACTTTGGGAGGAAGAAGACATCCATCCCAAGGAGAAAGAGGTAGCATTCGTAGAGACGGAACCTCCGGTAGTCCGATCAACCATTTCCCGACCACCTGCATCAAGAGCGAAGAGCCCAGCAAATTGGCCGGCGGCACCGGAAAAGCTTCCCCGGAGGAAGATGCATTCCACCATGCGGTTCACCGACGAATTGGAGCCGTACAACTTAATGGACGATCTACGCCACATTCAGGCCAACATTACATTTTCCTAGCTCATAGCAATGGCGGCCATAGTATGCCACGCTCTCAAGGCATCTTTGGTCAGGAAATGGGTGGGTACTTCTGCTCAGGCCCACCACATCAATGCTCATGTCGACCCAGGACCAGTGGAGATAGAAGGAGAGATTGCGGATCGTTTTATTTGACGTTGTTTAGTGGATGATGGGAGCCCAGTCAAAATCATGCCCCTTCTGACCACAAATCCTCTTCACTCACGTCTGCGGACTCCTCCTCAGAGCCAATCATGCTGAGCTCATCCTCATTTGTCTCCTCATGAGGTGCTCCGGAAAGAAATGCAGCAGTAGTAGTGTACGGTCTTACCCCATAAGTAATGGTGTCTGCCCCCCAGTCCGTTTGTGCTCTAGACTGGACCAACCATGGCCTCCCTAATAGGAGTGCGTACGAATACTCATCAATGGGGAGGTCTATGACTTGAAAGTCTACTGCGTATGTGGAGCCTCCTGTCTTCATTCTAACATTTGCTATGTGTCCCACTGGCCGGATCTTCCGTTGGTCAGCTAGCCTGATAGTCAGAGTGGATTCCCTTGTCATGTTCAAACCCGGTTTGGATAGGGTAGAGAAATCCTCCCCACCTTGCACGCCCACCGAGTGTTGGCAACATCTACCGCACCTCACACGGAGGTTAAGCGAAGAAAGGTAGGACTAGAAGACGCAGCCAAGTCTCTAAGTCCGGGATTGTACGAATGCGAGTCTGATACAGACTGCATTGTCTGGTTGTTCGGAGAAAACCAAGGCAGGGAAGTAATGGTACACTCGGTATCAACCGAGTCACTTCCAGAGTTCGAGTTGCTGACCGAGCTCTTTTTCATATCCGCCGACAGGTTGCAGGAACAAGAGAGTCCTCAGGAGGAGAACGGCGAGATCATTGGCATAAAAATTGTAGAGGAGGCCGACCTGGAGAGGGATGTTATGAAACATAGCGCCCCTACATTCCCTATTTGCAGCAGGGATCAAGCAAACCTCGATTTAAACCGGGAACGACCTTCACTTTGGAACCAACAACACAGTTGGTCGACATGGCGGTTGGAGGAGAGTCACCAAAAATGGTGAAGGGAGGATCCCACTTGACATCTGAGTAGGCATTGGAATTCCAAGTGTTGTTCAAAGAATTTTGTGACATCTTTGCATGGTCCTACACCGAATTGAAGGGTGTGCCTTCTTATGTGGCGATGCATTCCATTCCCCTGATTCCGGAAGCTACGCCATGATGACAACGAGAGAGAAGAGTGAATCCCAACTTAGCGCTCCTCATTAAGGCGGAGATCAAAAAACTGTTGGCCGCAACATTCATCTTCCTTGTGGAGACATCGACATGGGTATCTCCCATGGTGATTGTTCGGAAGAAGAACAAAGGATTAAGGGTATGCGTGGACTTCCGCCCCCTTAACAAGGTAACACACAAGGATCATTTCCCCTTGCCATTCATAGATACATTGGTGGAAGAAGTAGCAGGGAATGAGCTCTACTCTTTAATGGATGGATTTCGGGTTACAACCAGGTGTTGATAGACCCGAAGGATGTGTTGAAGACCACATTCACTTCACCATGGGGTATATTTGCATATACAAGGATGCCCTCTGGTTTGTGCAATGCGCCCCTGACATTTCAGAGGGTCATGATGTATGATTGATTGTTCAGAACGGGCTGAGTACTTAGAGATTTCTAACTCTTCTACCTTAGAGTTCCCACCCCGGATAGCTAAGGGATGGGTGAGTAAAAGCCGCTCAACATTTGGCAACCATACTGGGGAACTGATTCAAGAACAACCAAATGTGACAGGCATCTGGTGGGATCATGGAGGATGGAGAATTAAAGAATTTCAAATTCCCTGTGAAACTGAGAAAGAAAGATTGTCCAAACCATTCTTTCAGAAGTTCTTGCAGGAATTGCCAGACGGTTAATGCAAGGAGAATATCCTCAAGAGAGTGCATGATGCTGATTCAGAATGGGGTCCAGAAAAAGGAGTGATAAAGATTTATCAAGTGGCCTGTAAAGGGAGAGCGAGATGGTTATCAACACTGGTTTACGTGATAGCGTTGCTATCTATTAAACGAGTAGAGTTTGAAAGCTGGGAAGAATCAAGAGTGAACGTTTACACTCATATGAATGAAGAGCTTGAATTGGTAAAGAATTGGATTCCCAAGGATATCTTGTGGATCAAGCTTACACCAAGAACGGCCTTTCAGACGTGCCTACCATATGGTTATATGGTAACTGAGTCTTCTAGTCTAGCCAAGGTTGCATTAAAGCTTGAAAGAAATCCAGGCATATATGAGAGGTACTACAGGAGAGAGTTGTGGGTATTGCCTCATGAAAGACATGAAAGACATGGGTCATGAGTGATGAAAGGGAAGCAAGAAGAGAGAGATATACAACAAAAAGAGAAAGCTATTTAAAAGCTAACTATCCATATCTTTGGGAGAGAGGAATAGACATAGGAGAATCATCTGGACCTCTCACTCCACCAAAACCAGAGGGTACATCACCAATACTTGAAGATCCTAATTTAGAGGCTACTCCTACTTATTCTTTACAAGAAAGATTAAGAGAATTGGTACAAGAAGAGAATCAACCTCAAGGGGAAAGATCGGAGGTGCATCCCTGGATAAAAGATTTGACAGAAATCTTTGATCAGAATTGGCACGGTACACCAAGAGCAGGAACTCCAGTTTCTGATACACCAGCCAACGAAGGAGAGGAGATGAGGAAGAGCCTGCAGAGGGTTAACAGACTCTCCAACACCAATTCAATTGAGTTATATGAGGGAAGAAGAAACCCAAGATAAGAACTTGGAGGATGAAGGCCGAGATAAAAACTTGGAAGACGATGATTATGAAGACATAGACCGAACAGTTGATGTTGGTACTGCAACTAGGACATCCCAACCTGTTGGACCAGGATCAAGTGATACACTTGGATCATTGGCCAACAAAAGTGTCGGCTCAAGGGGATCAGGCAGGCAGCTTGGATCCGTCTCTGGAGGGACAAGGAGTATAGGAAGTAGTGCAACTGGAATTGGGGGTACTGCAAATACAAGAGGACCTATAATAGTAAGTGCTCAAGGATCAACACTTGGTGGTGGTACAACTACTACCACAGGGGTCCTCAAGGACCAGCACCTACAGGAGGTCCAACACCAGCCACAGGGCCGGGAGTAGGGCCATAGATGGCAGCATTAGCGCCAACACGTATGAGACCACCTTTTCCGATCTACTCTGAAGGAAAAGAGGATCCTGATGTACACGTCAATCAATTTGAACACATGTGGATAGTGAACAATGAGAATGATGATGATGCAAAGTTGAGATTATTTCCTTGTTCACTTGAAAGCAATTGAGTGGTATGCTCGATTTCCTGATAATCATTTTCAAAACCTGGAATGCTCTTAGAACAACATTCCAGAACATATTCAGGACAAACAAAACCACAGAAGAAGTGTACAATAGCCTACAACAGTTGAGACAGAAGAAGCATGAAATTGTTGAGGAGTATCTGGAAAAGATGGAATTAATGATCGGGAAACTGGCTGATGTGCCACCTGCAGGTTTACAATTTAGACTAGGTTTGTAGATGGTCTGAGGCCTGAATTACAAATAAAGGTGGATATGTTACCACATAATCAGTAGAAGAAGCATTTGAAACAGCCAACAGAATTGAGCAAGGAAAAATGCTTGGGAAGGATAAAAATGATGATGATGACTCTGAAGATGAGTCAGATGAGGAGGAGGAACAAGAGGACAAGAAAAAGTCCAAGAAGAAGGAAAAGTTAAAGAAAGATAACTATGAAAAAAGATTAGAAGAGATTTTGAAGAAGTATGCTACAGAAGCTGCAGTACATTGGAGGAAGCGTGCCTGGTGTTCAAAATGCCAAAATGAAGGCCATACCACAGCCGAATGCCACATGAAGGAGAAACATTGTGCTATCTTTAAAATGAATAACCATTCTACTGAGAATTGTTATTACAACAGAAAGACAGGTACAAGGGAAAATAGACAGGTGAGAGTGCATCAAGTGCAACCCCAGCCTAGAAGGAACAATGACTAGGGTAACTATGGTAGACCTGGTGGATATAACAATGGCATGCCAGTAAGAGGTAATCCAAGAGGGAATTACCAAGGCAATCCCAGAGGCAACTATCAGGGTAATCCAAGGGGGAATTACCAGCCATGGAATCAGGATTATAGAATAATCCCAGAATAGACCAGGGGCGAGGACCTAATGGTGAAGAAGTGTGTTACTATTGTATCCAACCAGGACATCGCAAAGCAGCTTGTCCCTTTTGGACAAGACATCAAGATGAGATGAGAATTCCTACAAATGAAGGCCCAGTAGTGGCAGCACACATGGTAATGCCATGTTATGTACCAGAAGTGAACCATGATAGTTACCAGAAGTAAGGCTAAGTTATAGGGCCCACCCCCAAAAGGGGGCAGTAGCTGTGAGGCGAAGTGGCTCTTAGTTACGCCGGCTTCGGCCGGAGTCATCTTTCTCTAAGGCTAAGTTATTGCCTCCCGTAGATGAAGATGAAGAGGATAATGAGGATGACAGTGATGTGCCTGAGGATGATGAGGCCTGAGGAAAGAGAACAAACTGCACAAGAAAGTGGCAGAAACTATAAGGGAAATGCAGAAAGAGACAGATATCCCTATAGCAGAGTCATCAGACTCTGAAGAAGAAGATGAAGAAGATGACGATGAGGAAACATTGAAGCATGATGTTTCACAGGTGCTGAATACTGAAGGAGCATTGGCTAAAGTAATATGCCAATCCAAAGCAGAGACTACAATTGGGTAGCTATTGGCCATAGCACCCCACTATAGACACAGGCTGTATCACTACAAGGAATAGGTGCTTTTCGCACCTGACTTGCGATTGCGATTCTGTCCAAAACGACTGCGCGTGGGACTCCAGGTTGTGAATGACGACTTGCCAGTCGTCACAGTCGTTTTTATGCCACGCTGGCATAAAGGATGGAGTATACAAGTCGTAGAAGTGAACTCCGGGTTTGACGTCGATTTATAGGCTGATTTCCAAAAATTGGAAAAAAAACATATTTTTTATATTAATGAAATTTGCAGTCGTGTTGACGACTGCGGGTTGGACCCCGGGGAGATTTTTATCAATTGTAACCAATATGGCACTATTTTGAAATTACAATGACACGCGTCGAATTGCGAGCGGGACAATTGATAGGGAGCTCGGGTTGTGAGCTCCGTAAGTCGCAGTGAGGGGGCCGAGGACTTAGCGAGATTTTCAAGTCACTCTTGCTCGGCGAATGCGACCTCCATCTCCTTCTTCTTCCCTTCCTTCATGTACTGTGTTTGCAATGCGTGTGTGATCCTGGCAGCCCTGCAAAAGGGCAAAGAGGTCCATGCTGACATTGTCGAAGCTGGAATTGTACCAGATGTTGTTCTGGACACTGCTCTGATGAACATGTATGCAAAATGTGGGAGCATCGAGGATGCAAAGGGAGTGTTGGACAATATGGCCGAACAAGATATGGTGTCTTGGACTGCGATGATCACAGCCCTAGTGGACATGTATGCAAAATGTGGGTGCATCGAGGATGCAAAGGGAGTGTTCGACACTATGGCTGAACTAGATGTGGTGTCGTGGAGTGCGATGCTTGCAGGGTCTGCACAGTAGGGACGAGGGATGGAGGCTTTGGAGACCTATAAGCAAATGATGGGGGAAGCACATCATGTTTGTGTGCATTCGCAATGTTTGTGCAAGCCTGACAACCCTGGAGAAGGGCAAAAGACGTGCATGGGGATATCATCAAAGCTGGAATTGTACCAAATGTCATTCTAAACACTGCCTTGGCAGCTCTGGAAAAGGGGAAAGAGGTCCATGGAGACATCTTCAGAGCTGGAATTGTACCAAATTTCATTTTGAACAATACCCTGGTGGACGTATTTGCAAAATGTGGGTGCATCTAGGATGCAAAGGGAGTGTTCAACACTATGGCTGAACAAGATGTGGCGTCATGCAAGCCTGGCAGTCCTAGAGAAGGGCAAAGAGGTGCATGGGGATATCGTCAAAGCTGGAATTGCATCAAATGTCATTCTAAATACTGCCCTGGCAGCTCTGGAAAAGGGGAAAGAGGTCCATGGCGACATCTTCAGAGCTGGAATTGTACCAGCTGTCATTCTGAACAATACCCTGGTGGACATGTTTGCAAAATGTGGGTGCATCTTAGGATGCAAAGGGAGTGTTTGACACTATGGTTGAACGAGATGTGGTGTCGTGGAGTGCCATGCTTGCAGGGTATGCACAACAGGGACGTGGGATGGAGGCTTTGGAGACCTATGAGCAAATGATGGGGGAAGTACATCATGTTTGTGTGCATTTGCAATGCTTGTGCAAGCCTGGCAGCCCTGGAGAAGGGCAAAGAGGTGCATGGGGATATCATCAAAGCTGCGATTGTACCAAATGTCATTCTAAACACTGCCCTGGCAGCTCTGGAAAAGGGGGAAGAGGTGCATGGCGACATCTTCAAAGCTGGAATTGTACCAGATGTCATTCCGAACAATACCCTGGTGGACATGTTTGCAAAATGTGGGTGCATCTAGGATGCAAAGGGAGTGTTCAACACTATGGCTGAACAGGATGTGGCGTCGTGCAAGCCTGGCAGCCCTAGAGAAGGGCAAAGAGGTGCGTGGGCTGTCCTGGTGTTGATCACTTTTTCGGATCATAATTTAGAATAGCACATTTGATGTACATTAGTACATATTTTATGAAGTTTAGTATGAAATCATAGTAAGAAATCATAAATAAAATGGAATTTTAGCAATGGCAGAGCCGGAGGACCAGTCGAAGGACACCTCCTTGATTCCGGGATTGACAGACCATGTGACACTAGACTGCGTTGAACGGGTGCCTCGCTCTTATTATTTACCGTTGACAGGTGGTTGTAAGAAATGGCAGAATGCGCTAGCGGTGGTTGATGACGAAGGCCGCAACGACGTCTTTGAGATTCGCAAACGGGTAGAGATCAAGGAGGAATGGGTTTACATGTTGGCTGGTCTTGCACACAATGTACAGCCTCTCATAAGTGCACGGAAGTGGTGGGTGTTTGATTCCGTTAGTACGCGGTGGCGATGTCTGCCAGACTGCCTGTGGATTATACCTTTGAAGTTTCTGACAAGGAATCGGAAGTTATAGAAACTCAGCTTTTGGTTTGCGGACAATACTCTAGAGGTTACATGGTATGGAGGTATGATCTAGAAATCAATGAATAGTCTTCAGCGCCAAGAATGATTCAAGATCGATGTCTTTGTAAGTTAGCAAATGCAGGAAAATATGCTTATCTTACTGGAGGATCTCACCAGCAGACGACTCTTAGAACAACGCTACAACTCGCTACTTCAAGCATGGGAACCTCTCCCCGATCTCAACATAGCACGGGAAAGGGAGCTAATGGGAAAACAAGGATAAATGTGAACCGCTGGATATTGGTTGATCAAGGGTAGCGATCCTCACTTCCCAAACGGATGAATGACATGGATGAGGAGCAACATTCATGAGGATTTAAAACGGCTCATGTATCAATGTAAGTTGGTCATGTCCCTGGATGGATGAAAGTTATAGATGGATGAAAATTATGAGGAAGAATAAAAATGGATGAAATCAGCGGATGAAACCATGGATGGATGAATTACAGGCTGGATTTCTGGACGGATGACAATGGATGGAGGAAAAACACGTGGTTCGATCTGGTCTGTTCAGGTGGAGGGCGCAGATTTGAAGGATTTAAAAAAAAAAAACATCTTATATTAATGAACACTCTAGGGAAAATTAATTAAAAACTTTAACTAGGTGTCGGTGCTTAAATGCACCAGTGATGGATTTTTTTTTTTTTTTTGAGAAATGGATGAATGAAAGTCGTCAAAACAAGTGACGGATGTAGAGCAACGGACTGGTATAAATCAGCCGGCGAAAGGGAGAACAGCAACAATCAAGTTCTTATTTCTCTCGCTCCCTCTCTTCCTCTTCGTTCTCTCCCTCTTCGTTTTAGTGTAGGCTAGATGTTGTAGTGAAGAAGACCGGTGTATAGTGA
The DNA here is from genome assembly GCA_030704615.1 of Takakia lepidozioides. Lineage (NCBI taxonomy): Eukaryota > Viridiplantae > Streptophyta > Takakiopsida > Takakiales > Takakiaceae > Takakia > Takakia lepidozioides. The sequence goes on from CM060734.1 coordinate 7,194,454, forward strand.
ACTGGTTTTGATTAAATACATCTCAGCTTTGTGGGCATTCCGCACCACACACAAAGTTACAACCAAGAACACTCCCTTTTCATTGGTCTATGGGGTAGAATCCATCATGCCAATTGAAACGGAAATTCCATCCCTGCGAATGGCCATCGATGAGAGACTCTCAGAGTCTGAGTCCCTAAGGGAGCGACTTGAGTTTTTGGAAGGTCTGGATGAAACTAGGCAATCCGTAGCTCAGAACATTGAGTCTGTGCAGCGGCAACGTAAGGCCCGCTTTGATAAGAGGAGAAAGAAACGTACTTTCAAGAAAGGAGATTTGGTAATGGTGTTTGACAGCAGGAATGAAAACTTCAAAGCGAAATTCGACTCTTTGTGGATGGGTCCGTATGTGGTACATGAAGTCTTCGACAATGGTTCTTTGCAGCTGGAAACCTTGAGGGGGGAGTGGTTTCCCAACAGAGTAAATGGAATACGTTGCAAGCATTATAATGTGTGACCAGTTCCAGAGTAAGCATAGGTATGTCTTGCCCTAATCTTTCTAGTCAAGAGTGGAGCTTGAATGGAAGCAGGGCAGTGAAATTTCACTTTTGGTTTGATGCTGGACAAAACAGAGATGACGGTGGGGTATTTTACTGATCATCATCGGTTCAAGTTTTAGAAATGGTAACGACGATATTCTCTCTACCCTTGTATCTCTTTAAATTGGTGTCCGTTCATTCTTAACAATGTACAAAGTGAAAATTAATCTTGTGCAGGGTTTGAAAACGACGTCAGTATTTCATATGTCACCTGCATTATTGCCGATCATTTTATAAAAATGCATGCCCACTAAGGCGCTTCAGTTCTGAATCATATCTCATGTGAATATATATAGTGTTTGCTGCAACAAACACTCTGCCAGTATATCGATGTTCCCTGCATGGAACACTGCGACTTTCTGAACGTGGATCTCTAACCTTGTACCCTTCCTTCCAATCTATTGTCAATATCTCTACCCCGCTGCAGTATTCCTCATAGAGGGAGAAAAATCACAAAAGCCGTGAGGGGGTAAAAGGAGAGATTGTAGAGTGGTGGTTGCTGCTCCCCTCATCTGAGTGAATGATGTCAGGCACAGGAAAACCCACAAAGGCCTGTGACCTCCTTTTCTAGTAGTTAGGTAAAAATGGTGTGTCAAGCCAGAGTGTGGTCCTCTGAGGTGCAAAAAGTATCCAATCCTTTTCATGTCAAGAATTCCACCATAAACTCTACGAAATCCATGAGAGGTCCGTGCGAGTCATGTTTTAGATACAGATGGTACGTCTTTTATTTCCGGTGTAGGGTCCTCCGAAGTTCAAAAATATCCAATCATTTTCATTGCTATTTGCTCTGGCCGGGTTCGAGTTAAGATCCTCTCGTAGAAATAGACTTGTTGTTCGAATCGATGTCCTTTTTAGAAATAGCCAGAGTATGGTCCTTTGAGGTGCAAAAAATATCCAATTGTTTTCTGCTGATATACGAGCATAGGCTCAAAGTATTTACAAGACCGTAGTAGAATGAAAAACCAATCTGACACATCATATCTAGGGGATTCAAACCCAGTCCAGTGGGGGAGGATGGATTGGTTTGAAATGTTTTTATCTGGGACTCAAATTCTCTCCGAAGAGGGAGAGGGGATGGTTTTACAAATTTATTATCTGGAGTTTTGCTCAGGGAACTCAAACTCTCTCTCTAGAGGGCGAGTGGATGGTTTCCAAACTTTGTGATCTGTTTCTTTTTCTTTGATAAAAAGTCTTACGTCAAAATAATGTACATTTGTACAGCCCCTACGTCATGTCAATGATAGATGTTCAGTTTCGCAATGTGCAACCAAAGATTTTGGGTTCTTTCACACTCGGGGCGAGTGTTCCCCATTGGCCGCCATATACAAAAATATGTCAACCATTAATGCACCCCATTAACAGTTGCATACTTAATTTAGGGTTCGTGTTAGACAGAGCTAGGTTAGGTCCCGAAGGCGCCGCCTAGCCCCAAGGGTGCTGCTAGTGTGGATTATAATTTTTCTATGTTATAAGTATTTGCGTTTGTAATTTGTAACCAACAGTTAGTATTAACTCATTGACGTATTTACGAAAACAATAGTCCAGAAATAAGTAATGCGAATGTATAATTACTCTCAGTATAAAGGGTTATGGTTATTTTATAGGAGATATATTCTAGTGTAAATATTAATTATTCAGTAAACAACAACAAATTAATTTCAATTAACCGACTTTATTATTTCTTTTCTTTTTGAATAACTTTATGTATATGTTCAAAAGATAGAGATACCGATTTATTTAGTTTTTACTAGTACACATTAACTTAGGTGAGTCAAGAAGATATGATTAATTAGATCATTCTAAGGAAAAGATCAGCCCAACAAACAATATTACTATAATGGTTGAGGATCCAGGTGCGCCTTGATTTCCCAAGCATTGGCTTTGTTCTTCATGTTAACCTCCGACATGTCAACAGTCCCACTTGGGAGGTCCACATACCAGGGACAGTCCACCAAATGCTCAGCATGCCACTCCTTTGCCATGGCTTCTGTGTACATGGACGCACGTCCTCCGGGTGTCCTCCACGCAAGGAAGCACGATGATACCCTTTGAATGGCTCCGAAGGGAATGAGAGCAAAATTTATGTACCTGCAATCACAATTTCCCTATTACGGTGCTGAAATTCCAAACACCCACATGAGCAACTACAAAAACTTTGCTGCTATATTGTCCTGCCGCAATTCAAGTTGCCAATGCAGGGGGTATTTCAGCGCCGCAATACCCATCGCAGCGTGGCTCAATTCACGAGCACCACAGGCGCAGCAAAACATGGGTTTCAGTGGCAGCTGAGTACTTGAAAAGGACTCGCATTGCAGCTTTGTCGGCCCCCTCCTGCTCTTCGATGTATACGCTGCGTCTTGCATTTGCCACTTCTCTGTAGAACAGGTTCGGGAAGCGCCCTCGATAGGACTGCACATAGTTCTCCATTGTCTCCGGTTTTGTCCGATCAATCTGCAACTTGAAAGTTGAGGTCTGGACATCCAATTGCTCCTGGGCATGGTTTAGTACCTGCAGCATTCCAGGACTCCGAAACATTCATGAGTTTGAAATTACGATGAAGTCGAACAGACACAACAGGAGGACATTATACCTGATGCCACCAAGTCATGACATTCAGCCACTCGTTCATTTTTGTCGTCAGTTGGCTCGATTGGAAAGTGGTACAGCGGCTTCGTGTTTGTAATGTTGTTCCAGATTCCCTGGGGGTGCACTCCAGCTAGTATGTACCAGCCACCGTGTGCACAGGAGGGGGTATTTTAAAGCCCCCCATGTACAACATTATATATACATAGGGGGGTTTAAAACACCTTAAATATAATACTACAAGAGGGGTATGTTGAATTTTAGGGGTAGTCTAGTGGTAAGGACGTCGGTTAGGTTCCGATGCATCACGGGATCAAATCGCGATGTATTTTTTTTTTTTTTTTTCCTCTTCTCCCCGCGATCTGTCTCCCCTTCCTTCCCCGCGGGCTTTCTCGTTTCCTCTCCTCGGTTCGTTCTCCTCTCATCTCCTACGCATCATTTGTTATACCAGATGTTTACAAGGTTCTTGGTAGAGTCAGCTTGGTCTTAGCAGTCCGTGTTTCAATCTCTGCCTGCTCAGATGTGACGAGCCCTGAGCGCGCGTGGTCAGGGTGACGGCATACTAGCTAGGGGGTCGTGGTAAGTTGCGGTGTAGGTTGGGCTCACTGAACCGCCTACCCGACTGCGGTTAGTGCAGGGGGTCCGTGGTCGTATATGGTGGCTATGGTCACTAACTAGTTCCTACCGGCAAAGGGGAGTTTATTACTCCACTTCACATGGCGAGTTTGCGTTTTCTAAGTCCTACGGTACTTCCACAATTTGTTTTAGTAACTGCCTTCCAAGTCTTTGTTTATTTCCTAAGTGTTCCTACCGGCCTAAATCCCCGAGGTGCCTATAGCTGGGATCTGTTTATAATCCCTTCACAAGGCGTCTACCGAATTTAGGGAGGAAGACGAGCCTCTCTTCCCCATGCCCCTCCAACTCCTGGGTGTCTCGAGGTCAAGATCATCCCTGGGAAGGGCCAAATCCCCTTAGAATCTCAATTTCTACTTCAAAAGGGCATGCAATTCAACCTTAACCATTTTAGCTAATTTCAAGCTTATAAAAATGGCAGAAAAACCCCTTGGAAAATATTTAATGAGAATAAACATTAAAAAAAATCCCAAATCTCCAGGGGATCTGAATAATCCCTCTGGAATATCCAGGGGAGCGCGGGAACCTGATGATAACGAGATGGGAACGTGAGAACGCCCAAGAGCAACGGGCGTGGATGACGGGTCACTATGCTGTCATCCGTCCCTCAACCTCCAAAACCTGCGCATGCAAACTATTAAATAAAGGCGCTGGTGGGTCCAGGCCCTATTCTACCACGTGGTTTCAAGAAATAATAAGTTAATACCCCAAAAAGACGCTTCCTCTCCTGGAATTTATCATCTTCTAGCCTAGCCAAATCACTGTAGCCTAACTTTTAGGACAGAGTAGTTTTGTTCCAAACTTGACCTAATGTTGTCTCGGTTCCTGCTTTGATACTACGTTCTCCACACCATGGGAGCTCTGGCTTGTTTCGAAGGCCCCGCTTGGGGCTACTTAGTACAAGAACCCAAGATTTTTCTATCCATTCCTCATGCAATGACAAGCAAAATAAACTTAAAGAGCGGGGGGGGCGGGGGGGCTGAAAACCCAATAGCCCAAGGTCCTGATTTACTCCCTTTTCCTAGGCGGTTCTTCCGCCCGCTGGTTAAACCCGCGTCCCCGCCACATGGCGGGGCGTCGTGCAGCGCGGAGCGGTCCGTGCGGCAGACCGTGGGGCCTGAAACCTATTACGCAGAAGTCCGTCACCAGCGTGGTTGTCTGGGGGGTGGCGGCTGTCTCAGCGCCACGCAGCAGCGCTCACACGAGCTTGAACGTACTGTACTTGAGTCAACGGGGCCCGCAAGCAGCAGCGCCTCGGCGCGTGGCTCTTTTAAGGTCTTGATGGTGGGGTCGCCTGGATATGGTGGAGCCCCAGCAACTCCCGCGGGCTGCTCCCCGCCCCTATGGAGCCTGATTCAAATGACTCAGCTTCCTAAGCACCAAAAAAACAACTTTTGCTCCCCTCGATTTGTCAAGAGGTCCACTTGCTCTAGGGGGAAACTTAAGAGGTTAGCTCAACTTATCAGCCTCTCTCTTCTCACATATATGGCCTCTGGTCATCTCTGGTCCTGCTATTCCAGATCTGGAAATCAACTTATAGCTTCATTATAATGCAAAATATGGGCTCCCAAGCCCCTATATCCTTTTCCCAAAGGTCTCCATATATCAAAGTGCTCTACTTCTAGCAACTTCAAAGCTTCCTCTTAACATCAAAGGGTTAGTTTTTTCTTCATGAACAACACATAGACACCAGCCCCTAGCATCACAAGCTCTCGGCTTAGTGTAAATCAACAAATGCCATAAATTTCAATGAAAACACATGGGGTCGGTGGTGGATCACCCTCAAATTAGGCGATGGAGCTCGGGATGCTCTACTCGCTCGGTAGACTGGTTCTCAAGGTGGCCCTCCTTCCTAGGTGCTCATCATGCCTTGACCATCTCCGGCCTCCATACTCGTCCTCAAGTCTCCTCCCTAAGTAGGTATCCACAACTATTCTCCCCTCAGGGGCCTCAAGGCCTAGAGCTAGGACCTTCCTAAGCTCTCCAAAAGCAAGCTTCCTAACTAGGGAGCTTCAAGCTCCACTCCCTAGGACCTAGGCCTCCTCAAGCAAAAACTAACAAAGCAACAATGCAACAAGCAAGAGGAAACTATACAAATGAACTAGGTGAAGAACAAGGAGGGCCTTGCTCTTATTTTATAGCGTTTTTGGGCCTAATGAGAAATACTATTAAACGATAATAACCTCGAAGGGTTTATGGTTTAAAATCCATAGATTGAAATAAGCTAATATTTTGGATGGACAACCTTGGAGGTAAATGATATATGCCATTTCATCCATCCCTTGGATGGCTAGTTGGCGCTAGTTGTCATTTTTCATCCATCCATCCTCCAGGGAGAATTTGTCATTTTCATCCCATGGATGAAGTAGGAAATCAATTAATCAGCTTCCGTGAGTGCCGTTGACTTGATAATTTGATGTTGTCACTAATCTCCTCCATAAATCACCATACCTTGGATGCCTGCAAATTCTCACAGTGATCGGGGATGAAAAGATATTTCAATCAACGGTTTCTGTGGTTTCGCCATACAGGAAGTTGCTCCTCCCTGGGAAATAAATAACTGATGGTGCCCCTGGGGGTCTTTGGCCCTGCCACTGGGTCACAGATCTTCCTGGAGTCCTTTTACTACTCGCTTTGCATCGCTGGGGAGTCAAAACTTCACCGTGAAGCTACTAACCCGTCGTTTGCTTCGATGCAGCATTTTGCCATGTCGCAATATCTCATTGCTGTACAAGTTGTTTCTTCCAATTGCCAAACTCCTCGCCGTGTGTTCCTACTGGATTTGAAAGACGGGAGAACAGAAAAGATCGCAATCCGGGACTCACACAGTCGTCATGTATTGTTCGAACAGGTTTACCTTGCCGTTACCAGTATCAATTTGGCAGCCTATCATGCTGTCGATGCAGCTTCCTATGGTCATCTTGACGCCATAGCTCCTCTCCATGGTCGTCGCAGACTCTGTCTAAGTTCTTAAGTGTTGTACCAATGATTCCCAATGAACTCACAAACTGTCATGTTTTGGCAGTACAATGTCGAAACTGCCTGTCTTGAGATCAAAAACGATCTGAAAAGAAAAATGTACCATTATACATATATGGCGACCAATGGAAAACACTCATCCCGAGTGTAAGAGAATCCAGAATCTCTAATTCGTACAATCACCCTACTAGGGTATCTTTGATATGCCTTGGAGTCAACGACTCACTTTAAGTGACATGAAAAAGATGAAGAATAATTTCCCTTCGATCACTAGCTACAAGAAACCTGCATGGGTAGATGGTCAACTGGAAACAGCAGCGGCAACTCAGCACAATTCATAGAGCTAGGCACTGCTAATGAACACATTTCAGCCTGTTTTTCCCTGTTATCAAAGTCGTCCCTTAATTTTCAAGTTGAATTCTGCAAGTTAGCTCGTTGGTGGATCTATGGTGGTTTTGGAGTGATTTTGACATGTTACTGCCAATGTGGCAACAGGAAAGTATCAAAAAACAGATAATAGAGACAAGGAGAAGCTCTGGAATGAATATGTTTCCGATCGCAGTCAAAGGTGGAACAATCGAGGCAAAAATGTAAGTGCCTGTTGGAAGCGATAGTCAGCATAGGAACTAATGGGATAAGTAGGGTTGGGGTGGTTGCTAGAACAAATCTGGGCTGTCATTGTCAGCTGCTAGCAGCAAGGCAAGGATATATGCATGATTTGTGCATAGCATGGATAGCTGAAGGAGCAGGGATAGAGTTTGGGTCCAGATTCATCCAAGAGGGCCAAATTTCAAGCTCCATATTACCTATGATTCATTGTGGATGGATAGCTACAAGAAACCTATATGGATACATGGTCAACTGGAAGCCACAGCAACAACAATACAATTGATAAAATTAGGCACTGCTAATAAATGCACCTTCTTCAATACATTTCACCTTGTTTTTCTCTCTTATCAGAGTCGGCCCTATATTGCCATGTTGAATTCTGCAAGTTAGCTGGTTGAGTGAATGTAGTTTGGAGTAACTTTGACATGATACTGCCAACATGAAAGCATCCAAAAACACGTAACAGAGATGAGGAGAAGCTGTGGAATGAATACTTTTCTAACCCCAGTCAATGGTGGGACACCGAGGCAAAAAGGTGAATGTGTGTTAGATTACAGAGAGTAGCAGACGTAATTCAGCATAGGAACTAGTGTAATAAGCTAGGTTGGGTGTTTCCTAGAACAAATCTAGGCTGTTATCATCAGCTGCAAGGCAAGGATGTATGCATGATTTGTGCAGAGGCATAGATAGCTGAAGGAGCAGGGATAGAGTGTGGGTCCAGATTCATCCAAGAGGGCTGGACTTCAAGCTCCAGATTACCTTGATTCCATGTGGATCAGTAGCTACAAGAAACCTCCATGGGTAGATGGTCAACTAAAGGCAGCAGCTGTAGCGGCCTAGTTGATAAAATCAGGCACCTCAACCATGACCACAGCTTCTGAAAGAGGATCAAGAGAGGGAGTCCACAATGCCTCTTCTGGCACTTCTGGACATGTGAAGATACTTTGTGCGGCAGGCAACCTGTCAGAGGCTCTACAGACTCTAAACCAAGGAGGCATTTCAGCAGATTCAGATATATCTGTCTGTCTCTTGCTTAAGTGCATCAAGATGGAAGGTCTGGAGCTGGAAAGCAGGTGCACACACACCTTATCCAAAGTGGATTCACGCCAGATGTTTTGCTACTCAACACCCTTGTCAACATGTATGTTAAGTGTTGGAGCATCAGGGATGCTTACCAAGTGTTCAACAAAATGCCTCAATGATCTTTGATCACGTGGAATATTATGTTGGAAGGATTTACCAAACATAGGTGTGGTAGGAATGTTTTGGAAACATATGAGCAAATGATGTGCGAAGCGGTGAAGCCCAACCACATCACATTTGTTTGTGTTTGCAATGCGTGTGCAAGCTTGGGAACTTTGGAAAAGAGGAAAGAGGTCCATAGTGACATTGTCAAAGCTGAAATTGTACTAGATGTCATCTTGAACACTGCCCTGGTGGACATGTTTGCCAAATGTGGGTGCATTAAGGATGTGAGGGGAGTTTTCAACACTCTGGCTGAACGAGATGCGGTGTCATGGAACGTGATGCTTGCAGGGTATGCACAGCAGGGGCACGGGATGGAGGCTTTGGAGACCTATGAGCAAATGATGGGGGAAGGGATGAAGCCCAACCAGTACATCACATTTGGGTGCATTTGCAATGCATGTGCATGCCTGGCAGCTCTGATAAAGGGCAAAGGGGTCCAGGGTGACATTGTCAGAGCTGCAATTGTACCAAATGTCATTTTGAACAATACCCTCTTAGACATGTATGAAGGGAGTGTTCGACAGTATTCAATCAAGGTAAGAAAACATGAACTATATCATGTGGAGGAAGTCCGTGCTGATGCAGCAGATAACATGACCAGAATTCAAATGAAGAGGAAAGATCGGTTTGATGAAGACAAACTTAAGACTTTTAGGACAAATTTAGTGTTATGGTTACAGAAGAAAGGAAAGATTAAGGCTTCTAAGCTCAAGTCACCATGGAATGGACCTTATGTCATACATAAAATGTATGATAACAACACAACAATGCTGCCGACAATCAACAAGGAAATGCTTGGTAGAGTTAATGCTAATTAGCTTAAGGGATAACACGGTATCCATGATAAACCACTACGGCATGATTTGAATCTACGGGCGGAAAAGTCATTCGATTGAGGGTAGTCCATTCCCTTTCTTCTTCTAGCAGCAGCTCTCCGTTTACATCAGTGCCAGGATCACCTTCTGATAAAGATGAGGTAATGTCGGCATCAGCCTAGGTAAGGAGTAATCAAGATCTTTTAAAGGTCTTGAGAGCTGAATTGTTGCTTTCTTTTCAATTGTTTGGCTTGTGATCAAGCAAGTTTTGTAATGTTCTTTACAAGTAAATTCATTATTCTACCAACGTGAGGAATTCCATTGTTATTATCAAACGATTGTCCTTCCATGAAATCCTAAATGGTATGTCTTTCGAAACAAAGGTCAAACGGATCAGAAGCAGGTTTTGGAAGCATAGTCCAGAGGTTCGAGTAAGGGTAGAAGCTTTTATCATTAACCAGTTGGCTCAGATGAAACCTATCAAGAAGGGATGGATAGACGAAAAAGTTTAGTGCAAGCGACCTGCGCAAAACGGCTCCCCCAAACATTTTTATTGGTGTAAAGACCGCCCCAACTGGTTGTACTGTTCTTGTCATGGAATATACCTAGGCACCTTGCATTTACGATCTTCCCTTACCACGCATCTCATTGTAACATGTGCCAGCTCCTTGTGACCCATTATTTACGAAGCCGAGACCATTGTAGATATTGTAACGGCCCAGTACCCATAGAAGATTGGCTGCTACATGGTCAACTTCATACGGATATACCCTCGTCATCAAGATTTAATGGGATATATCCAAATCTGACCTCCTTCATTCTTGACATGGTCATCCAAGGGAATATAAGCCCGCTTGTACGAACAGAAGAGGGAGAGTCTTCGTCATAGAGAGTGTATGTCTAGCTCGGGATCAAGCACAACACTTCCAGTTATTGGTAGTCTGTCTCTAGACACTAGACTACAATGCAGGCTAGCACGTGCAGCCATTAGGGTTCAACTAATAGGGCATAATCCAGCTTTCAGTCCCATAATAGATTCGGAAACCCGAAGTCTAGATAAGATAGAGTGGGAAGGAGAGAATATCGGTAGTTCTTTAGACGTCGAGTATTCACGAGTGGTTTCCTCTTTGTCTAGTCCTCCTTTCTCCCCACGGTCAGGGGCAAATAGTCTACCGCCGTCATTAGTGTCAACCATGGCACATATTCCAGGACCTCCAGAGGTACCCATCGTGGTTCCAGCAGGTTTGGCTCCGCTAACGCTACCTAGGCATTTGCCTTGGTTCTCCAGAGAGATACATGAAAACCCGGAATATCATGTGAAAAAAATTATTCAATATTTTTATTCTAACCAAGCACTAAACGATGTTTACTGGCTGATTTGATTTCCCACAACCATGAGGGGAAGAGCATCCACTTGGTACTGGCAACAGGAACCGGGTACTTTTGTCACTTGGGTATAAATTTGTGACGCATTTTTGGATCATTTCCAAGCGGTGCACCAATTCACAAATGTCCTGATGGCGCTAGCACGAATCCGTTAAGGCCCTACGGAGGAGGTATCGGACTTTGAGATGAGATTTTGGGAGTTGATGCGACTCCAGAATCCCTTGACCCCCTTAGACAATGGGGTGCTCAAGGGTTGATTTTTTAGTGGCTTACAAGAGGCTACTCATTTCCATGTTTTGTAGCAGAGACCTGCAACCTTGGCAAATGTCATACATGTCAGAAAGGAATTCGACAACATGCACCGGCAAGTGCAACTTTTGCGCAGCTCATTGCGATGGCGCCAACAATTCGGCATGCCCTTAAGGCTTCACTGGTGAGGAAACGAGTAGGAAGTTCCGCTCAAGCCCACCACATCAATGCCCATGTCGACCCAGGACTGGTCAAGATAGAGGTAGAAATAGTGGATTGCTTCATACGCCGCTGCTTGTTGGACGATGGAAGTTCGGTAAACATCATGCCCCCATCTACTTTGTCCAAATAAGGGTTAGACATGACTGACAAATCCCCTTTGACTATTAGATTGGCTGATCAACGGAAGATCTGGCCAGTGGGTCACATAGTGAATGTCAAAATGAAAACATGAGGCTACACGTACGCGGTGGACTCTTCGGGGTTTCAAGTGATGAAGAGCTGGAACGTCGTGAACAAGTTATACCTCACGAAGGGGGGCTGTCCAGGGCAGATGGTTCATGTGCCTAAACTCAGTGTAGGGTCTTCTGCGAAGTGCCTATGTTATGGTCATTTTCCTCATTATTTTCCTCTCCTTGGTTTCATATGTTCTCGGAAAATGCTGGAATAATAGTTCTTGCCATAGATTGGGCTTGTCTTGTGATTTCAATCTGTTTTCCATATTGTGTGCAGACACGGATGTATGAGGCCATCTGCCTCAGCAGAGTACGCCTCCCCTCTACTCCATCGTTTGTTTGCACCTTTCAGATCTTTGACAAGGGGTGTTTTATAGACCCCACTTGTGAGCCGCATGTCGATGACATGCTCTTCAACTACATGGATTCCAGCCAGACAATGAGGAGAGCTAATGGCAATCCATGGAGAGGTGCCCGAGAGAGAACCCCTGCTTTGATGCAAACTCTTGTAGAGACTTGCAGCTGCATGGAGCTCGGGTGGTCGACCTTTCACTCTCTATAGGTCCCTTCTCATCCTGAGCCCACGGCTACTCACATGAATGGTACTTGTTTTCAAGGAGCATCATGCTGACAATTGTTTTTCATTGTGTCAGGTGCCACATACCATGCCTGCAAGGCTGGAGGGAGGAGCCTTTTTGGCATGAAGGGAGACGCGGACCTATTTAACGGTGTGCTTGTCCCACTTCAGTCTGGCTCCTCTTTCGGAACACAAACAGAGGTTATCCAGTTACAGCATGAAGGGGAATCTGACAACAAGGAGGTGGAAAATGACTTTTCATGTAAGTCTTCCTTGAACCAAACGTTTGTGTCTGCGTGGCTCTTTCAACAACCAGGAATATTGCATGACTTCTCATTCCTTGTCATCCCTTTCAGGAAAGGCTGGTGTTCAGAAACATCAAGAGGGCCGGTGTTTTGGATGGAATCGACTCTCCACAGTACCCCCCCCCCCCCACCTTTCCGCTTGCCCGTGTACGCTGAGGCAATGGCAGTTCATATGTCAAAAGTTCCATCACCCACTCCGCAAGCAGTCCAGCCGCAGGGATAAACGTCGCAGTGCGGGGGCTTTGAGTAACTTCGACCTGTTTGCATCCGAGGCCGGTTCCTCTTCTAGTGATGTTGAGACAGATTCTACTTCCTTTGCCTCTCTCTCTCTCTCCATCCCTTTCATGAGCATAAGAGATACTTTCAACTCTTTCAAGCACGATAAATTAATTTCTGATTGTTGCACATTTTGCCACTGTCAAGTACGTGCAGTGTATTCCCAGCATGCTCTTGAGCTCTGTTCGTGTTATTGTCCAGGGCCAGTCAATGCAGTCATGCGTGTTGTGGACTTTCAAATGTGCACGGAAATGGTCCTCAAAGTGAAATGAAACTCTTGCACTCAGTTGAAATCCTCAACTATTAGGAGGCTTGTCGCATCTGTTCATGCTTCATTCAAACTGTCACTCGGAAAATATACAGCGGTAAAGGGGAAAATTGATGATTCGAATGGAGAAAAAAAAACCTCTTGGAGGAAATTAATCCACACTTCACACAATTCTGAATGAAATACTACAAGAAATGATATATATATATATATATATATATAATTCATAAATAAACTACTACATGGAAAATGAATAAAATTGCTCTGATTGGCTTTTGAGCATTGCGTGCCACCCTGTGTTCCCTTTGACAGGGCCATGGACAAATGACATGACATAACACAGCTGACCAAAAAGGAAAGAAAAAAAAAAAAACCACGGAAATAGGGGTCTGGCGTCGAAATGGGCGGGGAACCGCGGAATTAGGCCCAACATGTTGTGCTGCCAACACAAGGCTGAGCTGTATTCACAAGCTCATGTGAGCCTGCTTGGGCTCACAGGCTCATGGGGCAGGCTCACGATATAGACCGCCAAGTACTCCCAACGGTGTCTGCCACGTCGGCGGCGGCGACCGTCTTTCAGCGGTCGCCCGACCCCGCCCCCTCCCCGCAAGGCCACCGGCAGAAGGCAGAAGCCCCGCCCCCCCCCTGGCGACCGTTTGTGGCGGTTGCCCAACCCGCCACAAACCCTTGCGGGCGACCGAACTGGGCTTGGGCGCCCAAGCCCTAGCCCCAACACACCCCCCTCCCCTCCCGCCCTAGGCAAAGGCATCGCCAAGCGACCGGTGGGGGCGGTCGCCCCACCCGCAAGCCAACCCGTCGCAAATATAGGCGGCGACCGCCCATAGCGGTCGCCCGGCCGGGCACCTCGCCTCATCCCCCTCCTGCTAGGTGACCACCAATACGATCGCCCTGGGCAACAAAAAGAGAAAAAAATTCGGGACCGCCAGCATTGGCGGTCCCAAGAACGGGCGGTCGTCCGCCACGCCTCCCCGGTCGCCGAGAGATTTTTTATTTTTTATTTTTTATTTATTAATAAACAAACTTAGTACCTGCGGTCCGGATTTTCTATTAAGAAATTGAAACGGGTTTAGGGTTTAGAGTTTGGGGTTTAACCGTGTACCCTAAACCCTTTCAACCAATTTTCATAGACCTGATAATTGACAGGTACTTGTGAGAAGGTATGTCTATGTCCAACACACTCGCAAAAATTGAAAGCAATCCAAAATCATTTGAACATCGAACGATGGGTTCACCCTTTGAATCAATTTTGATTCACCTGATACTTGAGAGGAGCCTGTGACAAGGTATGTCCAACACAGTTGCAAAGATTGAAAGCAATCACAAATTCATTTCACTAGGGAACAATGAGTTCACCCTCTGAACCAATTTTGATTGACCTCATACTCAACAGGTACCTCTGACAAGGTATGTCCAACACACTCGGAAACATTGAAAGCAATGAAAAATCATTTCACCAGGGAACGATGAGTTCACCCTCCGAACCAATTTTGATTGACCTGATACTCAAACGATGGGTTCACCCTTTCAATCAATTTTGATTGACCTGATACTCAAACGATGGGTTCACCCTTTCAATCAATTTTGATTGACCTGATACTCGACAAGTCCCTCTGATAAGGTATGTCGAACACACTCGCAATGTTTAAAAGCAATCCAAAAACATTTCACCAAGGAACGATGAGCTCACCCTCTGAACCAATTTTGGTTGACCTGATACTTGAGAGGAGCTTGTGACAAGGTATGTCCAACACACTCGCAAAGATTGGAAGCAATCAAAAATCATTTGAACAGCGAACGATGGGTTCACCCTTTGAATCAATTTCGATTGACCTGATACTCGACACGTACCTCTGACAAGGTATGTCCAACACACTCGCAATGTTTGAAAGCAATAAAAAATCATTTGATCAGCAAACAATGGGTTCACCCTTTCAATCAATTTTGATTGACCTGATACTCGACATGTACCTCTGACAAGGTATGTCCAACACACTCGCAATGTTTGAAAATAATAAAAAATCATTTGAACAGCGAACGATGGGTTCACCATCAATTTTGATTGACTTCATACTTGAGAGGAGCATGTGACAAGGTATGTCCAACACACTCGCAAAGATTGGAAGCAATCAAAAATCATTTGAACAGCGAACGATGGGTTCACCCTTTCAATCAATTTCGATTGGCCTGATACTCGACACGTACCTCTGACAAGGTATGTGCAACACACACGCAATGTTTGAAAGCAATCAAAAATCATTTGATCAGTGAACGATGGGTTCACCCTTTCAATCAATTTCGATTGACCTGATACTCGACATGTACCTCTGACAAGGTATGTCCAACACACTCGCAATGTTTGAAAGCAATCAAAAATCATTTGAACATCGAACAATGGGTTCACCCTTTCAATCAATTTTGATTGATTTCATACTTGAGAGGAGCATGTGACAAGGTATGTCCAACACACTCACTAAGATTGAAAGCAATCACAAATTCATTTGAACATCGAACGATGGGTTCACCCTTTCAATCAATTTTAATATTCCTGAT
Organism: Takakia lepidozioides; assembly: GCA_030704615.1. NCBI lineage: Eukaryota > Viridiplantae > Streptophyta > Takakiopsida > Takakiales > Takakiaceae > Takakia > Takakia lepidozioides. The sequence continues at coordinate 7,209,983 of CM060734.1, forward strand.
ACTCAACACGTACCTCTAACAAGGTAAATCCAACACACTCGCAATGTTTGAAAGCAATAAAAAATCATTTGAACATCCAACGATGGGTTCACCCTTTCAATCAAATTTTGATTGACTTCATACTTGAGAGGAGCATGTGACAAGGTATGTCCAACACACTCGCAAAGATTGAAAGCAATCAAAAATTCATTTGAACATCGAACGATGGGTTCACCCTTTCAAACAATTTTGATTGACCTGATATCGACGCAGGCAAACACGGCAGTAGGTCATTTGCCAGTGCGGGAAATGGAAGGGCCTGCCGCCATCGCGCAAGAAAAAACAAAATGCACGCGGATCGTGATGCTCGAGCACTCAGCTCAGCCGCCATCGCCATCCTCCAGAGAAAACAAGCACGAGTATCGTGCCGTGCTTAGGGCAGAGAGGCGGTTAGCAAACCATCCCGGGATGAAATTTTGCACTTCATTAGAGTTACATCCTCTTAGGTTTACATCCGTTAGGGTAACATCCATGATGGATGTAATCCATCATGGATGAAAAATTGCAGGCTACATCCTTAGTGGTAAAGCTCAAGACAATAATTCATCCAGTTAGGGATTATACCTGGCATATTTTTCATCCGGTATGGATGAAATTCAAAACATATTCCATTAGGGATTAGAAAGAAGGTATTTCCAAACCAGGTGGGCTTAGGAAATTTTTTGTTAATCCCAAACAGATAATTGGAGAGAGGGAGAGAGAGGGAGAGAGGGGGCGCCCACCATCCAACCCCTGGTATGGCAATCCCTTATGGAGTGAGTGTGGTATGCACTCACCCCGTAAGGGAGTGCATACCAGACCCATTCTCATAAGGCTCTCCCTCTACAATGTAGTTCTATCCTTGGACTTGAATACCAAAAAGATAAAAGGTCTACATTCTCGCTGCCCTCAGATCACGAGTGAACATTGGCATAGCATAAATCAAACTTGGCAAGAATATAGAGTCATGCGTTTTCCATGTTACCTCTTATCTTGTCAACAAGCTCTTGTAAAGAAGCAGAGACCAAGGAAGGATCTCGGTGCGATGTAGTTTTATCTTTGGTTAAAAATCTACAGTCTGTGCTTCCCAAGTCAAGAGAAAATATGGACAAGACATTCATATAGCTGGGCACGCAAGAGTTCAGAAATTACAAGTGTTCTTCAACCGATGGCAGTAAATTACTGCACATTTTTCCACCATATCAGCCAACTTTATGGTTAGAACCGTTTTTCCAAAGGTATGAATAAGAACTTGTGCTCTTCAGCCAGTGGCAGTAGTCTACTGCTCGTGATTCACAACATGAACATGTGAATAAGAGCATTGGCAGCAATCTGTTGCCCATCTTTTCACCATATCAGCCAGCTTTATGGTTTTAAAACCAGATTTCCTTAAGGTATGAAAAAAGGACATATCACGTTACACCTGGGCATTTTTTTAGTGGTGCTATAAAGAGCAAACCCACATCCAAGAGAAGTATTAAAGCCCACGAGTAGGGAAGGCTTTTCATCATAAGGGATCTGATGCTGACATAAGGCATCAACTACAGGTTACCAGTTAACACGAGGAATGTGCATTGACCGGATCATGTAGAAGGTGTACACACATACTCTAACAGGCTGTTTTACCCGGGCCTAGCTCATAATATCAGTATGCAAGAAACCCTTAGATGTTCTTCAAGTAATATCAGCAATGTCTTTCTCTCGTTGTCCAATCCGCCAACAAATTTTTGTTGGAGAGGATCATCATACCTTATGAGGGATTTGTTGCTCCACACTACTGTCATGGAGGTATAGGGGGCTGATACCCCGTGGCTTTCCTAGACCTCTGCAAAAGCCATTAAAGGTGTTAGTACATCATAGTAAGAAAACTGGAAAATGGTAGGTGAGAGAGAGAGAGCGTGTGTACAGAAACCACTAAGTACGCTGGTCAAGAATAGAGAGGGAAGATACTATGTCTTGTCGGGACATGGACAAGACCAAACAAGGTCTTTGTCAAATTAACGACAAATCAGCCTCATAACAAGGCACTATCTAACTTCACCTTCCATAGGCAGTATCTTACCTGATAAAAACCCATGTCATCTTCCTGAGAACACATGAAAAATTAGGGTGGGAGGGTGGGATTTCCAAGACAACCATCACCCTAGATTCAGATGTCATTCATCGTTGAAGGAGTCTTGTTTTTCTTATAAAACAATCGGGACCAACACCACCTTTGGTACATACCAGATCAGCATAAACACTTGAGCCTTTAAGAATGAGTTGCAGGTGTTGCAATTCCAAGAGCCCAGACCAGCCAGCATGCTATGTCTATGTTCCATGAATGCACAAAGGTCTGGATCTGGTTTTCCAATCATCTCTCCAAAACTCAATCAGAGTGGAGTGCTACAATGAGCATAATCAGAACTTTATAGACAACACCAGCTCAAAGGGTATTCCAAAAGGCTAGTTTGATAAGTTAAACCAGCCCCTATGTATTTTGAAAAAGCCCAACAAGACCACTGCTTGGTATTCTTCCAAGTCAAGTACAGCTTGGTACTTTCCAAGTTAACATAGTAAAACTGAACCTGTTTCAAATTCAAAGGATGGTTCCAATGGCATCGCTTAAAACAGGTGTTATGTAATCTGAAAAGCCCATCACGCCAGCTGCTTGGTAATCTCTAAGTTAAAACAGTGTAACCATGGCTGTTTTAAATTTAGAACTCTGACCTCAATGTTCAAAAAGTACCGCTTGGTACTTACCGTGTTAAATCAGCATAAGAAGGCCTATCTTAAGCATCATTGGATAGCCTTATAAGGTCTGGAGATGGTACTCCAGCACCATATCAAAATGCAGCCGAAGCTCAGACTGGTATCATGCCAGAAAACTGATTTACAATCAGGTCGAAAACCCCACTAATATGGTGCCAAAGTTCAGACCGGTATCATACCAGAAAACTGACTTATAATCAGGTTACAACCCATAAAAACCAAAACGGATTAAGGTCGAGAGGCCGAATCGTATCAGATGCCCCACTGAAGCAGTATGTAACGTCAATCGTCACCATCACCAAGTCCTTTGATCATCTGCAAACTGAAAAAATACACATCAAGTGAAGACCCTCACCTGTGCCCGTCCCAAAAACCACCACATCAAGATGTGTGTTAGTGAGGATGCACGAGGTGAGTGCTGTCTTGGAAATCCCACCCTCCCACCCTAATTTTTCATGTGTTTTCAGGAAGATGACATGAGTTTTTATCAGGTAAGATACTGCCTATGGAAGGTGAAGTTAGATAGTGCCTTGTTATGAGGCTGATTTGTTGTTAATTTGACAAAGACCTTGTTTGGTCTTGTCCATGTCCCGACAAAGACATAGTATCTTCCCTCTCTATTCTTGACCAGTGTACTTAGTGGTTTCTGTACACACGCTCTCTCTCTCTCTCACCTGCCATTTTCCAGTTTTCTTACTATGATGTACTAACACCTTTAATGGCTTTTGCAGAGGTCTAGGAAAGCCACGGGGTATCAGCCCCCTATACCTCCATAACAATAGTGTGGAGCAACACATCCCTCATAAGGTATGATGATCCTCTCCAACAAAAATTTGTTGGCGGATTGGACAACGAGAGAAAGACATTGCTGATATTACTTGAAGAACATCTAAGGGTTTCTTGCATACTGATATTATGAGCTAGGCCCGGGTAAAACAGCCTGTTAGAGTATGTGTGTACACCTTCTACATGATCCGGTCAATGCACATTCCTCGTGTTAACTGGTAACCTGTAGTTGATGCCTTATGTCAGCATCAGATCCCAGCAGACTACTGCCACTGGCTGAAGAACACAAGTTCTTATTCATACCTTTGGAAAAACGGTTCTAACCATAAAGTTGGCTGATATGGTGGAAAAATGTGCAGTCATTTACTGCCATCGGTTGAAGAACACCTGTAATTTCCGAACTCTTGCGTGCCCAGCTATATGAATGTTTGGTCCATATTTTCTCTTGACTTGGGAAGCAGAGACTGTAGCTTTTTAACCAAAGATAAAACTACATCGCACCGAGATCCTTCCTTGGTCTCTACTTCTTTACAAGAGCTCGTTGACAAGATAAGAGGTAACATGGAAAACGCATGACTCTATATTCTTGCCAAGTTTGATTTATGCTATGCCAATGTTCACTCGTGATCTGAGGGCAGCGAGAATGTAGACCTTTTATCTTTTTGGTATTCAAGTCCAAGGATAGAATTACATTGTCGAGGGAGAGCCTTATGAGAATGAGTATGGTATGCACTTCCTTACGGGGTGAGTGCATACCACACTCACTCCATAAGGGATTGCCATACCAGGGGTTGGATGGTGGGCGCCCCCTCTCTCCCTCTCTCTCCCTCTCTCCAATATCTGTTTGGGATTAACAAAAAAATTCCTAAGCCCACCTGGTTTGGAAATACCTTCTTTCTAATCCCTAATGGAATATGTTTTGAATTTCATCCATACTGGATGAAAAATATGCCAAGTATATTCCCTAACTGGATGAATTATTGTCTTGAGCTTTACCACTAAGGATGTAGCCTACGACGGATTACATCCATCCTGGATGTTACCCTAACGGATGTAACTCTAATGAAGTGCAAAATTTCTTCCCGGGATGGTTTGCTAACCGCCTCTCTGCCCTAAGCACGGCACGATACTCGTGCTTGTTTTTCTCTGGAGGATGGCGATGGCGGCTGAGCTGAGTGCTCGAGCATCACGATCCGCGTGCATTTTGTTTTTTCTTGCACGATGGCGGCAGGCCCTTCCATTTCCCGCACTGGCAAATGACCTACTGCCGTGTTTGCTTGCAATCTTTCTTATTCATGAAGCAACAGCGCTCATAAGGTGATGGGGGAAGTATCATGCACTTTGTAAATATGCAATTTGTCCTCAAGTATCCCAATTTGTTGCATTCTGCTGTGATCTCTTCAGATTCAGGTGTTGAATGCCGCAGCGTCCCACTCCACAAACGATTAAAGTTCTTTGTGGTGTCCATCTATGTTTTACTTTTGATCAATTTGCTCGCTGTAGAATGCATGTTGGACATGGATAGCAACTATGAAGACCTGTTACTCACCTCGTGCATTCTCACTAACACACATCTTGATGTGGTGGTTTTTGGGACGGGCACAGGTGAGGGTCTTCACTTGATGTGTATTTTTTCAGTTTGCAGATGATCAAAGGACTTGGTGATGGTGACGATTGACGTTACATACTGCTTCAGTGGGGCATCTGATACGATTCGGCCTCTCAACCTTAATCCGTTTTGGTTTTTATGGGTTGTAACCTGATCATAAGTCAGTTTTCTAGTATGATACCAGTCTGAACTTTGGCACCATATTAGTGGGGTTTTCGACCTGATTGTAAATCAGTTTTCTGGCATGATACCAGTCTGAGCTTCGGCTGCATTTTGATACGGTGCTGGAGTACCATCTCCAGACCTTATAAGGCTATCCAATGATGCTTAAGATAGGCCTTCTTATGCTGATTTAACACGGTAAGTACCAAGCGGTACTTTTTGAACATTGAGGTCAGAGTTTTAAATTTAAAACAGCCCTGGTTACACTGTTTTAACTTAGAGATTACCAAGCAGCTGGCGTGATGGGCTTTTCAGATTACATAACACCTGTTTTATGGTTGCCAAGCGATGCCATTGGAACCATCCTTTGAATTTGAAACAGGTTCAGTTTTACTATGTTAACTTGGAAAGTACCAAGCTGTACTTGACTTGGAAGAATACCAAGCAGTGGTCTTGTTGGGCTTTTTCAAAATACATAGGGGCTGGTTTAACTTATCAAACTAGCCTTTTGGAATACCCTTTGAGCTGGTGTTTGTTGGAGGACTGTCTGGGACTTAGACACTTTTACTAGATCTGTGGGGTACCCTTAATTTTTGCACAGCCTGAGACCAACAGGAGCCTTAGGGGTGACAGCAATGCACTTTAGGGGGGGTTATACAGCCCGTCACAGCCAACACAGCCCGTCACAGTCCGACACAGCTCGTCACAGCCAACACAGCCCGTCACAGTCCAACACAGCCAGTCACAGCCAACACAGCCCGTCACAGCTTTGCACAGCCGACACAGCCCGACACAGCCCAACACAGTCGCACAGCCAGTCATAGCCCGACACAACCGGTCACAGTTTCACACAACCAGTCACAGCTTGACACAGTTGTCACGACCATAGGGAACGGATAGCAGGACAGGGAACGACTGTGGGGAACAACACCTGCGAATGGAACATGTTAGTTCATGGATGACGGTTAGTGAGGGAAACGGTTAGAACAACGGGTAGGAAGATAAAGCTAGGAGCAAGGACTGGAAAAGGATGAATTCTTGGATCACTTCTTGGGGGAACCGCTGCTGGGGGAGGGACTTCGGACATCATTGGGAGAAATGAGGCAGAGAGCGTATCTCTGAGCAGAAAGAGGGAGAGCACGGAGTAGGAGGAGGACGATCTGTTGATGCTTAATGAATGCAGGCAGTAGAATTGTAATGTAGAGCAGATTAGAGACTCCATGGCTTCAGCCTGATACTTGATAGATATTAATCTGATACACACTTCATACTCACACTATGTAGAGAGATCTGAGTGAAGCTGTGGAATGAATGGATGAGTTGATGGAATCCGATAGATTGATGAAGCAAACTGATACTTAATTACCAACAGTAAGATAATTAGCTAACATGAATGTGAGAAGGAAAACAAATAGGAAACACCCCCATGATACACTAGCTGTAGGTCATGACTGAATGTTCTGAGCGGGCTGAGTACTTAGAGATTTCCAACTCTTCTATCTTGGAGTTTCCGCCTCGGATAGCGAAGGGATGGGTGAGTAAAAGCCGCGCGACATTTAGCGACCATACTGGGGAACTGGGTCATGAACAACCAGATGTGACAGGCATCTGGTGGGATCATGGTGGTTGGAGAATTAAAGAATTTGATGTGAATCAAATTCCTTGTGAAACTGAGAAGAAAAGATTGTCCAAACGATTCTTCCAGAGGTTTTTGGAATTGCCAGACGGTTGTAAAGAAAACATTTTGAAGAGAGTGCATGATGCTGACCCTGAGTGGGGTCTGGAGAAAGGAGTGATAAAGATTTATCAGGTGGCCTGTAGAGGAAGAGCACGTTGGTTACCAACATTGGTTTATGTGATAGCATTGCTATCCATTAAGCGAGTAGAGTTTGAAGGCTGGGAGGAAAGAAAAGTGAATGTTTATACTCATATGCATGAAGAGCTTGTACTGGTAAAGAATTGGATTCCAAAGGATATTTTGTGGATCAAACTCACACCAAGAACAGCTCTCCAGACTTGTTTGCCATATGGTTATATGGTAACGGAGACTTCAAGTATAGCCAAGGGTGCATTGAAGCTTGAAAGAAACCCAGGCATATACGAGAGATATTACAGAAGAGAGTTTTGGTTAGTGCCACATTAAAAAGAAATGAAAGACATGGGACATGAGTGATGAAAGAGAAGCTAGACGCCAGAGATATTCAGCAAAAAGATAAAGCTATCTGAAAGCTAATTATCCATATCTTTGGGAGAGAGGAATAGACATAGGGGAATCATCTGGACCTCTCACACCATTAAGATCAGAGAGTACATCACCCATACCGAAAGAACTAGAGTTGGATGCCACTCCTTCTGTTTTTTTGCAAGAAAGATTAAGGGAATTGGTACGGGAAGAAGATCAATCACGAGGTGAAAGATCTGAGGTACATCCCTGGATAAAAGATTTGACAGAAATCTTTGATAAGAGTTGGCATGGAACACCAAAAGCAGGAACTCCAGTTTCTGAATCGGAAGGTGAAGAAGGAGGAGAGGATGTGGCAGAGCCAACGGAGAGTTCAGACTCTCCAACACCATTGCAGTTGAGTTACATGAGTGAAGAAGAAACCCAAGGGCAGAACTTGGAGGATGAAAACAGAGAGAAGAAATTGGAAGAGGAAGAGTATGAAGAAGTAGACCCAACAGCTGAGGTTGAGACTACAACCAGGACATCCCAACCCGTTGGACCTGGATCAAGTGGAGCACTTGGTCACAGGCCAACGAAGGTGTCGGCTCAGGGGGATCAGGCGGGCTGCCTGGATCTGGCTCTGGGGGGACAGGGAGTGTGGGAAGTAGTGCAACGGAAGCTGGGAATACTGTGAATATCGTGGGGCCAGTAGCAGGGAGTGCTCAAGGGCCACCACTTGGTGAAAGATCCACCATAACAACAACAGGTCCTGAAGGACCAGCACCAGCAAGGGTGCCAGTACCTGTCAGTGGGCAGAAGGTAGGGCCACAGATGGCGTTACAACCAACACGGGCAAAACCACCTTTTCCAATATATTCAGGAAAAGGGGATCCCGATGTACACATTAGCCAATTTGAGCACATGTGTATAGTGAACAATGAGAATGGCGATGATGCCAAGATGAGATTGTTTCCTTGTTCACTTATCAAAAAAGCAAGTGAATGGTATGCAAGATTCCCTGATAATCATTTCCTAACCTGGAATGGCTTGAATACAACATTCCGAAATGGGTTCAGGACAAGTAAAACTGAGGATGAAGTGTATGGAAGTTTACAACAGTTAAAGCAAAAGAAGCATGAAACTGTTGAGGAGTATATGGAAAAGATGGAATTGATGATGAAAAAGCTGGCTGCAGTACTAGCACCAGGTTTACAGAAGACTTGGTTTGTGAGTGGATTAAGACCAGAGTTGCAAAAGAAAGTGGATATGTTACCCCATAATACATTGGAGGAGGCATTTGAAATTGCAAACAGAATTGAGCAATTGGGAATGCTCAGGAGAGAGAAAAAGGAGGAAGAGGACTCTAAGGATGAGTCAGATGAAGAAGAAGAGCAAGAACTAAAAAGGAAGAGTAAGAGAAAGGAGAAGTTGAAAAGGGATAACTATGAGAAAAGATTTGAAGAAATCTTGAAGAAGTATGCCACAGAGGCTGCAACACATTGGAGGAAGGGTGTATGGTGTGCAAAGTGCTAGAATGAAGGCCATACCACCACAGAATGCCACATGAAGGAGAAACATTGTACTATCTGTAAAATGGATAACCATTCTACTGAGAATTGTTACTACAACAGAAGGACAGTTGCAAGAGAACCTAGGCAAGTAAGGGTGCATCAGGTGCAGCCCCAGCCAAGAAGAAACAATGATCATGACCACTATGGTAGGTCTGGTGGTTATAACAATGGCATGGAAGGAGAGGTAATTCAAGAGGGAATTACCAAGGAAATTCCAGAGGCAACTATCAGGGTAATCCAAGGGGGAACTACCAACCCGGGAATCAGGATTACAGAAATAATCCAAGAGCAGACCAAGGGCGAGGACCCAATGGTGAAGAACTATGTTACTATTGTAATCAGCCAGGACATCGCAAGGCAACCTGTTCATTCTGGATAAGACACCAGAATGAGATGAGAGCTCCTGTGAATGAGGGCCCAATGGTGGCAGCTCACATGGTTAGGCCATGTGTTGTACCAGAAGTAAGTACAATGATAATAACCAGAAGCAAAGCCAAATTAATACCTCCAGTAGTTGAGGAAGATGATGATAATGAAGGTGGCAGTGATATGCCTGAAGATGAAGAGACTTGGAAAGATGAGAAAGAACTGCACAAGGAAGTGGCAGATACCATAAGGGAAATGCAGAAGAGTACTGATATTCCTGTGGCAGATTCCTCTGATTCTGATGGAGAAGAAGAAGTGAGTGAGGATGAAAGGAAGAAAGAAGATGCAGACATGCAAAGTAATGAAGAGACTTTGGCTGAAGTAATATGCCAGACCAAAGCAGAGATTACCATTGGACAGCTATTGGCTGTGGCACCTTATTGTAGGCACAGGCTGTATCAAGCAATCAATCAAATTGCCCAGGAGACAGGAAACACAGACCTGAATAGCAAGGTGACCAGTTATAATGTGAAGCCGGAAGAGCGAGAAACAGTCATGGACTTGATGATTCTATGCCAGTAATCCAATTGAGAATTGGAAGCACAGAACTAACTGATGTACTGATAGATGGAGGTTCTGGAGTAAATATCATGACAGACCAATTAAGGAAGGAGCTTGGTCTAAGTAACATGAAACCAGCCCCATTTACAATAACAATGGCAGATCAAAGAAGTGTACAACCATTGGGATTAATAAGAGGAGTTAAGATACAGATACAGAAGATGATCTTTATGATCACGGTAACTGTGTTGAAGATGGATGAAGTCATGGAGGCTTACTCCTTATTATTGGGACGTCCGTGGCTGAAACAGGCCAGGGTATTCCATGACTGGAATTCTCAGTTACTAACCGTGCATAATGGGATACACGAGATGCAAATTACCACAAAGAAATCTAGTAGATTACCTGCTACGAGAAGACCTCGAGGGGTCAGAGAGTATGACTGGATGAGGAGCAGGAAGCTACCTTGTTTGCAGCACACCCAGAGTGGGAGCAGGTTGCGGAGATGCGGCTGGAAAGCCTAAGTTGTTTAAGAGGTATCTGCTGTGGTGTAGTGTCAGCAACACCAACTGAAGAGGAAACCAGCAGTTACCCATCACATTTCTATGAAGAAAGAGAAGGAGAATGGAAATCCTAGAGGAACCAGCCATGTGAGTTTACAGGATGAAGTGGTGACTGGTTGGACAATCACAGCTGATGAGCACGTGAGGGAAGTGAATGTGGGAACTAAAGAGGAACCGAGGATGGTGAAGGTAGGAGCTGATTTGGAGCTAGAATTCTTTGAAGAAGCTAAGAGCTTGTTCATCAAATACAGAGATGTATTTGCTTGGAGCTATGAGGATCTAAAAGGGATACCACCTGAAATCTGTCAGCATAAGATTGAACTGGAACCAGGGTCAGTACCAATCAAGCAGGCAAGGTACAGAATGAATCCCAACTACGCACAGAAGGTTGGAGAAGAGATCAAGAAGTTGGCTGAGGCTAAGTTTATATACCCAATAGAGTATACAACTTGGTTGTCACCCATTGTGATAGTTCCCAAGAAGAATGGTAAACTAAGAGTATGTGTGAACTACAAGAAGCTGAATGCTTGTACGAAGAAAGATCATTTCCCTTTGCCATTCACAGAAGCAGTATTGGACACTGTGGCAGGCCATGAGATGTACTCATTCATGGATGGCTTCAGTGGTTATAATCAAGTGCAAGTGGCAGAAGAAGATCAAGGAAAGACAGCTTTCATCACAGACTGGGTGCTTATGCATACAAAGTCATGCCCTTTGGACTTTGTAATGCACCAGCAACCTTTCAGAGAGTGATAAGTGAATCTTTTCATGAGTATCTGGATGATTTCATGCAGGTGTTCTTGGATGATTTCAGTGTGTACAGCTCTAAGAATGAGCACTTGCATAAATTGGAGTTATGTCTGGCCAGATGCAGGATGAGAGGTCTGGGCCTGAATCCAGAGAAGTGTACTTTTGTGTGAACTCAGGGGTGCTTTTGGGACACATTGTGTGTAAGAGGGGACTTCTTGTGGATCCCAGGAAGACAGAGGCCATTAAAGCCTCTCCACCACCAGTGAATGTTAAGAGTCTAAGGAGATTCCTTGGGCAAACCAGTTATTACAGAAGATTTGTCAAAAGGTATGCACAAATAGCAGCACCATTGAGCAAGCTTCTGAAGAAAGATGCAGTGTTTGCATGGACAGCTGAATGTCAACAAGCTTTTGAGGAACTTACACTGTCAGTAACAAGTGCTGATTAACCCTCACTGGCATGTAGTATTTCATGTTCACTGTGATGCATCAGGAGAAGCGTTGGGAGCGGTGTTAGCCCAGAATGTTACAAGAAAATAGATTCACCTGTGTACTATGCTAGCAGGTTGATGAACAGTGTTGAAAGGAACTATAGCACAACTGAAAGAGAAGCACTGGCAATGATTTATGCAGTCAAAAAATTCAGGCATTACCTATTGGGAAGAAAGTTTATGTTTTATGTGGATCACCAGGCTCTGATATATCTGGTGAACAAACCTTTGATAAGTGGAAGGATAGCGAGGTGGTTAATAATCTTGCATGAGTTTGAGTTCGAAGTTGTTTACAAGCCTGGCCGTTTGCATCTTGTGGCAGATCATTTGTCACGACTAACAACAGGAGAGGCCGCCACAGGAGTAGACGATCAGTTACCTGATGCGAGTTATTTGTAATGGAGGTGCAAGGAAGTGCAGATGAAGGTTAGATTGGCAGTGGCCAATCAGATACTACCTTACTCATGGTCAATGCCCACCTAGTTATGGTAAGGAGCAGAGGAAGAGAATCGCTATCAAAGCTTTACCTTATACTATGGTAGGAAGCAGAATGTATAAGCTAGGACCTGATGGAGTACTAAAACGATGCTTGTACCACCATGAAGTAAATAAAGTTTTGGAGGAAGTTCATAAAGGAGTGGCTGGAGGTCATTTTGGAGAAGAGACTACCAGTAGGAAGATACTACTCGCAGGTTACTGGTGGCCTACTTTGTTCAAAGATGTACACAAGTATTGTCAGAGTTGTGATGAATGTCAGAGGCTAGGACCTTTGCAGAGATCTGGAAGGATGGCCTTGCATCCTACAATGCCTATGGAACCATTTCAGAAATGGGGACTAGACTTTGTTGGACGATTAACCCACCAGCCAAGAATACACGGAACAGGTACATAATTACAGCCACTGATTATACTACGAAGTGGGTGGAAGCTAAAGCTTTGAGGGACAACACAGCCAAGTCCACAGCAAGGTTCCTATATGAGAACATACTTACACGATTTGGCTGTCCCTTGGAATTTATCAGTGATCAGGGAAGTCACTTCATTAATGAGACCATTGAATTATTGACTAAAGAGTTCATGATTGTGCATAGGAAGAGTACAACATATTACCCACAGGGTAATGGACAGGCAGAGGCTACCAACAAAATACTATGTACTATCTTGGCTAAGATAGTCAATGCAAACAGAACGGATTGGATACAAAGCTGCTGACAGCTTTGTGGTCATACAGGACTTCATATAAAGTCATCACTAAGTATATACCATTCCAATTAGTTTATGGTATGGAAGCCTTACTTCCAGTGGAATTCCTGTTACCTACCATGAGAACGGAGTGGGGAAAGAGAATGGAATTGCAAGATTCCATTAAGGTCAGGAAACATGAATTATACCATGTGGAAGAAGTACGTGCTGATGCAGCTGATAATATGACAAGAATTCAGATGAAGAGGAAGGAACAGTTTGACGAAAATAAGTTAAAAACTTTTAAGACGGGAGATTTGGTTCTATGGTTGCAGAAGAAGGGAAAAATTAAAGCTTCTAAGCTTAAATCACCATGGAAAGGACCTTATGTCATACAAAAGATGTATGATAACAACACTGCCATGTTACAAACCATTAACAAAGAAATGCTGGGAAGAGTCAATGCCAATAAGTTAAAGGGATACAGTGGTATCCATGACAAACCATTGCAGCATGATTTGCATGTTGAAACGCAAGAGCAGTCACGGGCTGCGCCAGTGTTACCAACGGAGTATGGAGCACTTGTCGCTAGGCCAAGCATATATGACCAGGGCGGGCAGAACAAACGTGACACAGCCTATCACAGCCCATCAAGGCGAAACACAGCCTATCACAGTCCATCACGACGTGACACAGCCTATCACAGCCTATCAAGGCGAAACACAGCCTATCACAGCCCATCAAGGCAAAACACAGCCTATCACAGCCCAGCACGGCGCAACACAGCCTATTACAACCTACCACCGCGTGTCACAGCCTATCACAGCTTACCACAGTGCATCACAGCCTATCACAGCTTACCACAGTGCATCACAGCCTATCACAGCGTACCACAGTATGACACAACCTGTCACAGCTCAACACAGCCTACTAGGGTTACACGATCCATAGAATCAGTGACAGGTGGACGCCCAATAACTTCAGGAAAATGGCCGACGGAAGAAAGGACGGAAACCGGTTTAAAAATAGATACGTGGAAGTCAGGGCGCGACACACAGCTGAGAAGGAAGTGCAAGAACAGGTGTCATCAAGAAAGAGGACAAAGATGGCCGTCAAAGTACCTACTTAGCGCGTCAATTCGGATGAATGGCGGGCCCATTAATGAATACGGAAAAAGGGGAACGGAACAAACAACAAGTACAGAAAAACGAAATTCTTGTCACATGTGTGATCCTAGTGGACAATCCAGCAGGGAAAGCCCACTAAAGAAAATTAAATTTAAAATCCAGTCACAGCGGTTACAGCCAATTGAAAACCAAAAAAAGGATCAAGAAATTAAAGGGAATTTAAGCACAAGAGTCGGCGTCGTTCTAAGTAACGGGCGTCTCGACGGGACAAACCATCAATGCTATAGCTTGGAAGCTATGGAGGAACTAACAGACTATACGCTCGCAATATTACTTACGCAGTGGCATAGACACGAAAGAATAGAGCGAAGCTTTTCTCTTGATCGATGCTTGCAAGCCCCGCAGGCTTACAAGAAATTACCCATAGCTTTTTGTGGCAACCATACGTTTATGCTTTGTGCCTTGCAAGCATTTCTTCAATTGTTACAGCCAAAATATTTCTGTGGGTCTAGAATGAAGAGAGTGAGAGGAATGGAGGAAATCAAGGTGAAGAGCACCACAATCCGGCAGAAACAAACGATTGCTACTCCACAGGCGGTACAGTTACTGAAGGAGCTGCGATTGCAAGGATTGCAAAGCAAAGATTGGACATTGCACCATAGACAATACATGTTACAATTCTTGCAGAACTTTGAGCCAAGGACAGGAGCAACAATGGTGAAGGGAGTTGAATTAGTAATTACTCCCCTATACCTACAGTAATTGTTTCGATTGCCAGCAGGTCAAGTGCATGTGGAGGAGCACAGGGCAAGACTGCAAATAGGGGACTTATTCCAAGAAGGGAGTTTCTTTAAAACTCAAGGTTATGCTTGTACCAAGGCCGTGTACCCAGGGCTAAGGGAGGTAGGCCAGGTATTGAACGTTCTGTTTGCCATGAAACAGAACCAGCAGTATTTGAGCAGATCCTTCACAGAAGAAATACTCAAAGCCCTGAGAGGAGAAGAGGTAGAATGGGCGGACATAATGTACAACGCACTGGTAGAGGAGATGAAAAGATTACAGGGTACTGCCGCAAAATCTCCTATCATAGTGTCTGGCCCAATCATTGCTCAAATAATTCTTGATTCTGGCATACTTGATGCTCGAGAAAGAAAGGAGATGGGAGTGTTTGAGCCAGAAACCACTGCAATGGAAGAGCAAGGCTCTTCACACAGTGAGGGTGGACTGGCAGGGCAACCCGAGAATAAGAGACAGAGGCGGGGAAAGACTGTAGTGGCGGATCCACTGGCTTCACGGAATCCGCATGATAATGTTTCCCAAGTTTTTGTGCAGGAAGGGGCACAGCAGCACATAGAACTGCTATTACTGGAAGCAGGACCTTCAGAGAGGGAAGAGGAAGTTACTTCAGTATCACAGCAGCCAGAGGATCGGCTTGTCACAAGGTTACCACAAGTTGTCCATGCAGTTCAACCAGAAATAATTGATTTAGAAAAGAAGGGTTAGATATTCCCACTACAGAACAGGTGGTGGCAGAAATTGAGAAGGGGGACCTTCTCTATGAATATTCTGGTATGGTCAAGGACATAGTGATTCCGGAGGTGCAACGGTTGTCCAAGGGAAACCCTGCGGTGCATATAATACACACACCTGTGAAGGAGGTACCACAGGTAGAATGTCAAAACACTGCAGCACCGGTGACGGATGAAGTGGTTCAGGAAGAAAATCTGGTGGGGCAATGGCCTGAATGGTTCGTAAGGCATCACACTGTTGAGGATCAGGGAGAACAGCAGCAAGCTCACCAAGATGACCCTCAACAGGCTATGCTTATGAGTTCCATAAGCAGGACACTGAATTTGTTGGGTACTTATGTCAAATCCCATGTTCCCACTACTCAATTGGCAGCTTTGAGGGAGGAACTCAGGAAAGATTTTGAGGCTCGACTTGCCACAGAGGCACATCCTGGAGTTGCAACAAACGGACATGGCCAATAGAAATGAAATCTCGGTCACTAACAAGGCTTGGAAGGAAGCCAATAATCTACTTGTTACCTATGCAAATTTGGTTGAACCTCATGCGAAGTGCATGGAGGCTTTACAACAGCAGTTAGATGTGTACAAACTTAGAGAGGAGCACACTCTCAGAGGAACCACAAGCAACTTGGTGGATAACCACCTTATGCAGGTCTGGTTAGCACAAGGGCCAGTGGAGGGCAAAGCACCACGAAAGCTCACCCAAAGCGAGATGAATGAGCTCAGGCTGCAAGTGCAGAACATTGCCACAACTACTATAGACAATGTCTATAGTAGGATAGCGGAGTTACAGGAGGATGTAGACGGCCTGCAGACTCAAGTGGAGGACCTCACTTCAAATATCGACAAGAGAGTCTATATACCTGAGGAACAACTAATGGCTTCTTATTTACAAGCCAGAACTTTGGCTTTTCAGTCTTCTTCACAGGAGGTGCAGGAGATGCCAATGGTACAAGAGCCAGTACCACCAACACCACAACAAGTCACTGTGCCAGTTGACCCTTTTGTTAATACAGCCACACCACAGCCACCACAGCCTGAGGTATGGGGGAATGCTGCTTTTAACCCACCTAAAACTCCAGCTGCAAGGGAGTACAGTAGGGCTATGATTATGTCCTTCAACCAAATTCCCATTGTGTTGGATTTGGCTTGGAAAGAATTTAGTCCTCCGCAATCATTAGCACATTACTATCAAATCATGCGCATTTGGCTGCCAGTGGCAACTAGGACTAAAGTTCTTCCGAACAATCGACCAATAGAGGATCATCACTTTACACAATACTGGCATGAGGCAGGTACCATGTTGAAGGAATTAATTGCCTTCCAAGTTGTACATGGATTCATTTATACCAAGACCAAGGAGGTAGCAAGTATTGTCATGGGCTGTGGGGTATACTACGCTGCTTGTTTTCTGGTACATTACCACATTGAGCAGCACAAGATACAATCGCGCTTTCTGAGTTATTCCAGTGGGGATCATTGGGTTCTTACCTTCAGTGCCACCTCATATGTACCTATATGAGGCAAAAGTTATGATGCAAAAGGATTCTCAAATTCGTTCATGGTTTCATGCGGCCTGGAACAATTTGTCAACACAGAAATTCGGCCCTGATGATATTTTCTTTAAGGGACATGAGGCATGGAAATACTTGCACAATTCACAAGTTATTGGTACCCCACTCACCTGGACAGACAAGGAGCTCAGCGTCTTCACCAATTTTACCATTCAGCGTTTACAGCAAGTTTTAAAGTTTAAACTTCCAGACATGATAGGACAACATTATATGCCCCAGAGGATTCCACAAAAAGTTCGGCAGTTAAAACACTTGAGAGGCGATGAGGATTCTGATACAACTGTTTCTTCAGCGGACTCTTTTGACATGGGAGAAGACTATGCAATTCAGATGGCAGAGAAGAAACGACGGGGGTCTCCTATGCCTGAAAGATTACCTCGATATCAGCCTCCGGAGGGCCTTACATATCCAGGTAGTGTTCAATCATCTCCGTCAATCAGTGACAGACCTCGGGCTCGTACACACAGTCCGCCACGAAACTCTCAACGTCATAAAGGTGCTCGCTCACAAAGGTTTGCTAATCCCAATCAGTAAACCGTGAGGACACGGCTTTTTGAGAGGGGAAAGGGTAATGTTGGAGGACTGTCTGGGACTTAGACACTTTTACTAGATCTGTGGGGTACCCTTAATTTTTGCACAGACTGAGACCAACAGGAGCCTTAGGGGTGACAACAGCGCACTTTAGGGGGGGGGTTACACAGCCCGTCACAGCCAACACAACCCATCACAGTCCGGCACAGCTCGTCACAGCCAACACAACCCGTCACAGTCCAACACAGCCAGTCACAGCCAACACAGCCCGTCACAGCTTCGCACAGCCGACACAGCCCGACACAGCCACACAGCCAGTCACAGCCCGACACACCCAACACAGTCGCACAGCCAGTCACAGCCCGACACAGCCGGTCACAGCCGGTCACAGTTTCACACAGCCAGTCACAACTTGACACAGCTGTCACGACCATAGGGAATGGATAGCAGGACTGGGAACGACTGTGGGGAACAACACCTGTGAATGGAACATGTTAGTTCACGGATGATAGTTAGTGAGGGAAACGGTTAGAACAACGGGTAGGAAGATAAATCTAGGAGCAAGGACTGGAAAAGGATGAATTCTTGGATCACTTCTTGGGGGAATCGCTGCTAGGGGGGGGACTTCGGACATCACTCGGAGAAATGAGGCAGAGAGCGTATCTCTGAGCAGAAAGAGGGAGAGCACGGAGTAGGAGGAGGACAATCTGTTGATGCTTAATGAATGCAGGCAGTAGAATTGTAATGTAGAGCAGATTAGAGACTCCATGGCTTCAGCCTGATACTTGATAGATATTAATCTGATACACACTTCATACTCACACTATGTAGAGAGATCTGAGTGAAGCTGTGGAATGAATGGATGAGTTGATGGAATCCGATAGATTGATGAAGCAAACTGATACATAATTATCAACAGTAAGATAACTAGCTAACATTAATGTGAGAAGGAAAACAAATAGGAAACACCCCCATGATACACTAGCTGTAGGTCATGACTGAATGTTCTGAGCGGGCTGAGTACTTAAAGATTTCCAACTCTTCTATCTTGGAGTTTCCGCCTCGGAGAGCGAAGGGATGGGTGAGTAAAAGCCGCGCGACAGTGTTGTCTATAAAGTTCTGATTATGCTCGTTGTAGCACTCCACTCTGATTGAGTTTTGGAGAGTTGATTGGAAACCCAGATCCAGACCTTTGTGCATTCATGGAACATAGACATAGCATGTTGGCTGGTCTGGGCTCTTGGAATTGCAACACATGCAACTCATTCTTAAAGGCTCAAGTGTTTATGCTGATCTGGTATGTACCAAAGGTGGTGTTGGTCCCGATTGTTTTATAAGAAAAACAAGACTCCTTCAACGATGAATGACATCTGAATCTAGGGTGATGGTTGTCTTGGAAATCCCACCCTCCCACCCTAATTTTTCATGTGTTTTCAGGAAGATGACATGAGTTTTTATCAGGTAAGATACTGCCTATGGAAGGTGAAGTTAGATAGTGCCTTGTTATGAGGCTGATTTGTCGTTAATTTGACAAAGACCTTGTTTGGTCTTGTCCATGTCCCGACAAAGACATAGTATCTTCCCTCTCTATTCTTGACCAGTGTACTTAGTGGTTTCTGTACACACGCTCTCTCTCTCTCTCACCTGCCATTTTCCAGTTTTCTTACTATGATGTACTAACACCTTAATGGCTTTTGCAGAGGTCTAGGAAAGCCACGGGGTATCAGCCCCCTATACCTCCATAACAATAGTGTGGAGCAACAAATCCCTCATAAGGTATGATGATCCTCTCCAACAAAAATTTGTTGGCGGATTGGACAACGAGAGAAAGACATTGCTGATATTACTTGAAGAACATCTAAGGGTTTCTTGCATACTAATATTATGAGCTAGGCCCGGGTAAAACAGCCTGTTAGAGTATGTGTGTACACCTTCTACATGATCCGGTCAATGCACATTACTCATGTTAACTGGTAACCTGTAGTTGATGCCTTATGTCAGCATCAGATCCCTTATGATGAAAAGCCTTCCCTACTCGTGGGCTTTAATACTTCTCCTGGATGTGGGTTTGCTCTTTATAGCACCACTAAAAAAATGCCCAGGTGTAACGTGATATGTCCTTTTTTCATACCTTAAGGAAATCTGGTTTTAAAACCATAAAGCTGGCTGACATGGTGAAAAGATAGGCAGCAGTTGGCTGCCAATGCTCTTATTCACATGTTCATGTTGTGAATCACGGGCAGCAGACTACTGCCACTGGCTGAAGAACACAAGTTCTTATTCATACCTTTGGAAAAACGGTTCTAACCATAAAGTTGGCTGATATGGTGGAAAAATGTGCAGTGATTTACTGCCATCGGTTGAAGAACACCTGTAATTTCCGAACTCTTGCATGCCCAGCTATATGAATGTTTTGTCCATATTCTCTCTTGACTTGGGAAGCAGAGACTGTAGCTTTTTAACCAAAGATAAAACTACATCGCACGGAGATCCTTCCTTGGTCTCTACTTCTTTACAAGAGCTCTTGGACAAGATAAGAGGTAACATGGAAAACGCATGACTCTATATTCTTGCCAAGTTTGATTTATGCTATGCCAATGTTCACTCGTGATCTGTGGCCTGGAAGTTTGGTGCTCAACAAGCTTCCATGTACACACCTGCAATTGAGGAAGATTGGGGTGTGGAACACCGGGAAGGGGGGGGTTGGTATTTGGATATGCCCAAGGGTACTATCCCCTATGCAGAAATGGGACTTCATAAGGAATGTGTTCGCAGGCAGTCAGTGAGTGATGAAGGGGGTATCTCCACTGAAGTCCCTGTTCTTGATCTAGAGCATGCAGAACAGATTGCTACACAGGCCGCTGACGCTGTAGCCCAAGTGGTCCCCGCCGTTGTGGGTGTACCAAAACGCAAATCACAAAAAAGAAAAGGTGCGGATGTCAATGCAGGTGTGGCCCCCAATGCAGGTGTGGCTTCTATTGCTGGTCCTATTGGTAGTTCTTCACATCCTTCAAATCAGTTGGTTATAGTGCCTGCACCTACTACTCGAGGAAACAAGCCAAAGGCAGGCGAACATCCTTACAGTGCAGTGTCATTTTCTGGTGGTGCACCTAGCATGTATCGCATGAAGATCATGCCTACTCATTTCATTGATATGGTGGAGGCCTCAAGTACATCTCCTAATGCGACCTTGAAAGAGCTCATGGAGTTCTTAAAAAATGTGAGTTTCCCCCAACAAACAAACTTGAATGTAAGGAATTCTTCGATGTTTTTATATCCTCATCATCCGGCTATTGACTCCTACATTTTCTGTATGTTGTTTGCACTTTCCAGGAACTTGGTCTAGTGTTGTGGATGGAAAAAGCGTGTCTGTGGCTGTGGACATGATCATCGTGGACTGCCCAACAGGAATGCCTGTACAGGGCTGTTTGGATGGTGTACAGGTTCCTCCCTGGAATGCTTTTGATAAACGGTATTGGGGGTATGCATTCTCCATTGCTAATGACCTATTGGATGACAATGGATGCTTGGTGTTCTTGCAGGGCTCCGATGATTCCTTTGGATTGGAGCTCTTTTCATACTCCAGGGGCAGCTCTATTTCCGTATTATCAAGGAAATATACTTGCATCAATACCACCCCTCTACACACTCAGACATGAAAGGTAAAAATCATCCCTCTTCAATATCTCATTATTTGATGTTTCATCTTCCTACTCTCATACATATTATTAAACCATCCGGGTGCACTGTTTTTGTGGAAATGGCACGTCTAACAGACCATGTTCTTCCACGCCCATGTCCTCACCAAGCAAGGAGGACTATTCAAACTGCGTGAGTTTGGCAAAGTTGTGGACCCCCTTGCAGACCTTGTTGAGTTGGATGCCATCTACAACCACATTCCAGATGTTGCACTACCCATGCAAACTCCTCAACAAGCCTGGAGGGGTGCGCGAGACCGTAGTCCCGCCTTCATGCAAGTGCTGTTGGAGACATGCTCACCTCCTGGCTCCCGCATTTTGGATCTCACAGCTGGCACAGGTTTGCATTGGTCTCCATTTTGTAATTAAAATCTTCTGAGCTGATTCATGATCATTAACTGTTATCCGATATAATATCATCATTGCATGTTTTTTTCCTGCAAGTTCTACATTTATTGCTGCCCGTGAGTCTGGACGTCACGTATTTGGTCTTGAGGGGGACCAGACGTTGTATGCAGCACGTCTCTCTGCACTTCAAAATACTCAACCTGTTTTGGTTTCATCTGTGGTAACTCCAACCATTCAACGTCCTGTGAGTTTGTTGGAACCCCCCGCTCCTAAGGTGGCGCGCGCAAGTTTGGTTTTCATCTCGGCAGTACTTCCTAGTGAGTATATCCCGCCTCCATTCCCTTTGTTGCAATCTCTATATTATTTGCAAAGCAAACCATTCCCATTTGATTTGTTAACATAAGTATACATGTATGTGTGATGCAGTGATGGGATTGTGCGGACCATCTACGATAGTCTACCCCAAAGTCCTCTTTCATCGTTTTATCTACCTTCGTATGCTGAGTCCCAAGCTTTGCATTCAATACATCAACAACGTGATGTAGGTCTTTCCAATGATCTGTTGTTTGACCGAAGAGCATCTATTGTTGGACAATCCGTGGATAGGTTGCGTAGAGTTGAGGCTTTCATGGATGTGTATGCCTCTAAATCACAGGCTTATGACACAGATGATGAAGTATCAGCTGATGATGTTATGTAGGTAATTAGAAATTACATATAATATACATTGTCCTCATTATCAGTCCGATTTTTTGGTTATTTTTTATGATACATGTATTTCTCTCTAGATTTCATGTTATCTTCCTGTCATTTGATTTATCTATGTAATAGTTTGTACATAGATCTCTGATGCATTTCATAGATCCCTTTACCTGAATGCAAGTTCGACATGCACTTCAGCACTATCAAATTTCATCATTAGTAAGATCAACCCTTATGAGTATTGTGGCATGTTATGTACACACAGGGTGACTATCTTTATCTCATTAGTGTTTCATTTCATTAGTGTTTCAAGTCTGAATGGGTAGTGTAGTGGTATGAACTAGGCTTGATACCTGATAGGTTGTGGGTTCTATCTCTGATGGACATTATGTTTTTGTAAAATAAAAATGTTTCAGAAGATAGATATATAGATACTGCAAAACCTATGTAACAAGATTAAATGGGTGGTGGTTTGGTAAGGATTATGTTTTTTAAGTTATGAGATTGCGGGTTCGATTACCAATCAATAGTTTTTTTTGTAAAATTGAATTCCCTTGCGGGCCATCGCCGTTTACTACCCAAATGCGCAGGCGGACCATCTCCATCACATTGTCAAGCTCCCTAGCATTCCCTGAGCATTGCTCCATTCTGAACTTCAAACTAGACTCCCACCATTGGAAGAGCCCGTACTTTCACCATTTGTATCTAACAAGAAGCCGTGCCTTGTCACTTTTTAATTTTTCGACCTTTTTTCTCATGTTGGAAAGCCATAAAAGCAACATGTTCCTCTCCCATTCCTACACTCACCCATGTGGAATAATAATACAATGAATATGGAATATTCTATATAGAATATTCTTATTCCATCCTTTGATATTTTGACTATGGACCCTAAGATTAGATGAATCACAATTTTATTTTATTTTTTTGGGTACCCTTATTTAAGTGTTGTGCATATAAAATTGTTCCTATGCATATCTAAAATTTGTATGCACGCATACATTCCTCCATATTCATGCATTTGTGTGCGCATATAGTATAGGCTACCTCCATCATACGAGTTCTCCCGGGATGATTGGGACCTCCGATTACAGCGTGAGTGGGATCTGTATGATAGAAATAGGGTTCATTTTAGACAGGGATCGCGTAGAGGGGCATTGTAGATATTCTTATGATGTACTTTGTATACATCCGATTAATCGATTGATGTAAATTTTTTTTCTTGTTGCTCGTGTGGGTTGCAACTTTGCATATGTGATCTAAACATACTTATGCACATGTGGACCAAATATGAGCTTGAACCAAGTTGATTCAATGGGTCATTCTAGTGTTGAACGCAGCTACGTGTCATAGAGACGGAAAATTGTGTTTCGCCTGTAGATGATTTTTTTTTTAATTCCATTTTCAAGCCATATGCTTAATGATAGCATATGCAATGTGCGTGCAAAATTTGGGAGTAAACAAAAGTCATTTGGACCCATAACCAGATTTTGTTCTCTCATTTGCACTCCAAAGTTGAGTTATTTTCAACTTCATGCACTCTTCATAGAAAGTTCTGCAAAAGTGTCTCTAGAAACACACTTATTTGTTTTCCATTTTCTTTTTGTCCCATTTTTTGCATGGATGTAGTGGTGCAAAGCCTGATGTCACAGAACAAAATAGAGCTAAAAATAAAATCATTACGCCCCTCAAAACCGCAATCATATATTTTCTAAATGCAAATATTTATTTTAAATTCATTTAAATTCGATTTAATTCAAAATTGGTGCAAGGGCGAGTGCGTTGTTGGGGAGGCATTTTATTTTTATTTATTTTTCCTGCTGGATCTTTGTATAGGTGTTGCACACATATTTAACCACATGTAGGAAAAAATGAAGCTTGAGCCACATCCGTTTGTTGGGTGCAATGACATGAGAGGATTTTCTTTCACATTAATAAACAAAAATTGGTTGATAGGGTGAATACGTCATTGGGGGGGGCAAACGATTTTGTTTGGGTTTGAAACTTTGTATGCGTGTCCGTTGCGCACATACATGTAATTATTGAATGACATATTTGATGCACACACACATTGAATGTTGTTGTTTGCATTTCGCTTATAATGAAGTGTATGGTTGCAATGACACATTATAATATATGTCCCTATGTTCATTTGTTCGTATCAGGACTTTGTCCATCCCTTCCCGGTCTTTTCTCTTAGCACCCCATCCGAAAACAACCCAAGTACATCAGGCGGGAGCCGTGGGCGAGACACCACCCCCACGGTACCGGACGATGATGACGATGACAGCGACAGCGACAGTGACAACAACAATGAGCATGGAATTAACCAGGAGGATGTGCAAGCCATGGAGGATCTCTTAATGCATCATGTGGGCGCTGATGCATCCCATGTAGAGGGAACCCGGCCAATTGATGATCCTGAAATGGCCCCCTCAAATGACATGGAGAGGGAGGCGAGAACTCCCTTATACGAAGGGGCGAAAGTGAGTTGACTTTCAACAATCTTACTTTTGCTCAATCTTCAAATTCGATTTGACATAAGTAATGTTGGGATGTCTGCTATAAGGGTTTAGAGAGTAGTACTCATGCAAGATCTAATTGTGGTTTTGGAAGGAGTGAGTGAGGAGTGGAAGAAGCGACGTTCGGTTTTGACCATTCACACCCAAATGAGGGAGAGGCTGCATAAAGGGAAAGACATAAGGGTGTTGTATTATGTGTGCTAATGGGATGATTACATGTGGGGGGCGTGGGGTATTTCATCCTAGAAAATGCATTACTTTCCGATCATCCCGCGATTGAGGGCACACTACCGAAGCCCTAAATTGGCCAGACTCATGAGATGGCACGCCTCGCATCGGAGCCCCCCGGGAAAAGTGTGCGGGCCACAAGATTCACAAGCATGGAGGCATATTGAAGAGATGTGGTCTTTTCTCTTGGAGGACCCACGACATGTCCACCTCGGTTTCTCCTCGGATGGGATCAACCCATTCTCTGTCCAGTCATGTAGTCATTCTTGGCCGGTGACCATGGTGAATTACAACATCCCTCCGTATCTTTCAATTAAAAAAGGCCATATCATGTTGGTTGCCATTGTGCCAGGTGAGTGTACTCATTTCATGTTTATTATTGCCTTAGACTTTACATTAAACTTCTGATCTCTGACGCAATTCGGATGCAAGATTGATGAGTAACATAATCATAGAGTAAGACGTGTAATTCATTTTGTAGTATAATTTGCATATTGGTGGAACATTGAAACAATGATGAATGTCTCATAGGGAAAAAACAAGTGGCAAACATGGACACGTACTTGCGACCTCTTGTTGATGAACTTAAGGAGCTATGGAGGGGGGTCCCGCATTGGATGCTTCACTTGACCCTATGGCCGGACAATCTTTTCAGATGAGAGGCATCTTGCTTTGGACAATGCATGATTATCCAGGTATATTATGTTCCCCATGAACAACCCGCGTACATTCACTTGTCAATGCCGGATAATATCGATGAGGATTGGGATTGATTGAAGTAGCGGCGAAAGTCTTGTGCACCGTAGTGGGGTAGATGACATTATGGGCCATGCACATGACAACTTTTTGTTTTTGCTAATGTGGCGAGATGTGTAGTACATGACTAACTGTTTGCTCAGGGCTAAGCACCAAAGGGTACCATGCATGCTTGCATTGTGGCGATGATCTTGATGCACATAGCTCCCGCCATCTTCACAAGATGGTGTATCCCAACTACCGCAAATTTCTTCCTATGAGCCATCGATGGAGAAGAAGAGAGAAACACTTGTTTGATGGCAAAGAGGAAGTACGTCCCCCCTCCTATGACACCGTCCGGGCAGTGTTGGGAGGACCGATGGAAGGAGGCCCATGCGGGCACGGACGGTGAAGTGGACGTGCCTGACATGAAACGACTTTCAATCTTCTACGAGTTGTCATATTGGGCGATACATATTCCACAAAAACACCGTCAATATCCCTATGCATGCATGTGATATTGCACATTTGGTATGCGTTGCATTGTCACTTTCACGTAAAAAAATTTGTGTAAGTATTTGTGGGTGGGGATATATGTAGGACCTGAAGATTCGCCATCTTCTAGATCCCATGCATATTGAGAAGAATGTCTGCTCGTCCTTTTTTTGGGTTTTTCATGGCACGCCGGCAAAGAAGGGAGCGGCTGCAAAAGGAGATTCTCTTGGTGTTAGTAAGGAGCTTGAGAAGCAGGGTCGTATGCGCGCCATCTATGGGCTGAACAAAATGGTGTGGACCCAAAGGATGTTGTACGGTGGAAGTATAGGCGCGCACCTTGGCAATGGACAAAGGCGGAATACAAGAAAGTGATAGCCACCATAAGTATTGTCCGAACACCAACTGGTTATGGGTCATCCCTCCGTACAAAGTTCAGCGAAGAAGACGGGGTCCATGGTTTGAAGTCTCATGACTATCACAATCTATTGCAAGACATCTTGCCCATTGCAATACGTGGGACACTGACTCCCGAGGTTTGTGAGACAATCTATAGATTGGGAGGCTTGTTCCGGTGGATTTGCTCCAAAAAGTTGGAAGAAGCAGATTTTCCACGCATGAAGAAGGAGGCGGCGGAGGTAATGTGTATGTTGGAGATGCACCTTCCACCCTCCTTCTTTGACATCCAAGTGCACTTGGTAGTGCACTTAGTGGAAGAGGCTTCGATTGCCGGCCCCGTTCATTCTCGGTGGATATACTTCCTTGAGCGTTATATGAAGACTTTGAAAGGATTTGTAAGACAAATGGCACACCCGGAGGGTAGCAAGGCGGAGGGGTATATATTGCAAGAAGCTATGTTCTATTGCACGGAGGACAGGGAAAGGGTGGATGAGGAAGCCCCTTGTATGTGGAAGGAAGAGGAGGATGCACGAACCAAGGACATCGTTTTGCCCAAAAAATCGAAGAGGGTAAAATTACCGACCTTGGTGATTGAGCAAGCGCATGACTTCATACTGAAGAACACCCCATCCATACATGAGTGGGAGACAAGATACAATAATCTTGTTCAGCAACGAGAAGAGGAGACGCTTGCATGGAGGCAGAACCATCCAAGGCCGGTTATAGACGCCCACGATGAGGAGCGGGCCGCCGGAATGTTCCTTCACAAAATTTGCCCATGGAATTGCAGCCTCTAAGTTCATTCCAACAGTGGCTTCGGACTTCAGTTTATGACGCCGTTGCTGAAGGAGAGGTGGTTTCAGATTTGGTGCAAGACATTGCAAAGGGCCCCTCTCAATTCGCGACCTCATACACGGCGGTTTGGGTTCACGGTCGTCATTTCCGCATTCGTGCTCTTGACATGAAGCGCAAAACAACCTTTGATCTGGCTTGTGTACCACATATTGGCAAGACTCCGTGTGGGGCAAGGGAGATACACAACCTGCTATGAGCAAACTTGAGTACATTGGAGAGCTTGAGAGCATACTCCAACTTCAGTATACAAGGTACCGGCCTCTTCTCTTCAAAGGAAGGTGGTTCCAGCCACATCTTGTGGGGCCCTCTGCAACACTAGTGCAAGATGATTGTGGTTTCATGCGCGTCAATGCAGATAGGCTCAACCCTACTCATCGTCCCTCCGATGAGCATTTTTCACGGCCTTCAGACATGGAGCAAGTTTTCTTCTCCGATGACAAAATAAGAGGGGGGAATTGGAAGGTGGTTGTGCATGCTCAGCCAAGAGAAAGACGTATCTATCATGGTCTTAGATCTCCATGGGGTGAGGCAATTGCGGTGGACGGAGAGACTGATCATAATGATGCTGATGATGGAGGTTGGGTAGAGGGGGTAGAAGAGGATGATGACGCCCCGGACAATGCATCCTGGACCCTATATGATGAAGTTCTAGAAGATACGGATGTTGGAGAAGGAGACGAAGACACGGCCATTGACAACGAGGTGGAGGATGATTCGGAGGTGCCTTTTGAAGGCCGGGCCATTTATGACTATGACTCCGATGACCAAGAAAACTTGCAGCTTGATGATGATGAAGAAGCTCCGGATGATGATGTTTAAGTTGATTAGACACAAAATCAAAGCTACAAAACAATTCTCGCACCAAACTGGACCCATCCCTTCGATTGATTGTACATGTACATGCATATTGTACTTTATTTCTATGATTGATCAAATATGGGTGCTTCCGGACGCAGACGTGCTGCTTCTGCATGAGGGGGATTAATCTCCTAACCGCAATTCGGTGTGCTGCCTTCTGCGAGGTTCCCTTCTTCCAATGGCTCCAGAACAACCCCTCCACATTGCGCGAAATGAACTTTCACCCGCATGGATGCTTTTGAGCATAAACCCATCCTAGGGTTTCGACCATTGCAATCCCTATACCCCAAATGAGCCAGCATCCGATCTTTGTGATAATGCAATTTATTCCAACAAAATTTGCACTCAACACAGTACCTTGTTTGCAGAACTCTTGTGTACCAAGGGGTCCATTCATTTTTCATTTTGTAGAGGGATCCTACGGTAATAATGAAGAAAAAGAATGGTGGATCCAAGAGTAGATCATACACTTCAAGTGATCATGTGCGGTGTATGCCAACAGAATGGCATGAACAAGAAATACCTCTCTTGTAGCCTCCTGTATGTCCCAGCTCACAAAAGTGGATGCCACAAGTGAAGTAAGAAAGTGTCTCCATGAAGAGCTCACATACTGTCCCAGCCTATATCTTTTTGGCAATGCTGCCATTGAATGGAGTAGCCAATGTCAAAAGTGCACTTCAAATTCAACGACAAAAACTGAATATACAGCGGCATCATGTACTACTACTAAAGAAGCCATTTGGCTGAGACGATTGATAGGGAGTATTGGCGTTCCTCAGGAGAGGGCCATTGTTTTACATTGTGATAATCAATCAGCTATTAGCTCGTGAAGAATCCTGAATTCCACCGAAAGACTAAGCATGTGGATATTCAGTACCATTTTGTTCGAGAGAATTACAATGAGTAGAAGATAGAGCATGTGTACATTCATACTACGGCACATTTTACTAAACCATTGTGCAAAGATCTCTTCCAGAAGTTTCAAGAGCTCATGGGTGTGGTACTTTTCCCTGCATCTGATGGAAGCAGTGGGAGCTCACATTTCAAAGGGAAACAAGTGGAGTGTAGTTTATGATGACTGAGTGGGAGCTTTATCAACATCTCGTTTACATTTAGCATAGCGCAGTGGGGAGCTCTATCAGCCGATCATCTCTTTGTGTTTCCTTTGTTCTTTTTGCAAATGTGAAGGTGGCCAGTTTGGTGAATGACTGGGAATGTTGGTTTTTATAATATTCATCCAAAACCACATGCTATGTTCAAATCCGTGTCTTCTGTTTCTGGCATTCACCTAGTTCCTTGTTAGCTAAGTCTCCTTGAAGCAGCTTGAGTTGTTGCAGTAACACTTCTCTAGTGCTGGCATCAGTTTGTATGCATAGATGTGCTTACATTGTGTTTCTACATGAAGAATTTGATCTGTGTTTACTCTAACTGTGTATTGGTTACTAGTGTTTCACTGTTATCTTAGAACTCTTGTGTAAGTTTGTCTACGTTTATTCACAGAAACTGGGACACCAAGTGCCCAGAACTCACAACCATAAGTGGCGGCCGGGATGACAACGCTATTAAATAACCACTTTTTGGTTGGGGGGTGGCGCAGATGTATTTGTTTGCATTTGGCCTGAAGGCGGATGGAGGCCGCCTTACCCTTTGTCAATATGTCCAGGGCAGTTTGCTGCAAACTGGAATTTGGGGGAGTGGATAACCAAACCTAGATACCGGTATGATTTCACTATCTCGATTTCCTGATTGTTGAAGATGAATCTGCGGTCGGCCTGGCCATTAAAAACCATGATCTTGGTTTTGCTAAGATTGACTTGCAGCCCATAGTCTTTGGAGAACTGTTCCAGGATGTGGAGATGACGTTGCAGGAAGACAGGAGATTGTGCCAAAAGGGCAACATCGTCAGCGTAGAGGAGATCTGATTGCGTTGGTCCCCCATCCAACGGAACCCCAACTCCATGGTTTTTTTAGATGTAAACCTCCAAGGCGTCAATGTAGATCCCAAAAAGGGTAGGTGAGAGGGGGCAGCCCTGTTTGACCCCAATGTTGCTATGGACCTCTGCTGAAGACCCGACCCCCCCCCCCCCCCCCCCCCCCCCCCCCGACGTTGACCGTGCCAGTGACAATCTCATACATGGAAGTGATGGCATATAGGATGTCCGGACGGACTCCCACCCTATGGAGCCGTTGGAAAAGAAGGTCTCGAGGAACCGAATCCATAGCCTTATGAAAGTCAACGAAGCAAACATATACCAATTTTTTGTCATAGCTTGCACGTTCTACCATAACCTGAAGAGTGAAAATGTGGTCAAGAGTGGATCTGTTGCGACGGAAACATGCTTGTCCCATAGCAAGCATGTGAGAGGATTCAGCCCAATCATCCAGTTCCATGGCCACTACTGCTGCAAACAATTTGGCCGTTATCGGAGACACCATAATTGTGCGACAGTTGGTCGGTGCGAGCCAGTCACCACTCTTGAAGAGGGGAAAGGAAGGTCCAGAGAGAGTGAAGCTTAAGTGGAGTTACTTTTCTTGCACACAGCCGGAACATCGTGGGAACTTAGGTCCACCTGTTCCGCCCTCTTGTTTAATTGAGGCTTTTTTGCCTGTAATGGCTTTCTTGGCCGTCAGTTTCAAGAGCTCAATGTAGTTGGTCCGCCCCGGTTTGCATAGCTTCAATACTGGTGGCAAATGCCAAATATCAGTTTTGAAAGAACAAGAGATGCTTCTGTCCACACACTTGGTTTTACTTTGTGTCAACAGGTTACTGCAAGCATATACTGATCTGCCTACCCTGTATGTGCTTTTCTGTTGAGTTTGGACATGGAGTATACAGTAGTTACAAACTTGGCCAGCCCCTCCCCAAGTACAATGCACCCCAAATTCCCTGAAAACTACATCAACCATCAGTAGGCACCCTGATGGGACTGTCATCACCTTTATCCATACAAAGGGAGACAGAAATGAAGTTTCTAACTACCGCCCTATCACGTTAGGGGGAAGGGAGTAGAAAGATTACTGTGCTTTGTGTGTCCAGAAGGGGTGGAAAGACTGATGCCCCAAACAAGGGGAGGGCTACGGGGTGAGCCTGGACATGGCGCTGTGTCCAGACCGTGCCCTCACATCCCCAGGTAGCTGCCCTCGCTATGCGCCTCATAGCCCACCGCATAGGTGTTGCCCTTCTGACATTCGGACCTCCGTAGAATGACACTCTCTTAAACCTCTTTGAGCCCCATATCCTCCCTTCCCCCTCCCTTTCCTCTATGCGTGGACACCAGAATTGCAATGCTGCGCCCAATTGCCTCTTGAAACCTAAGTAAGGTAACAATGTATCTGTGGGACTGTGCCTAGACCATGCGTTTCGAAACTGGTTAAGGATCTTGTCTGGTCTTCTCGGGGTTTGTGTGCTTCTGGCTGGTCAACTGTTTGTTTATATTCCTTCATCAACGTGCAGTTCTCCTTCAAATTGCCACTGCTATCCGCACTTTCGGAACTCTCCTCACATATTCAATCTGGTCCTTGCAAACTTCAAGTGCTGCAGACAGGTGCAGTAGGTGATCTTCGCCTTCACTATCTATGTATTGCATGACTTCACAGCCTCCACAGGCGGTCCTAGTCATTTTGTGAAATTCCACTTCCAGTCTTCCTGCATATGAGATTTACTAGGCAAAGATGAGGATCCGCAGAGCAGATGTGAGCAATTGATTGTCAAGGAATGGAGAGGAAGAGCCTTGTTTGTGGGAGAAAGAGGGGGGGAGGCGGTTGACCGTTACAAGTGTTACGGTGAAGCAGACACAGAAAATGCAGGGTGTGCAATAGCAAAAGGACAGTACACACTGAAAACATTGTGTTGTTTCCCCTGGGGGGGGGGGGGGGGGGGGCGACCATTGCATTCTCTACTTCAGCGAAAGGATTTCGTCGTGTTCGGACAGCCTGTCGTCCATCTTCCACGTGAAACTTCGTAGCAGGGAACTGGATGCATGAAGGGTAGAGATGAATGACAGGTTCGATGATGACAGCGGAAAAGGAGGTCATTCTCTTGGACTTGGTATGCCATCACAAGTGATCCCCTCTTCTCAGACTCTCCTGGGGTTGATATCATTAACTATACAGCCAAGAGCTTCCTTCAGCTTCTTGGGTTCTTAGAGCATGGAGATTCGATTCCCTGAGTGTTTTAGACAAATCAGGAATGATTCACATAAATTATGGTTGCAAACACAAGATTTGTCTCAAAACAAGCTTGAACAGGATATGGAAATTGTCATAGATGAACTTGAAAATGAGCTCCATGACGCAGGAGTGGATCCTCATTCTCTCCAATGTTCCTCTGTGCTGGTTCTGTTTTTAGGCACTTGGTATCAAATGTTAAGAAGAAATACATGGGAGTCTTTAACAGTCAGTTTCTATGGCGAGAAGTCTCTATCAGATTTCTGAGGTAGCTTCTATACAGTGTGGCTATGCTATGCTGATTAGTAGAAAGTAGCTGTCGAGCTTCTGAGTCAACCACCCGAAGTAAAACTTACGACAACTGAAATTGCACATCTAACCCACTCCACTCACGTACTCGACACACATTCTTCAGCTGCAGTTGGCAAATTTCAGACATGCTATTGGCGTGGGTCATTCAGTTCCAATAGAAAGCCATCCCCATACTTGTGGACATGCTCTCTTTTCTAAAGGAAAGGGGGGTGGCACTGTAGGGCCAAGACATGGAGGTTCAAGGAGGATATTGAGAGCTGCAGGAGGGACAAGAAGGTAGGAGACAGTTGCTTAATATCCATAAGAGGCCCAAATAGCGTATGGACCAAAAGAAAGTTCCACGAGAGAGACAAAAAAATACAGACTTCAAGAAACCCATTGAAAAGAAGAAAGCTTTTCAATCTACAGGGAATGGCCAGGGCCCTTCAGGCAACCAGCTTTGTGGAAGCGTTGTGTTGGTTACCCCACACCCTAATCTCATTTATAGTAGGTTCTAGACCTCTGAAGACATTTGGCAGACTTTTTTAATACTAGGCTTCCAATTCCAGCCTCAGTTGCCATTTCCCCAAGTTTGATGAAGCTTGAGTTGGATGTAAGAGTCTTCCATTTTGGTTTTTATGCAATCTTGCAAGTTAACAAATTGATTTCTCCTGCTGTCAGCTCAAACAATCACTGGTCCTAGAACATCAAGAAAGTGAACAGATCATTCTGACAGTGCAGTCATATCTCATCACCCTTTGGAGGAGCGCAAATTCAACTCAATTTCGCCGTCAACGGTCAGTCTTCCGAGTCCTTGAAACTTACACTAGAAATTCTTCCTGCTCGACAAATCAAGGTTCTGATAAAACCACCTTTGAGATGTCTGGGAACTTGTCTTTAATGGCTGCCTGGATTCCCATGCCAATTGGTGCAGGGCCTTTGTACTTGACCTGGCAATCACCACTCGTAGAGTCCACTGAAATCACCTCAACAGAGCCGCCATAATTGTGGATAGCAGGTCTCAGCATATCCAAATGTGCATTTACAGCCTGCACCAATCCAACACCATCTCATTTTTATTTTAAACAAGCACATCCCCAGCATCCACAATCTCTGTATCTTTCCTCCTATCGTACTGGATACAGGATCTATTTCAGTACACCATGCCAAGCAGTCTGCACTGTGGCCATGTGACTTTGGGAACTATGATCATGTTCTCCTCCTCACCAACAGTCATAATGTAAGACAAGAATAAGGCCTTCTTGTCCTTCTATTCCAATTCAGGCAATCAGGAAAAAACCATCTTACTGTCAGGTAAGTACACCTGAATGGGAATATTAATCTCCCACATTGACCAGTCAGAAAAGGAGGGTGAAGGGGCATGTATACCGCAACAGTGCCACCCAGCTCCTGCTTATCAACCTGGACAATTTCCGTCAAGGCATTCCTAAACTTTTCCTTTAGCACCCTCTCTATGCCCATCTTCATTGTGCTTGTGGAGCTCGGGCATGTCCCGCATGCGCCTGCGTAGTCCAGACGCATCAAGTAAAGCAATGAGTCAATAGCCACTGAAATTTCCTACTGAATGAGGCCATTGAGTTTTACATTTTCATATTTGACTTCCTCTGTGTCTTCATCTCGTGTGACTGGCAAGAATTGAGTCTGGCCAACACCAGGCATATGTTTCTGGCTTCTGGACATGTGGATACCTTCACATGAAACTCTCGAAGTTGACTATTAGTGGTTATAGATCCAGGACACTATTAAAGAACATGTATTACAAAGAAAGAAAATGAAAAAGAAGGTCTCCATGTCTCATTATCCCTGCCCCAAGGTTCCTGCAATTCAATTGCTGTTGAATATTGCTAGCATCAATCGACTTAAGACTATGAGCATCTAGACTCCACACTACTGGGCGTCAATCCTCTTCATGTACAGGAATAAATTGACAGTGGGTTGAAATTGCAAGGCATATATTGTATTAGGTTTCTTGCAGACTCCACAGAAAAATCAATGCTGAAACATACCTTGAAGACGAAGTGACACAACACCATCCTTCAGACCTACAACCTCGACATTACCACCATCGGCAATAAGATATGGCCGCACTTCATTGAGAACCCTGTCCACATTATCAACAGTTAGCTCAAAGCTTTCTGCTGAATACAGCCCTCCAACTCCTGCCCCGTTCCCCTGAGGCTTTGCGAAGGGGCTTGTAATCTGTGCAGGCTTCTCTGCTACATGCACCCCATTGGTGGATACTTCTGGCGGTGCCACCTGGATTTCTTCTTTGGCAGCTCCATTGCTGGAGGCCACCGGATCGACCGTAGCTTTCGTCTGCCCGTCAATCACACTGCTCCAATCGTCTCCCTCTGTTGCCTGCCACATACAAATGTGTGGAAATTCAACCCATCAGAGCTTTCCTCACCATTTACAGAGTCCAGATCACAATTCCTTCTTCAGATCTTACAGCAACTTACAAAACTGGTCATACCCTGTTTGAAAACAACGCTATGTATATAGATGGCCTCACATGCAAGTTCTCCACCTACACTGGATACCAAGCAGAGAGTACAATTCTGCCGTGGCCAGGCAAACGCCCGACCATGTTCCCCATAGTGTCGACAAAGTGGGAACAACAAGCGGACTGATTTACAAAGATGGCTAGCGATGCATGAGTCCAACATAGCAAGGTTGCAATGAATTTTGATATGATGGCCTCATTCCTGCCTTTTCATTATCCAAAAAATAGACACGAGAAGAGAGGAAGGGAGATGAGACACTCAACTTCAGAAGATACCTCTTAGACCAAAAGGATGAGCGTCCACATACCTGAAGCAGTTTGAGACGGCGTGTGCGGCTATCGTCGTTCTCCCCCTCCACCCCATCAAACAAATTTTCCCCCATGGCTTTCCGCATTTTGAGCTTCTTCTCCTCATACTCTGTCCTCTCTTCCTCTGACATTAGAGCGACAGGGATCCCACTTGTGCCCCCCTCCCAGAGGTCTTTCTCCAAAGAATTCCCAGGAGGGGATAACCCGGCGGCAGCTTCCAGCCATCTCTGTCTTTCCTCCTCGAGCTTTGCGCGAGTGATCAATGCCGCCTCTCTATACATTTTGACTTTCATAGAAGAACATTTCTGTTCCCCAACTCGACCCCGTAAGGTTTTGAGAGAGAGAACCACGTTCCTTGAGTACCCCACGTACTGCAATCGCCCTTCGGTGTCATAGATTGCAAAAACTCCGCCAAATTTGAAGGTTTCCCTCGGACCCACGTAGGCTTCGAAATCAAGGATTGCGTTTCCATCATCCTCACCTTCTCTCCCTGTAAATTCTTTCTTCCCAGAGCTATGTACGTCGGCCCCACCATCTCCATAAAGGAACCCATGGAGCCCTTTATGGCCCTCAGGCACCGCATCGTCAGTCACCACCCCTGAGAGAGACTGCAGCGCTTGCTTCCGTGAATCGGCGGTGGCGCTCGCTCTAACTGTTAGCAGTCTTGAGAAATTCCCCGCATCCCTTTTACAGAAAGTGGGTCTTTCCGTGGACACTAAGCTGAGAGAAGGACTTGCAAATTGGTTTCCTCCGAGCAAACCCTGGGGGGCAAACCTGGGCCTATCGGGTGATGTCACACAGGAGGAATGGGTTGCAAAGGCGGATGGCGCAGAAAATCTTGCTGTTTTTTCTAAGACCTCCATATCTGCAGCTCCAGTAGATCACTCTGAATTGTTTGATTTACGAACCTCTAGAAATTCCATGTGGGTGACAGCAATGCAGCACAAGAGGGCATTGTCTCTCTTCTCTACGTGCCCCCTCTCTGGCACCAGAATGTGAGAAAAGATATGTAGACTGATTTGACTACCCGATGAATACACCACCCCTAGAGAGAAGGATTCCTCGCAGCGTCGGACGAGCATGAAATGCTTTGAGCTATGGCGGACGAGTTGAGCGTCGTTGAGGAGAGAGATTCAGAGCAGCCTACACCGGATGAATGTCCTTACCCTGTGGATGAATGTATTAGGAAGAGACGAATCAGCCTGAATGGATGAACGTGTATGAAGCAGATGAATGCACCTGAGTGGATGAATATTCCACCATGCTGCGCACAAGTTCATTCATCTATGATCTCATCCGATGTGTCCCACCTTATAAAGTTGCGTAGGGACACAAAATGTGTCACACTCGCGGCTCGCCATGTCACCACAATAAAAAAAAAGATGAAGTTTGCATTTCAGTCACTACAACTATCCCCTGAAACTTGGGCACTATCATCGACAAAAACCCGAGCTCCGAGGTCCCTGTTGGGCTTCCGAGCAGGCCGACAGGCAGTTGGGGGAGACATCGTGACACTCTGCTGACGAGCAATGGCCTCCGCGTAGTCAGGGAGGATGTATGAACGAGGAGGGCTACACCACAAGTCACTCTGAAGAACAGAGACGTCGTGCAAAGGAATAGCTTACAATATCCTGCCACCCAAATTACATGTACTGCATTAGCTAATGTGAAAGACAAGGGGGGGGGGGGGGGGGGGGGGGGCTTGAGCATGCTATAACGGGGAAGCAAACACCAAACGAACTTATCATCGTCGAGGTCCTCGTTGTCTCCTTCGTTGATATCAACATGCACTACAGCCTCCTGCTCTTTGGCGGCAGGCATTGGCCCTCGCAACTCTTGGAGGAGGTCAGTAAAAATGGCCGCATCCCCTTCCATACCCAACAAATGTCGGCCCGCTGCGTTGCAAGCATGGTACGAAGCTCTTGCAAGGCACAGTTGTGTTACTAAGATGTTGCAAATTGTGTATCAAGGGAAAAAAGACCACAGAAAGAGAGATGTCAAACCCGTTCCAAGAGTCAGGTCGACGATGCGCGCCCTCGGATGGGAACATGTCTCAATAATAGTTTGAATAAAAGTTGGGCTCTTCTCCTTGGCCCCTCTCCATGGTGTTCCGTTCGACTTTCTCAAACAAACATTCGAATCCACGTAATTGTAGTGTATATCGTCGACCACTGGATGAAACTTCTCGTTCATGAAACAAGCTCCCCCATGAAGCCTGAACTCCTTCACTGCAACATGAGTCAAAGAAGGGTGCACCCTGACGAGGCAAATGGCTTCAAAAAGGCG
Organism: Takakia lepidozioides; assembly: GCA_030704615.1. Lineage (NCBI taxonomy): Eukaryota > Viridiplantae > Streptophyta > Takakiopsida > Takakiales > Takakiaceae > Takakia > Takakia lepidozioides. The sequence continues at coordinate 7,248,131 of CM060734.1, forward strand.
GGTCTGCATGGAAGCCAACACGAAGCACAAATGAGCGAATGCATAAAACGACAAAAAAACAGTGCAACTTCACCCCTTCAAAATTGAGTGCGTTGACGCACTCAATTTTGGAGGGGTGAACAGAAAAATGAAATGAAGCAGACAAGAGAAGAATGCTACCATTTATCGGAATGGATGATTACCATTTGTCTCGGACAGTCCCCCTTCGTCCAGTATAAGCTTTTGACACCATTCCACCATTCTTGGCTGCAAACAGACATGTCCATACAGGCACTAAAAGAGGAATCCCCCCCCCCCACAAACCGGAAGCTAATCTCAATGGAAGGACAGACAAAAAAACAAGTATCAGACCCTCTGAAACTGAGTGCGTCAACGCACTCAATTCTGAAGGGTTTTGATTTGCCCAGTGGAAGTAAGCATGCCCAGACCGGCAGCAAACATGAACTATCATCCAAAACCAGAAGCATGACTCAAGGGGGACGAACCACAGCTGCATTTGTGGTCCTCTGAAACTGTGTGCATCAACGCACTCAGTTTTGGAGGGCCACAAGTGGAAATATATATATATATATATAAATTGGGTTCTCCCTCCTTTCCTGCCTAGAACTGAGTGCGTCAACGCACCCAATTTCTTCACTCATAAAGGAGCTCCGTAAACGCACTCAAATTCTCAATACCAGCTGTGAAGGGTTCTCTTCAAGTTCCTCTTTGTGCACAATGGATACACACAAAGGCTTCACGGTGTGGAATCACCCCCACAAACTGAGTGCATTGACGCACTCAGTTTCTGGGGCTCTTTCCAATAATATTCTCTTCCATCTCCTCTCTCTCTGAATGTGGTTATGTCTGCTAACCTATTTCGATAAATGGAGTGAGAGCACCCCCAAAAACTGTGTGCGTTGACGCACTCAATTTCTGGAGGTCTTGAGTTGTCTCCAGTTTTTGAAGTCCTCACATGATGGTTCAATTTTTGTCCGTGATTGCCGGAAAGGAGAATAAAATAGCACCCCTAAAAATTGAGTGCGTCAACACACTCAGTTTTCGTAACCTCTCCACAGCCAAAAATCAAACAAGCATAGGAAGATTACCTTCGGTAATTTGTTAGGAGCACTCCCCGATGCATCTCTCTCTTCTCTTTCTTCTCGAAAGAGGCGGATGACAATGGTTTTGTAGTTGTGCAAGAACATGTCCTAGCAACACGCTTTCAGCTCGACAATGGCATTGTCTTTCGAGAGAGAGAGGTGTGCGGCTGGTCAAATACACATTCCAAAAACCTGATGAAACTGCGCATATTAGTCAGTGGAGAGTTCCTCCAGGAAGATACACGGTCCTTGGAGCTCCCCGCCGGCAGTCCGTTGGCTCATATATCACACAAGGAACTGCAGCTTCGGTGGTTCAAGACAAAAATGATGTGGTGGTGAAAATGGAGACAACAACCTCCACCCCAATCGTTGAGCTCTCGGACTCGTTGGAGGAGGACGTCTTTGAATTTCCATCTGCGGTGCATCCACCGTTAGTTGTAGAAATGGAAGTTAAAGACATCTGCAGTATCATTCCAAAGCTGAAGTCAATGGGAGGGATGACCGGTTTCAAGAGTGAGTTACGGGGAATTGACTAGGACACTTTCAACATTGAACGTGTTGAGTTCCTGCCAGAGACATTTAATGGGGATATCCTCTTTGAGCTGCCTCTACCTGAGAAAGTTGGAGCTATTTCAAGTCTAATGCGAGGCCCATGGACACCCATGGTGTAGAACAAAACATCCAATATTCAAAATCATGACAACCTCGTATTCAGGAGAACGGTTTGCAATGGGCACCTGAGGTGCGAGAATTTGAATGGCAGGCATTTCCTTCTCCCTGGAGTTTAGAACTAGAGCAAATGGGAGGGTGTCACGGACAACCCATTCAAGCCTGGGGAAAGACCCCCAAGCACCAACCCATTCTGCAGATCAACATGTCCATTGAGGAGATGGCGGACATGCCTTCTTGCAATCTGGCAGAGATAGTGCACAATGCATGGTTGCAGCAATCTGGAAAACGAGGAAGAGATTTGTATGTGGCGACGGCCAATGATCTGACACGTGCTCTGCAGCAACAAACTAGATACCAGGAGTTCTTGCGGGGTGGGGTTGGTGGCAAGGGTCCCGACAAGAGTAAGTTGATGTTGCGAGCTGCAAGAAGGTCGGAGGATCCGACCAAGATAGTTGGGGCGGTCAGCATGTGTGCCGATGTAACCCCTCTCGTGTCTTGTGTTCTGCATCTGGAAGGTGAGGAGAGATTCGGCTCTTGTAAGCGGAAATTGAACACCCCTCTTGGTTTGGATGCGGATTCGCACAGGGCGGACAGAGACCGGACAACTTCTCCATGCCGTGTGTTTCCATCCATCAGAGATCAATTTCCGGAACGTCCACTACATCCTCAAGCATTGCAATCTCCTGAGTTGTGAGATCTGTCCTCACCTTCACAAACCAAACGCTTGGTGGAGAAGGCTTCATGACCACCGATGGTCGCACAGTCCCACGCACGCATCTACCACAGCCGTCAGCGCATAACCATAATTTGTGGTTCTTTGCCTCTGCTTTCTTGTATGGGCGAAACAAACCAGAGAAAGTCGGAGGCAGAGTCCATGCACTAGCTCTGGATATGAATGATGTGCATTTTTTGAATGTGGTGGCCCGGAGCACCGAACATTTCACTTGAGACCCAGCACTGGTGTGATCTATGTGCCAAACCTCATCGGGGCACATGAACTCCACCACATTGGGGAGCATGTTCTTCTCCCGCAGTACCATTGCTTTGACAGTGGGAGATGTAGGGGTTTGGCGTTGTGACGAATGTTCCTCCGTTTTGCACGGCAACCCACTGTACATGCAAGTGCTTCGAGTTCTGGCAGTTCTCGACTACCTCCTGCAGATGCTCGTTTACATCCAACTAAACGGAATGGAAACCTAGTTCGACGTTTTCCTCCAACCGCAGAACATTTCGGCAAGGTCAAATCCGCAAGAATGCTTCAAGCTAGTGTTACGGAAGTTCCTGATCCGGAGTATGGTCGGGTCTACACAATGATGACATCGACATCTCTGCAGGACAAATCATACGACATCACTGTTTCGAATTTCCCCAATTGCACCTATCCGGATTTTGTTGGCATACTTTCAACTAGTTTGGGAAAGAGAGGCAAATTCATACCCTGCAAAAGAGAGAGAGAGAAGACTCCGGCCAAGGCCGGTGTAACTAAGAGCCACTTTGCCTTCCGGCTACTGCCCCCTTTCGGGGGTGGGCCCTATATAAATATGACAGGTGTCAAGGGGACACCAAGTAACCGAGGGTATGAGGTACCTTTGGGTACCTAGGGTACCCAGGGGTACCCTGAGGTACCAGAGATGGGGTCGATTTGAGTTTCCACTTATTGGTTATGATGGCTGTGAGAGAGCGAAGTGCCGTAAGGTGGATGTCTTTAAAGCATGTATGGATGGAGGTGGTGGGGATATTAAAATTGTCTTGAAGTGTTGAGATACTGTTGTTGCGTATGCCCACTCTAGTGCCTGCAGAGATGACAGAGAGTGGGCCCGTGGCCCACCCTCGTCCGCGAATAGCAAGGGGCGTATTTCTAGCGCTTTTTGAGGATGGAGGTATGCGGGAAGCGGTCGTGGCAGTACGTAAATTCGATGAAGTGTATGACTAGTGATGGGGTAGGAGTAGAGGATGGAGGGGTGTTGGTGGGAAGTCCCTGAACTAAGAGGATATCCGGGCAAAGCCTAGTGGGACATGTGCATGTAGCATGGGGTTGGCAAATACAGGGTAATAGCCAGGATGGTACTGTATGGTATGGGGGTCTACCTTGGTAAGTGCCAGCATTGATGAGTGAGAACCATCTGGTTTCTTTATGTCGTTGTAATAGTTTGTGGATGTGCCATACTGCTAGATTGTGCCTAGCGATACGAAGGCCATGCAAGACTAGGTGGGGGCATTTACTGAGGATATGTGGCCAAGTGTCAGGTACTGCATGTATATGGGAGCAGAGGGGGCAATGTAGGGATGTAAAAGTGGTTGGCTAGAAGGTATGCTTACGTTGGTGCCCCATATACTGGGCAAATCTAAACTTAAGTGTTTGTTTGATTTGTGTGTCGGAAGCGGCCTTAGTGTGCCAAAAGTGGTTGGACAGTTTATGATTGAGTAATGTGGAGTGTGTCCATTTTTGGATATGTTGTTTGGTGTGACTGAGTGATGTAGCGACTTGTTTGTTGGCTTCTTTAGATAGAGTAGAGTGGAGGTTACGGATAGGTTTAGGTTTGGGGGGGCTTGGAATTGGATGTATTAGCCAGAAGGGGTGCGTATGTGCAGTGTGGATGGGGTTTGTGGGGGGTTCTACTAGGGGTTTGGAGCGCCCTAGTTGGGCAAGGAGGTCAGCCTCCTCATTCCCGTTGATACCGGTATGTGAGCGTACTTTAAGAAATTGAATGGGTTGGTTGATTGAGAGGGCTAAAGTGATGATTGCTGAGATGAGATTACGATCTGGGTGGTGATGGTGGGAGGATGGGCTGGCTATGTGGTTTCGCAGGAGAAAGAGCGAAGTTAAGCTGTCTGTAAAAATGTAGTATGGTGGGGGGGAGAGGCCTTCTAGATGGCCATAAGTTCGGCACGTAGTATGGTTGCGGGGCCCGGAAGTTGGTGGGCTGTACCAGTGTTAGTGGCCGTGTGGTAGACTCCATATCTGGCGCAGGAGCCAGCTTGGGAGCCATCTGTGTAGTGTGCATGTGCTGAGGGGTATTTTAAAGAGGTAGGGCCTAGATAAATTGGAGGTGCTCCAACATGGGTAAGATTGAGTGACGGGATGGGGCGGGGAGGTGTCGGAATCCATGTTTTGTTTATTTTTGGTTTGTAGGGGGATCGAGATGGGGTGTGTAAAGGTGGCATTGGAAAGGATGTGATAGCCATGCTGTGAGTATCGGACAGTAACAGTTTGAAGGTGGGTAGAGAAAGTCTATAGGTATATGGGTGTGGAAGCGTTTGTGGCCTAACAAGATTAGGGTTAGAGTGTTCGTGCACCTCACTTCGGTAAGCTCCCCCCTCAAGTCATAGTTTGTCGCGGCCCTTTGCCTTGAGGGATGGGGGGGGGGGGTGGGACCGTGAGGGGCTGCCCCTGTGGTAGGGGCAGCGGCAGCGTAGGATTGGGGGGGCTGAAGCACTCTGAGTGCCCAAGGCACTCAAGGAGGCGGAGGCGCTCACTAGGTGGAGCCCCGCACACCGGGTTGCGTG